>JAGFMF010011768.1:904113-977914 GCA_019455555.1 Galemys pyrenaicus
GGGGTGCCCTCCCTCCTGCGGGGTGCCCTCCCTCCTGCGGGGTGCCTCCCTCCTGCGGGGTGCCCTCCCTCCTGCGGGGTGCCCTCCCTCCTGCGGGGTCCCTCCCTCCTGCGGGGTGCCCTCCCTCCTGCGGGGTGCCCTCCCTCCTGCGGGGTGCCCTCACAGCTGGCCAGGGGCTCACGTCTTGACTGCGGAGTACCCGCAGAACCAACCTCCAGATTTCCACAGTGTCCTGCGCCTGCCTGCTGGCCACGCCTCCCCTCCGGCTTCACTGGCGGGGCACGCGCGGGGAGAGTCTGTTCCCAGGAGTCGGAGACCAGGTCTGACGACAGAGATAAGCGGTGTTGCTCAAGAGCTACCGCGAGCTGGCGTCTTCATGAAGAGCCCTGACATTGCTCCTCCGGCCTGCACCTCGTGGGGCTCGTCTGAGACCTCGGCGGACCCAGAGTTTCCGCGCTCTCATCTCTGCCCCTTTACCCTCAAGCCCTTGCCCATCGGCAGGCAGGAAGGGAACTGTCTTCTGAGGCGCTTACCTGGCGGGTGGGTAGGCTCACCTGACCCGCCGCGGTGCCGGAGTGTGCTTGTCCGAAGTCCCCTGGCTGCGCTGGTTCTTGGGAGCCCCGAGGGCTGGTGGTGCTTCCCCTCCAGGTGCAGTAGAGCCATGGCCTCCTCCTGGGTGAAGCCGCGGGTAATGCAGTCATGGCTGCGGGGCGGTTGGGGCATCTGGGCGGCCGTGTGGCCCCTCGCTCTGCTCGCGGGCAGCCCCGTGACAGTGCTGCTGGTGGACACCGAGGCATTTAAACTCATTTTCATGTGCGGCATAAAGTCCTTCTGCATCTCAATACCATGGTAAAGAATGGGGGAGGGAGGAGACACGGGGGAAGTGGGAGAGCTCTGGGAGGTGGGCCGCTGTCACCTGGCCTGGCCACTGAGTCCTCCATGCGCGGTTCCCTGCAGTAAGGGGAGTGGGAGCTTTGGGGCCCCGCCTGCCCGCCGGGCCTGCTGAAGCCTTGAAGATCGTGGGGGCAGCCAGCTGGTGAGCCGTGAGCCTGCCAGGCTTCTGGAGCAAGCACCCCACCTGGCTGCCCTGGGCGCTCCTGCAGCTGGGGGGCAAGCTGCCCCAGCGAGGGCATGTGCCCTTCGCCCCCGGTCATCCTGTCCTGCACGCACAGGCTGAGCCGGTGTCCTTTCCTGCGCCGGCCCACAGTTCTGCCCGGGGTTTCCCAGGGCCTGGTCCTGCACAATTCCAGCAGTGTAGACGCAAGGATTTGCAGGCCCCTGGCACACAGGCGTCCGTGTGAGTGGGATAAGCACAGGCTCGGAGCCAAAGCCCGTGGCCCAGCTCGCTGGCGGGGCAGCTCTGTGGCCTTAAAAAGTGTTCGGACCTCCCCACTCCCTTCCGTAAGTTAGTCCACTGGAAACGTTGATTCAGGAGGTGAGGAGGTAATACTGCAAAGCAGTTCGCATAAGGCCTGTCTCAAAATAAGAGCTCACCTCCCTTTAGCGACTTTGATTTCTGGTTTTGCTGCTGTCCTTGCCTTGGGCATCTCGCGCCCTTGGTCAGGAACCCCCTTTAGAGCAACGGGTCTTCCGGGGACGTGATGGGAGCTTAGAGGACCGGACAAGCAGCGGACATCGTCAGCTTCAGGAGCATCTTGCTGGGAACCACACAGGGCTGCGCCGGCTCGTTAGTCACCTGTCGGCAGTCCAGGAGACAGAGGCGCTCCCTGGGGGAGGGGTCGGAGCATCTGCAGCTTCTGGGGCTCAGCGATCTCCACGTGTCAGGACGGGTGGAAGAGGCGCCTGCTGCACGCGGAACAGCTTCCCGTTTCCTCCTCCTTAGTCAGTCTGGGAGTCAGCGTGAAACCACTGGTTTTGGAAGCCAGTAACCTGTTCCACGGCCTGCCCAGTAAAACCGCGCAGCATGCAGGGAAGACTCAAGAGCGCTGCAGGGCTGTGACCTGCTGGCTGTGTCCCAGTGGGTCAGGAACTGCTTCCACCAGAATATTCCAGGGGTGGTGTCTCTTGAAGACCCTCCTGGCAGAGGAAACAGCCCGGGAGAGACACACAGAGGAGCGAGAGGGTGTGCAGGGCGATTCAGGCCCAAGTGCACGTCTCAGAGGGGCTGCGGGAGCCCGGGGCTGTGGCCGGGTCGCTGACTGGCGGATCGTCCACCTGGCTGGGGCAGAAGCGGTGCCGCCTGCAGGAGGGGCAGGGAGGGGCGGCGTGCTGGCTGCGCTCAGGGCCGTGGAGCCAGGGACGCCTGAAGCTTGGCGTGACCAGCCCGTCTATGGGAGGCTCTCAGGGAGGAGGGACGGACACAGAGACGGGCGCGGAGGACAGGCAGGGTCAGGCAGGGTCCTCTGGGGCTGAGCTGCCGGCCGGTGTCCTCTGGGAGAGGCGGAGGAGGACCCGGTACCCCGCGGTCAGCGGTGCCGAGCAGGGCGCCCTCCGGTGGCGGCTCCTGGCAGGGCCGCTCTGCAGGAAGCTGTTTCTCCTCAGCGGTTCAGACCTGGGCCTCCACGGAGGAGGCATCATCTGACGGGCTTTTGTTCGTTTTATTTTTCTCTTGTTGCTCTCCGCAGACCCAGAGGTCTCACACACCCGCTCGCTGGTCTTTCACCCCACAGACCCCGCGTCACGCAGCGACCTTGTCTCCTTTTAGATTTGGGGCTGGGACCGCGCGTTCCCCCAGGGCGCTATTTCCTTTGGCGAAAACCGCCTCAGGAGCTTGTAAGTTAGTTTAGACCAATTTCAGAACAAAACCGCTGAGCGACTTTACTGCTGCAGGTGGAGGCTGGAAAGCCGCGCGCCCTGCGCGACTGGGGACCTGCTCCTGGGGTGTCGGGCGTTGGTCTGCGGCCTTCACACGTCGCTCGTCTGCTCGCCGAGGCGGCCCGCGTGGGCCTGCGGCTCTGACTCAGTGCTGGGCTGCGCGGGAGGCGGGCCGGGTCGGCGCCCGCGGGTCACCTGCCCAGCCAGTGCGGCTACTGTGGCCGCGGGCGCCGGCCCCTCCGCCCCGGCGTGCTGGCTGAAGCATTCATGTGCAGCTGGCTGCCGCCAGAAGAGGTTGGTCAACAGGGACAGCGAATTAGTCCCCGGACTCCAGAGGCTTCAGGCCAGGATGGGGCGGGGGTCGGGGTGGGGGGTGGGGGGGTGGCACCGGGCGGGGGCCGAGGTAGCTGCTCTCTCGCTGGGGCGGGGAGTGGGCTCACCCTCTCAGCAGCCACGGGCGGAGCAAAGAGGCGCAGGCCAGCTCCCCGCTAGAGGGGCTCGCCCCAGAATGGGCAGCCACGCATAGACGGGCTCCAGTTAAAGAGGGGAACGAGGCAGACCGGGCACGCACCGCAGCGGCAGCAGCGGCGAGGCTCACAGAATTCGTCTGGGCATTGGATTCCTTCTCTGCTGCCAGTGTTCTTTGTCTGGGGCCGATGAAACCAAGGCAGACCGGTTAAAAGTAGGTAGGAAGGTAGGTAGGTAGGTGGGTGGGTGGCTGGCTGGCTGTCTGTCTGGATGCATGGATGGATGGATGAATGGATGGATGGATGGTGAATTGGCAGTAAAACGAGGCTTTCCCTAGTATAACATGTTTCAAATTCCAGTAAGGTGGTAAACATGGTGGCCACTAGCTACAGGTCACATCCACCCCCAGAAAGAAGGAGTTTCTTTTCCAGTAGTTTCAGCGCAAGCCTGCGGGGATGCTTCTTGGCTTGGTGCATTGTGCAGCTGTGAAAGCAGTGACCCAGCCCTTCTCTTCCCTCACAAGCTGCGTTTGGCGCATCCCACCCACTTCAGGGCTTCAGACCTTTCAGTCCCTCTGGAAACATTCACCCGGTTCTTCTCCAGAAGAGAAAGTGAAGAGGAATCTGCGCCAGTCAGCTTCCTGTGCCTGTGAGGCGGGGCAGCACCCCGCGCCCATGCCTTCTCTCCCAGGCCCTCACTGAAACCCTCTCTCTTCCTCTGGCCACTTCCTGCTAACTTAGACTCAGATGCTCAAGTTCGCCTACAAAATAAAGAGACAGGAGTGGGTCCTGTCTAGGTGCCCGGTGCGTTGGGCTCTTTGCCTCCGAGGCAGTGACAGACTTTACCTTGAAGAAATGCAAACCACCTCATTCTGGCCATCTTAATTAGCTTTTCTCCTCCTCTTTTTTAATCCGCGTTTTGGTTCCCTATTCTCTGACAGGATGGGAGACGTTGCACGTAGGACCAGTTCAATGACAGGGAAGTAAAGAACAAAGCTGAAACTGGACTCCAGGTCTGCAGGGACAAGTCCAGGGTTTTGTGTAGCCTCAATTGTCAGTCTGGGAAAGATGCATTAGAGATGGGCAGAAAGCACAGCAAAAGGTGCAGGTCAGTGATTGGAGGGAGATGCAATCTCTGGTGTCAACCCAGAGTGACTGATGGTGGCTGCAGAGAATGCTCTGTTGATGAGGAGTCTCAGTTGTGGGCTGTACCGGAGCATGTGCATGATTGATTAGTGATGCCTGCTGAGGGTGAGGAAGTGGGAGCCACAGAGCGTGTGCCAAGAGTACATTGTTCCTGGCACAAAGTCTGGCAACTGATGAGTAGAACAATCCTTGAATACTCCGTAGTTAAGCCCAAAGAAGAATAAAAAAGATATGGCTGGTTTCTGCCGTGTTCCTGCTTGGGCTTTCCTTTTGAGTGCGCCTGTTTCTCCTGCTACGTTGTGACTTTGCATCTATCACTGGTGTTTTTGTATGTAGCATATGACTTACAGACAACTTAACACATGAAATCCTTATGTCCAGAAGATGAGGTCTACTGTGTTGATTACATTTTGGTGAAAGTGTACTTAGCTGTGACCTAGATAGGTAAGCTTATGCTTTGACGTTTTAATTTTAAAAGCATGATTTATCTATAATGATATTTTTATCTCTTTGCAAATATGTATTAACTGGGTTAGAATTGTTTACATTTTACTACCATTAATGACAGTGATTATTTTCATCTGGCATCTACTTTACTTCAAAGATACACATCTATCTTTCCTGTGTCATTTCTAGCCACACTTCTTTCTTTAAATTCTGATTTAAAATACATTTAGGAAACACTTAATTAAGTCAGAGTTGGTTTTCTCGGATAGCTCTGACATCTCTTCTTCTAAAAAAACGGCCATGGGCTTTTTTAGTGATGAGTGGAGGGAGTGTTAATTAATTTCTTTTCTCTTCACTTGGTGTATTTGATTATCTTCCATCTTGATATGCGATCGGACAGCTTTATGCTTTAGATAGAAAGCACTCCCTGTCCAAATGTGATTTATGTTGTCCTAACACTTCTGCACAGTTCAGCTGAAATTTTCTTCATGTTGATCAAGGTCAGAAAACCCAGGAATTATGCCATCCATCTCCATCCATCTCAGCAGCTAGAGTGCTGAAATAATTTTTGATAGAACTTGATGCAACAGCAACAGAATCCAAGGGGGGTGTGTGTGTGAGGAAAACACACACACATATGTGCAAACTCACATACATATTTTAAGTTGAGTTGTCATTTTCCAGGGCTTGAGAAGTGTTTTTGCATAAAGGCATCAAAAATGCAGAATCTTTTTTTTTAAGATTTATTTATTTATTTTTGTGTAGAAGAACTGGGGTGCAAGGCAGAGATGCAGAGGATTCAGCAGAGACAGAGTGGGGAGCAGAATAGGCTGATCCACTGAAATCCACTGCTGAGGGGAGCAACAGGTGACACAGGAGAGGTCTGCTGAGACATGTGGGTCCCCTCCCTGGCCAGGGACTGAACTCAGGTCATCGCAGTGATAGTGCTGAAACTTAACCCTTATACCAGGGAGCCCCCCCAAAAAAAATTCAGCGTCTTTTACTGTGTCCCCTGAAAACAAAGCTACCAGAATTTGCAGGGGGACCAGAGATTTTTCATATTTTCTTTTTAATTAGAAAGTTTTTTGGGAGGATTAGAGGATAGATCTGTAGAATAGAAAAGCCTCAAGCTCAAGATGTTGAAGATGTTCTGCTTTGGTTAGGGGGGGGGGGGGTCACACCAGGCGAGTACATCTGATTCCACCACAGAGATCTGCAGTCTGGTCCAGTTGAACGGCTGGAACCCCTGGTGTGTGGAGGACTCAGAGGACGAACTGAAAACTGACTTCCTCTCACCTCCCCTTCAAATGGCACCTGGGCTCGCAAACATGAAGCCAGTGTACACTTCTTTGTTTGATCTATTCGGATTGTTTTTCTGTTGGTCCAGTTCATCAGCTTCCAAATTGATATTAATTTTGCTCCTTGGATAGGAGTGCTTTGGGGCGATGTCAGAAACCACTAAGGAGCTAGCAGAAAACTCACACAAAGGAAATCCTAAGTCGAATTGAATACATGGTGGACACCTGCCTTCCCTCGCTGTACAGAAGCACCGTGAGATGCTGACTCCACCTGCTGACTCAGTGGCATCAGCGTCAATATGGACACGTGCGCAGATGTGGTCAAGTTCCAGCATCAAAGGGAGATGTTAAATTGCTTAGTCATGTTTCTCATTCATGTAATTAAAGGCTTTGCTATTATTTGGAAGCCAGAAAGCTACTTAATAGCTGTTAATAATAGCTGATGTCAGAGACTAGAGATGGAACTAAACTGGTTATACCAGGGTTGCAAGTTAGATAGAGATGATCTTTATTTAATTTCCAGCCATGAAGCATAGGGCCACTGGAACACAGTTTTTCAGCCCTAATGCCATGAGGCTTGGGGTCTATGGGAGAAGGTCTAACTAAAGCATGATTTTGTATTTAGAATTGTGTTATATGCAAGGGAAGAAGAGGGAGAGGAAGAAAGGAATTCAGGATGGGTAGGAGGAAAGGAGAGGTGGAGGGAAGGAGGGAGAATAGTCAACCCAGAGGTGGGCCGTACAGTCACAGCGGGCTGTAAGCATGGCCTCCGTGACGGGGGAGCTTGGGGACAGGTGCATCGGAGAGGGGATCTTTCCTCCAGTTCCAGGAAGTCACGAGTCCTTTCCACCACTGAACCCCCCTGCCCAGGTGGGTTCTAGCCCAGTGCAAACTCTCAGGAGTAAATAAGACATCATGGCCGCCCAGGAGAAGGCCTGATCTGGACCAACGCCTTGGGGATGGAAGGACCTGGAACATTCCAGATGCCAACTAGTTGTCCTCCGAGGAATCAGAAGAGGAAAACCCTTCAAAAAGGGTAACAGTCCTTTCAAAAACTAAACATTTTCTACGTACAGCTATTTGCCAGCTGCTTTATCAACATGATTCATTTGATCTGCACGCCCAGCGAAGAGTAGATGGACATTTTCTCCAGATGATGACGTAGAAACCAGATGTGGTGAGAATGCCCCAGCCTCATGCAGTGTGTGGTGCCCGGGCCCCCCCAGAACTGAGGTCTGTGTGACCCCGGAGACCATTCATGCTTTAGTGTCTGCTCACAGCTGCTACACATTCAGGGTGGGCCAGGCACTTGCTGGAACTTTGGGCTCTTTGCTGGGCCTCGCCTGTCACCTCTGTGGGGACCATTGTGCACGCAGACATGCGGCTGCTTCCATGGAGAGCAGCAGTCTCCTTTCTGTTACTCTCAGTTCAAAGTGGACTTACTGCCTCCCAACCCACGTACATTAAAAGATCCAAAAAGAAAGTTTTAAATATCCAGCTTGCATTAAGAACTCCATAAAAAAAAAAAAAACAATACCAGGGAGCTAGAATTAAATAAAAAATTAAGCCCGGAAGCAGAGTAATGACCCAGCGCTTCATTACAGCCTTACGTTTTCAATCAAAGATAAAATTTCATTAAAAGCATATCTTTGATTAGGGAATGAATCGGAACCGTTCCAAAGTCAGATTGCTTTATCCGTGGACACATGAGCCGTGAAATCTCTGCTCCCTCTCTTCCAACTTGAAAGGCACTGAGCTATTTATTTTCTGACATCATTATAAAGGTTATTAATATAGAGGAAGACTGAACAGAGATGGGAAATCTTTTGAAGCATCTACCAGCAACTTTTCCTTATAAAATGTAAAGGTCTATTTCTATAGTCTGTTGTGATTCTAGGCAAAATGTTTTTAGATATTATTCCATTCAGCAGTAAGGAACCACAGAGAAGATCTCACCCAGCACTGCAAGAGAAATCTGAAGTAAGCCACGCATGTCAGGTCACAGTTTTTTTAAAGGTTTATTTATTTATACACACAAGAGTTTGGGTATAAGCCAGAGGTGCACGAGGGTGAGAGGATTCACCAGAGACAGAGCGGGGAGCAGAACAGGTGGATCCACTGAAATGCACTGCTGAGGGGAGCAGCTGGTGAGGCAGGAGAGGTCTGCTGCGCCATGTGGGTCCCCTCCCTGGCCGGGGATCGAACTCGCACTGCTGTGGGTGGATGCTTCACAGGGCGGCGCTCAACCCGCTGTGCCATCCGGGAGGCCCTGTCAGGTTACAATTTCTAGTGGCCACAAGAAAAAGGTAGAAAGGAACAGACAGAATTAAGTTTAATAATACTTTTGATTTAACCACATTATCACATCACATTATCATTGCCAATATGTAATGAATACAAAAATATTTTTGAGGTTTATTATTTCTTCTCACTGCTGGCACTAAATCTTCAAATCCCATGTGCATGTCACACGAGGAGCACACCCAGGGCAGGCTGACCCCGATGTAAGTGATCAGTCCTGGGGTTTCTGCATCAGGCAACTCGGGTGCACACAGATCTTGCCGATAAAGCTCTGAGCGATCTCATTGGACAAGAGATTCCATTTGAGCAGAGAAGGGTTTGGGTGCTACTCCCTTCAGATGTTTTTGGACAAGAGCAGTTCTAGGATACAAAGGATGCTAGACTGAGGCCCCTGCAGCTCAGAGCTCAGCCCCTTAATTCACGAAGTGCTAAGGAAGGTCTCCCCCACCTCAGGTTTCCGAAGGTCATGGCTGACTATGACCAGTTGATAGTTCTTGGCATGTAGCTTATTCAGGAGGCCGGAGAGGTGGGTGGTATATGGGAATTCCAGGGTGGCTGCATCCCTCGTTCGTTCCTAGATAGTCGTTTTGGGTGGTACATGGGTTTATCATTTAATGTGGTTGCATCATAGAATGAGAATATAGTCTTCTGCTCGAACCCATTTCTGTCTTTCAAACATCAAAGAGAACACTCTGCAGGTTACCATTCCACCCCTAGCCTCATTCTGGCCCTTGCTAATTTTTCTTTTGAATAGAGTTGGAGCTTTCAGCAGACAAAATATCCAGCCAGAATTTAACAACTGAAGATTTAACACTCCTATTTAGCCTGATAGCCTCCATCTATTTGTGGCAAATTACCTGGTCTCCAGTTTGGGGAGTGATGTATAGTAACCATATTTAAAATTTTCTGAAACATAGAAGAGTCAATTTAAAGAAAAATATTTTTATATTATAATAGTATAATAACAAACAATAAAAATGTAATGCATGATAAATAATATTTCAGTGTTGTAATATTATTGTAGTTTTCTCATAATTGAGATGGTGACCCATGGATAAGACAAAGGAGAAAGGTTGACAGTCGCCCGAAGCTTGGAGAATAACTCTTTTTTTTGTTTGTGCCAAAGGGAGAATCATCTCTGCCTCTTCCTGCAATCATTGCATTACTTCATTTCTTGTTCTCAGTTTCCCTTCTTAGCTCTGGTCATTTTCCACAAATGATGCTGCATTTGTGGTCACAAGAGGGACGTGTAGGAATCCTTTGCTATCCATGGTGGAAAATTTACTATGGCAGATGGTTCCTCTCCCTCTCATGGGCTCTCTTCCTTGTCTTCTTATACCAAATAGAAAAACGGTAATATATTTTAAAAATCCCTTGCTCAAAAATTTGAAATGCTTACACTAAGTATGGACTCATCCAAGTCTAAACCAACCACCCACATCATGCAAGAGAGTCCCTGGGGTGTTCCTAGCAGAAAGAAAGGATGATGTCCTTCGAATGCAGCTTTCTGCTTCCAAGTTCTGCCTGCTAACTGGTAACTCATCAGAGATGCTCAGCAAGTGCTAGGGTATTCTTCGTAAAACCATAGTTTCTAGCTGTTCATTTGCTTTACTTTTCCCCCCTCTGAGCTGTCATTCTTGTTCCCTTAGAGCTTACTAAAGCAGTGCTTTATCTTTTATCTGTCTGAGAAGCAAGACGTGATTGAAAGTTTAGACTCCTGCCTGTGGTGGAGTTCAGTCTAGCTTTGCTACGTCATAGCAATGTGCTCTCCAGAAGTTACCTCACCTTTCTGAACTTCAGTTTCCTCGTGTGTGCAGTGGATTCCTAAGATAACCATCACCAGAGGTCGTGGTGGATAATTAAAAGTGACAGGACAATACACAGTATGAGGCTGTGTATAAGTATATACTTATAAGTAGTGGAATTATAATGATTACTACTCATATCAATCATATCTTTGTTTTTTCTTTGACCGCCTAGCGGGTCATGCGGTTCATGTTCTACTGTGGAATAACAACATTTAAACATGATTCTCTTAGCCTGTTTTCTAGCGTCCAAGGTAATATAGATCATTCACAGGTGGTAAAGGTAACATTTGACAAGATCGACTGCCGTGGTTATGATTCAGATCTTCATGTTTCATATTTACAAGGCAGACAGGATGGGAGATAACGCCTAGTTTTGCAAAACTTTGTGATATTACAAATTCTTGGATGAACCACTAATGACATGCCTCCCCCATTTCAGTCATCACAGTGATCATAGAATTAAATCAAGACTCACAACAGTTACAATATAAATGCAAATGGAGCCATATGATCATCAGACCCAAGTGAATTCTAACAGCTTTTATAGAAAATTTCACATCTCTGCCCTGATCCCTAAGTATGTACACCCGTATCTGTCCCATCTTGGTTAAAAAAAAAACCCTTTACCATCTATCTTTGTAGCAAACTGGTATCAGTCAGTAACATTTCCCTGACAGTCTGTGTTAAGAGGGATTCAGAGGTACAACCACATAGGGAGAAGTAGTTCTGTGATCAATTTGTGATGTATTTCTCATCTCTAGCAGAGAGGCCATATACGAATCATGCCCGTCCCCAGAATGTAGTCCCTTAAGGAAAGAGTGACAATAACTTGCTCATTAGTTCAAGGCAAATCAAAGAGAAAACAACACCATCCCAACACCTCCTCCCTCACCGCTCCCCTCCCCCACATCATCTTCCCAAGTGGAACCTGGTGCAATGCATTGAACGCTGGTGTCTCGGACATGAACGTCTCTCTGTAACTCAGTCCTCACATCTGCAGGGGGGCCAGCAGTGCCCTTGCTGCTGGGGCAGGTTGCTGTGGAGATGGCGTGAGCTATTTGGATCAATCCCATAAATGTTTCGAGTCCCTGGCACCATTTACTAAGATTTCGCTTGGAAAAAGTAGAGTATGCTCCTTCGTAGTGTTCCTTTCTTTTTGTAATCTTCATTTCTTCTTCCATTGTCTCAAAAAGATGGAGAATTCTCCGGGACTCAGGGCTCTTTGCTGTTACCTCTTCTCCAGATCTGGTTTGTTTTTTCCCCAAGAGTGAATGTGAGGATCCTTTTCAAGCTTTTCCTGGGAAGTGAAATCCCTGGGACTTGAGTGTGGATTTTTGTGTGTAAAGAATCACACATGGGGCCTCTCTGGTGGCACAAGGGGTTAAGGCGCAGCACTGTGAAGCTATGTGCAGCCCCTGCAGCACGAGCTCGATTCCTGGTCAGGGAGGGGACCCACAGGGCGCAGCAGACCTCTCCTGCTGTGCCCGCTGCTCTCCTCAGCAGTGTGCTTCAGTCCATCTGCCTATTCTGCTCCCCACTCTGTCTCTGGTGAATCCTCTCACCCCCCACACCTCTGGCCTGTGCCCCAGGTCTGGTATGCATAAATAAATCTTAAAAAAAGGGAATCACATACACATGTATACACTTGGGCCTATGTAATTTGTACATAAGGAGTAGGTGGTTTTTAAAATGTATATCTTTTGTTCATTTTTGTACAAGTTTGATTTCTCCTCCCATATATAGTCCCCATAAAATTCCCCCCAAGAGCCCTAGTCTCTTAAGCACTTCCCTCCCTCCCTGTTTTGATTTATCTCCCTCCCCCTCCCCAGCTGAGTGCATCAGATTTACAGTTTGCCTGAGGAGGAGTAGGGTAATTAAAATAACAAGAGCAGGAAATCACACCAGAGACCCTCTCTTTCTCTGGGCTCCCCTGTCCCTGACATTCAAATCCTGGGCTCTTGGACCCACAAGAGTTGAGCCCTCGGGTGCAGGTCCCAAGCTGGCCACTAGGAGCATTGCAATAGCCCGGAGACCAGGCTTTGGCACTCAGCATCCCTTTCTCTAGAATTGTCAGGACCGGGAAAAGTGTTTCTTTTGCGGGAAGGGCAAATTAGACGGTATTCAACACAGGTGCACTTTAATGCATGTCCCATGCTGACATTTAATAGTGATTCTGTGTGGTTTAGAGCAGGGCCCCCATGTCGGCGTTATTTGCACCGGGGCATCAGCGCGTGCTGGGGTACAGGGGTGCCCTTGGGACCCGGAGCCGCACCTGCGCCCGCGGCGTCTCCCGCTGGGCTGTGACGACGTGGCCAGGCAGACGTGTCCGGGGCGGGGGGTGGAGCACGTCCTCTGGTGGTGGGGCTCATGGCGAGGACTTCAGATGAAATTTCTACGACTCAGTTTCAAATGGCTTCGACAAAAGACAAAGAGAAAAGAAACTGGAGTGAAGCATCACAATGTTTAAAAAGGATGGGAAAGGAAAGAAATACGGAGGCAAAAGGGGAGCTTACCGGAGACAAACGTCACAGGCCACGGAGTCACGTCAGCGCAGGTGCCCCAGACGCCCCCCGCCCACCCTCACGCCCGACCCGTGGGCGGCCGGGCCAGCTCTCGGGGGCCGGGCGGCCTCCCGTCCTTAGGGAGGGTGGGGGGACGCTACTTCACCTTAGTACTTATTTAAAGTTTTTGTTAGGTGTTCCCCAAGGAAACAACCACACGCAGAGAAGCCTGGCGGGGGGTGGGGGGGCCCTTCTCAGTGAAGCCCGAGGAGCTTCATACCATGGCCCGGCTGAGGCTGTTTTGGGGAAAGACTCCGAATGGCTCGCGAGATAGTTCAAGGCTAGATGAGACCGCTAACTTTCCCAGGTGTGGTCAGGATGGCGGGTCAGGCAGGAGGTGGCACCCGCCCTGACGTGCTGTCCACACACTTGGGGGAGAAATAGTTGCAGCTTCACTTTCACGGAAGTTCAACAGAGAGGAAAGACAAAGGAGTCTGGAGAGATGGCGTTAAGTAGGTAGGTGCAGGTGTGATGGAGAGAGGTAAGCCTGTATGTGTGCATATGAGCTATATACTATGTGTATGCACATATGCAGGTGGATGTGCAGAGACAGGTGACGATGGACGGACAGATGGCTGCATAATAGATGGACCCGTAGCTAGGTGGGTGTGTGGATGGATGGTGGGGGTAAAGATACTTAGATATTTCCAAACAGACAAAGTGCATCGCATCAGGTCTAAACTGACACGTCCTCAGGAGTGCTCCGTCTGGTCCGGGCACAGACAGGGGTGCAGGGCGCTGAGACTCAGGGGGTGTCTCCCCTTGGGTTTCCTAAGCTTATAGCCTCCGCAAAACAGGAAGTACACTTTCCTCTGCAGGAATGACCGTGAGAATGAAGTGAGGAAATGCTGGTGAAAGCATCCAGCCTGCGGGTGCCAGCTCGACCCCCCACCCCACCTTTCACTTCTGCAGTCATCTCCTTCGGGGAGGAAGAGCTGTTATGACCTGTTCCGCTTGGGCACCTGAAATTTGTGCCCCCCTTCTATGTGCACCTCATGTTTAAGCACAGCGCAAACAACTGGATTTCCTGGTGGTGTCAGGGATGCCCCTGTTTCCATAGCTCCCCTAAAGCTCGGGTTTCAAACACACCTGCACACACTCCCTGGTGGAGGTAATGCACACCCTGGCTGGTGCAGAGGCGAGGTCCGCCAGCAGATGGCAGTGCGCGATCAAGAACCAGCTCTCGGCTCGCCTTGCTTTAATTAGCTAAAAAGCAAGACAGGTATGCTTTTATATAGTTTTTGATTTGGTAATTTTCCCGAACAGCCATTGAGGGCAGATGTGCTCCTCCTTTCCCCTGGTTTAAGCGTCAGAGGAGAGGGGATATCAAGATGCAATCAATCGCTGGCCGCCGCCACCCCCCTGAACTTTAGTCTTGCAAACATCATCAGCTTGTGCCTTTTGGAAACCGCTACAGTGGAAGGAGGCAGGGAGCTGTCAATTACTTCCAAGACTGCAGTCCCCTCTGTCCTTGGAAAGGAAGCCAGCCGCCTCTGTGGGTGAGATTAGGGGATGGCGGTGTAGACAGAGGCAGCTCTTTATCACTGTCCTCCAAGTTCATCTGGAGCCCTGGAGAAAGAAATCAAAGACCAGCTTACATGTGCATGTGACGCTCAAGCTCCCTGCAATGCATCACCTCTAGCTGGTCAGCAAAGTAATGGAACGTGGAAAGAAAAATCCTCGTGAAATCATGCCTCCTCCTCCAGTTGCTTTGTTTGCCCTTTCAGAAAAGTTCATTGTCAAAGGAGCTGGTGTATTCTCAGTGCCTGCTGAGGACCTGGACCAAGGGTGAATTTCTGGGTCTAGGCAGGGGAGTCTCCTAAGGAAGCTTCTAGAATGGTTGCCATTTTGCAGATGTAGAAAACTGAGCCCTGGAAACCTTGTGTCACTTGCCTAATGTTGATGATGAAAAACTTGAGGTGAGGTCCATGCCTGATCCTTGTCATTTTCTGTACTCCATGTGGCCTCCTCTGTGTGCAGAAAGGGATTCCAAACAAACACCAGCCATCTCCTTCCATTTTCTGTTCCATTTCTTTACTCTTGCTCTTATTAACTTTTTATGGAAAATAAAGCGGAGGTGTTGCTGATTGTCACTGTGGCAATCACAGAGCTTAAGTAACACTGAAAGAGGCAGCGCTTCAGGGGGTTTTAATCACACTTTTGAATAAACCAGGCCCAAGCTTCACTTGCTAATTACACAAGAGTAATACACGTTCATTGCAGGACATTAAAAACCTGTATAACAAGTCCAAGAACCCAAGTTGGTCTCAACACTCAGCAATCACAGCACCGTCTGCCCAGCGCCCCCTACAAGCCCCGTCATTTCCGCAGCGTGTGCCTTGCTGGGTTTGCATCATCACGTCGCCCTAGCATCCCTGCCTCTGCAAGGCGCTTCTTTCTTACAACACTTTGGTGACTTGGTTCCTCTTCATTATATGGCTATTTCTCACTTTGTTTCTTTTCCCTTGGGTGGATTCCAATTTGGGAAAAATAGGTTCTCTCCGTCTTCTGAAAAACAGAAGATGCCATCTCTTAACAAAATCTATTCTTTGCAAACATAGCACATGCCAGTCACTGGCTGTGCCCTGTCCCTCCATGATTTCCATGGACCCACAGCGAAAATGATGGGCACTGGGGGAGAGTGAACAGACCCTCTGCTCCCATCAAGCTGTTTGCACCCAGCCCAGACCTGAGCCTGCAGTAAGCTGGTTCTCCTCACTCGGGCAGTCTCAAGCCAGACTAAGAGGAAGCCGAGGACCTCACATAGCCGTCCAGAAGCTTCTCTGGGCATGAGAACTTTGCAGACTCGAATCAGCTCTTCTGAGCCTTTGTTCCTTCCCTTGTCCTCTGTTGATGTCTCAGGAGAGCCATGGTGAGCTTAGAGGGGTGCACGCCCAGGGCCCCTCATGTCCACAGCTTGTTTTTGCATAACAGAAGTACTGCGTGGTTTTGCCATTTAAGTTCTGTGAAATCAGTGTTCTCCCATCCATGAAGTTGTATGCATCTTGGGACCATTTCCAGCTCCTGAAGGGGTGACTGCATTCTTCAAGGAGGAGGCATACACAGGGGATAGCACTCACCCCGAAATGCATAGCTCTCTCCTGGCCACTCTGGCACACAAGGCAGTTTCTCTTTCTAAATGCTTAGAAAACTAAAGCCTAAGATTTCCACTTTGTATCCGCTGCTACCTACTTCTTTACTCCAGTTTCTCCCATCATACCCGGCCTCCATCAGGAGAGCCATGAAAATTGTTGGTAATGGAAATTTCTTGTTCTTTCTGGACATTCTCTAGACTGTTGCTGCTCTTGTGTTTTGAGCTCCGAGGACAATTTCTCCCAAGAAATGCTCCTGATGAATTGATATCGTGTAACTGAGCTCTACTTTGTGTGCAGGGGTGTGTGTGTGGAGAGATTTTTCTCATGATACGATTTTAAAAATGGTTCACTGAATACAAGTAACACATGACATCGTGGAGAATATTGCTAAGTTGACTTCACAATCTTTACAGTATTAACATGTAAGAATAGCAGAGACATCTAGTTCCTAAAAGGATCAGATGTGGAGAAGAAAAACATTTTTGTGACTTGGAGTGTCTATAGAACACAAATTAGAATTGACATCCTCTAGATCTCGGTTTGAAAGTCAGGTTCTAAGCTGTATTAGTGAGGAAAGACTCAGCTATGCTGCAGTAACAAGCATACCCTGATATGCTCGCATACCCCGACTTGCAGCACAAAGACTGCTGCACATAACACCACCCTCCAGGGTTCTCTTCTGTGCTTATCACAGACCCATCTTTCAAATCTCTCAGCCACGTCCATGACTGTTGCTCTCCAAGGTTTTCTGTGGGTGTGTCATTCTGAAGGTAGACATGTTTATTGGGAACAACGCTCACAAATATTCTCTGGAAGTACGTGGGTGGCATACCCATCGTTCCTGCTCCACTGGGCTCCTTACTGCAGCTCCCAGACATGGTAGGGATTCCAGCTGCTCGGCCTCCCCAGGCCCCTAAATGTAGCAGCACCTTGCCCAGGCCTCCCTAGCAAGGGCTTGAGCTTCATCCTGTGCAAGAGACTCCTCTCTGAACATGCCTTCCTTTTATGTTGTGCTTGCAAGTGTGGCACGTGGGGCCAGCTGAGGGTCGGCAACGATGCGGTGTAAGAGCTGAGTGCTCCCAGATGTGTGAGCAAGCTGGTAGAAGACTAGTCTTTGGAAAATAAAACTTGCTCGCTTTATTTGTATCTTGTTTTGTTTTGTTTTTTAATCTGTAAAGAATTATCCATGACTGAAATAAAAATTTTCTTAGATTTGAATCTCTAGCTTATATGGATTTGGTAAGTGTTCTGATACCCTGGCTTAAAACGCGAGCTAATTCATCAGGTTTATTTTTTAAAAAAACATTACTTCCTAAGAAGATACTTTATTTGGTTGTATTGGGATTCTATGATGTGAAGAACTAAGATGGTGTGTATGCCTTTAAGTGTACATAGTGATAACATCACCCATTCAATAGACCTTTCTGTCAGAGATAACTGACAAATCCGCTGACATAAACTGATATGGAAAAGGTACAGGACCTAGATTTGTAGAGGTTGGGCCTGTACACCTAGTACACATGGTATTGTAGATCAACATTACCTCGCCACACTTAATTTAAAAATACCATCTCGCTAACAATGTACTAGAGGGTTTATTGAAAATATAAAATACTGCTACTGACGGCAGTTTAACATTCAAGAGAGAAAAGAAAATTAACCTATTTCTTTTAAAAACGGAATGTGGGTGACAGACAGAACCTCAACTGTCATTACTCCCAAACTCTGGTCATCACCAGGTTTTAAGACAACCGTGCCCATTGTGACGCCAACCCAGGCAGAGACTTGCTGGTTCTTACTTTGTGGGAATCAGCAGCTTCTCTTTTGTAGTTCAGGAAGTCGTTAGCTAAGTAAGAAGTGGGTTGAACCATAAAAGAAGTTTCCAACCCCAGATCCTCTAAGGTGTTTCTCGTGATGTTAGAAGTGCCGTGAGCCACGACTGTTCTGTCTGGAGAGCGTCCTCCTTCCACCCATTCCCGTCACTGGCTTCCTCCCCTGGACAGGCATGATCAGTGGGGCTGGCAGGGCTGGCTGTTCATTTTCACCTCGGGCTAAATCTGCCGACCTGTGATGGGGTTGGTTGGGGACCATCACGGAGTGGAATGTTCTCGTATTTGTAGGGGGGAAACAAGAAGTAGCCCAGGCGGGAGCCGTGGATTTTGTTATTCACGCGGCACCATGTTCCTCCTGATTGTTAACACGAAGATGTCACTTTGCCTTGATAAATGTTGGAAAAATGGAAAGGGAATCACAGAATTCTGGGAAGAAATCTCCCAGCCATGTCTTTTGTATCAAAACGAGCCTGAATTAGCTGTGTTGGGAGCGAGATGTCACTTCCATCAGAAGGTGATTCCCTGTCCCTACGAAGTCACCATCTGGTTCTGGGGACGGCTATGTGTGTGCTGGGGGTGGGGGGAGGAGGAGGTGGGGACTTGGAGCCAAGGCTGGATTTTTTAAGAACGCTCACTTGTCGGACACTGCAATCCTCTCTCTCCCTTCCCACCTTCCCTTGTCCTTATATCTGAACTTGTTGGATGTATCAATTTGCAACCTATGGATCCTATTTCCTTGGTATATGTGGCACCCAAATCCATATTTGTGTGTGTGTTTGTGTGGCTGGCCCCGAAGTTTGGGAAGATATTCTGAGTAAAAATTGCATGTCAGATATGACATTATGTGTGTCGCAAGAGTCATTTTATATCCTCTCTGCACCTGTCCTGGAGGGAGCGTGTCCCCATCATCGCTGGTGGCCTCAGCACACAGATATGGAATGACTGGCAGGTCGTGGATGCCCTGCCCAGAGTTCACATCCAATTCCCTGCAACCTGTTATAACTCCACCTTGCATGGCAACGTGATGGGGTTGTGCTAAAACCTCCAGGTGGAGAGGGGCTCCTCTGGTGTCCAGGTGCCCCACAAATGATGGTCAGATGGGAGATGTGACAATGCAAAAGTTTCAGAAAGATGCGACTTTCTGACTTCGATGGTAGGGGAAGAAGCCGTGGGCTTCTGAGAGCATCCAGAAAGGAAGGCAGCCCCGCCTGCAGGCACGTCAACTGCAGTCCAGCAAGTTGCATGTCAGACTTCTGATACACATAACTATAAGATAAAGAGTTTGTGATTTTTACTAAAGATTTATTTATTTATACATACAAGAGCTGGGGCACAGCCCAGAGTCGCGGGAGGCAAGAGGATTCGCCAGAGACAGAGTGGGGAGTAGAACAGGCAGATCAACTGAAACACACTGCTGAGGGGAGCAGTGGGGGGACAGGAGAGGTTTGCTGCGCCCTATGGGTCACTCCCTGGCTGGGGATCAAACTCGTGCTGCGGTGGCTGCAGATAGCTTCATAGTGCTACGCCTCAACCCCTGGTGTCATCAGGGAGGACCCAGAATATGTAGTTATTGAGTTGGTGGTGAGATGTCATAGCAGCAACAGCAAGCAAATCCGCACAGCCATGACTCATAGGTGTCTGAGCTGTGGTTGGGATTCAAGTATTTCTAGCATCATAGATCCAATGTGGTATCTGCCTATTTGCTTATGCATCAGTCCACTCCTTTCTTCTTCCCTAGATCCTTGAACTCATTTGCCCTCTGACATGTCCATCCAGATGCAACCCATCTCCTTCATCGCTCACAGTCCTTTGTGAAACATTAACTGCTTGATGACTTTCAGTGACCCTGTGACGAAGGAAGGAGACGGGCTGGTTTGACTGTCGGTTTTCCTCCAGAATGATCCCCCCCTTGTCTGCTTACTTCTGCTCTTGCAACACTGGAAAATCATCTGCTGTCCATGCCTGTCCTCTCTGACATCCACCCTCCATTGAAGACAGGTTCTCTCTCTTCTGGTCCATCCCAAATCACCTCCTATGCCAATACTGTCATCAGTATCAGATAATCAAGGTCACTGTAACAATCACCATGGTCATCATCACTCCCGCCATATCTAACAACTATTTGGTATCACTGCATTACCTCATTTATTGTTCACCTCTATGAGGTGGGCACTCAGTTCTCCCATTTTATAGATGAGAAAACTGAGGCACCTTTAAAGATGGCCGTATGACAAGCTCGACTTTCTGCTGTGGAACAGACATGTGTGTCACTGCTGGCACACTTGGACTAAACTTCTACAACTTGACTCCTGGACTCAGAGAAGAGCTCCATCTTTTCTCTGTGATCACAATCTGTCTACCCTGGTGAGTTTGTTGCCCCTATTAAATAATTCCATTTTGATGACTATTATATCGTATTGTCAATAGTCTACCCATTGTGCAATTCTCCAGTGTCTGTTAAGTTAGATAGTGACTAGGACATGGATCAATTTTCTATCCTATTTATCTTGACAAAAATGTAAGGGTTTAACCACCATTTGGAGCTGGCACAGATTAATTATGTAGATTATATCCACAATTCTCATCCAAATTCTATTATAGAGAGAAAAAGAGGAAACTGGTCTCTCTTATCACAGGAAAAATTTATATTGGATGTGAGTGAGTGTGTTACCAAAGAACACTTAGTTCCAGGAGATGTAGTCACACCCCCTAAAACTTGTTCCCTCGCACGTTTTGTTCGTCCACTGCCTCTTTTCTCGCTGAGAGCCAGTGAAGCGTGTTGTCACGCCGGCCAGGTCTCTGCTTTTCTCTGGATGACTTTGTCCCTGCCATCAACTTCCCACCGAGCAGCAAGACGGTCACTCGGAGCCACAGCCGCCGTCACACCCCCAGCAGCCACACTGAGACAGTTACAAAGACCAGGTGCTATGCCTGCCTCTCACCCAGCGGGCGGAGCTGCTGGGGCCCTGGGGCAGGATGGGGCACAGGGGAAGACTGAGATGTGGTAGCAGAAGTTGGGGACATGGATGCAGCACAGATCAGACGCAGGTGTCACCACAGGCAGCAGTACCAGGTCAGAGGCAATCATGACTCAGCGCTTCGATGAGGTGCACAGGTGATGACTTGGCATTAAGTCAGGCAGACTCTTGGTGAGGTGGAGAGGAAAATGTAACTTTTAGATGACTGACAGTTCAGAAAACCCTTGCCCCTCTGGATATTGAAGGGTATTAAATAGGAAAAATCAGTGGTATGAGTAAATCTATTTTGAAACAGTTGGATTAAGTAAGTGTCTTTACTGCGGGATTTCTCAGAGCCCTTAAGAACTCAATGCAAAGAAAGGGTGATAGAGAGATACAGGCTCTTCCCGTCCCCTCTCCTTCCCTCTTCCCTCCTCTCCTCAGGAAGAACATCCTAGTTAAAGACGGTTAGAGTCTTTATCTGTATCTGTTACATAAAACAATAACTAGCACTTAGTATGGGAAATGGAATTCAATAATTGTGAATCATCTCTGCTTGTAGCAAAGATGGAAAGCGTGTCCTGTGTCTTTCAGGGTCCAAATTTCTTTGCTTCTTAGTTTTGGCTTCTTTTCCTTGCTGGAACCTAAGAGAGCTCCAGGGGACTGTCTCCACATGTCCATGGAGCCAAGGCAGGAGACTGGGTGAAAATGGTGACCAAGTGGCTGGCCTTCTGACAGCCTCGTTGTGAGCTGCTTCCAAGCTGTGTCCAGACCCACGTTCTGATCTGATTTTGACTGTGCGAATAAACTGACAAAGAAGTTTAGCTTGCTTGGGGCAACTGTTGTATCTAGAAAACTGTGAAAGTTGAATTAAATTACAGATAGCATCCACTGGAAAAATTCGTCATTAGACTGGATCAGTTCGGAGCATTTTTGGAGGATGGGCAATTATTTTGTAAAGTGAATAACATCTTCTAGTTTAGATCATTGTCAGCTAAAAGTGAGGGTGTAGTATCCGTATGTATTGCCAGTATAGACACAAAAGGATCATTTAATTCAACAACTGATGTTAACATTATACATTCGTGTTTCTGAATTGAATGACGTGTCCTTGATTTTGTCTCAGATATTTCCTTTGGAAGAAAGTTCTGGGATGGGCACTTTTTATAATATGCAGTAAGCACTGCTCTATATTGAAGCTTCAATCCATTTCCCTCCCAGCGAGAAATGCTTCTTCATCCTTTTGGAAATAAATATAATCTTTGAAATTAGAGTCGATGTAAATCCAAAGGTAATGAGATTCAATTTTTCATTGTAGCTGAGTTAGATGGAGAACTTCAAATATTTATTTGAGGTTTAATTTGAGTAATTTAGGAAAACATTGAGCTTCCTCATTCATAAATGATAATCACCTCTCTTCATCAAATATTACACTGTATTCCCTTCTGCTCTCAGATCAGTCTTGTGTAGATAGGCGCCTTTTATATCTCAAAGGGGACTTTTTCATGTGATTTCCTACTACGGCTTAACTTACAAAACCTTTAGAAATGGTGTTTGCTGTGCCTGTGTTTTGGAGTGTCTTGTTTTATGGGGGGAAAGAGGTGAGGAATTGAATAACATTTACATTGATTTTCTTTAAGGGTGTGCTCTACTGAGAAATAGTATTTTGTTTCACTAAAGCACATGTTTAAGAAATGGAGATTGCTGTCTTGCAAAACTCTGAAAATAAACTCCAGCAGCTTACAATGCCTGTAGCCTCTAGTTGATTATAATTCTTTACTAAATCAAAAGTGACTGCGTTTAAAAACTTTCATAAAGAAAAGCTTAGGCGTTGCAAAGTACTGCTCGGTCAGTGCAAGAGTCTTCATTCCTCTGCTTTCCCCTTTCTGTACGTGGGGGTTTCACGGCCTCCAGGGGCTGACTGGAGAGGTGGAGTCAGCTGCCGCGGTGGCGGGTTGGCACCTTGGTCACTGGAGCTGCAGAAGCAGTGGTGTGCCAACTCCTAAGCTTTGCCGCGTCTGTGTTCTTTTGACCCATTTTGTTTTCCATGACTCTTGACTTCAGGTGCTAACCAGAGAAATTCACATTAAGCCCAGTCAAGAATCCTTTAGGTGCAAGAGATAAGCGGAATTCAAACCCATGCAAGCATTAAAAGAGATTAATTTGCTTCATCTGAAAAGTTAGAGGGTGGCACATACTTCAGAAATAAAGGAATCTGGGTTTCCCTGGTGGTGCAAGGTATTGAGGCACAGTACTGTGAAGCATCCGCTGCCACTACAGCACGAGTTCGATCCCCGGCCAGGGAGGGGACCCACATGGCGCAGCAGACCTCTCCTGCCTCGCCCACTGCTGCCCTCAGCAGTGCATTTCAGTGGATCCACCTGTTCTGCTCCCCGCTCTGTCTCTGGTGAATCCTCTCAACCCCCTCTACCTCTGGCATGCACCCCAGTTCTTGTGTGCATAAATAAATAAGTCTCTTTAAAAAAAGGAAATAAAGGAATCTAAAACTCAGGGCTCCCCAGTACACGGCACTATCGTAAATCCGCCTTCCTCTGGCCGCTCGATGCATTTGCACTGGGCAGCTGGGGACACAGGCTTGTTCTTGAGCCAGTGTCTGTGATGGATGAGTGCACCACATCGAAGCACCAAGCACAGGTCATTTGCTCAGAGCAAAAGGAATAGGGGTGACTCTTCCAGAGCAAGTGGGGTTTGGGTGACCTTTCCTCAAACCGGCAGGGTGTCGTCAGCCATAGGAGGGGAGTGGACACGACACAGCAGAGCAGGAACGCCGACACGAAGACCCACCTTGTTTCACGGGGCCTGTTTACAGCCTTCCCCAGGGACGCCAGACCTGCCCTGCTACCGGGGAGCGCATCCTAGTCAAGTGAAGGATGGTGTGACCGAAGACCAAAGCCCACTATTTCCGTCTGTCTTATTTTTTTCCACGGAGCCTCTCAGAGCCAGCTGGCCCACGCGGGTTCCCAATAACTGCGTCCTGATCGATCACCTTCCTGCGTAATCGAACTAACCAGAGCTGTCTCTTGTCCCAGAGCACACTGCTGCAAATTTTGGAGTTATGGTATCTCTTTGGAGATCATAAAATATGCATTTTGTTACGCACGGATTAGGAGCTGGAAGCCAGAAACCCACTTACATTTCTTCCAACTCTCTTAAAATTTTATTTTCCCTCCTGCTCCAATTTGACAATTGGCTCATGTAAATACCATTAGGTAAGAGAACTAGGACCTGGACCAGGAGTGTGGGGAGAGCACTGTCTGCATTGAGCCAGCAGCGTTTGCTGAGGTTCATGAGGATGTGGGGAAACCTGCCTTCACTCTCCAGCGCAGCTTGGCTTTGAGCTGCAAACGGGTGCCCGAGCCGTAACAGCTGGAGGCCTCGGGGGACTTTCCTCTGGCATCTCCGTGGCACTCGGTCCCCAGATCAGTCCATCAGCATCCCTCCCGGCTGGCCCCCGTGTGTCCCGTGTGCACGCAACTCTTTCTTTTGTCTCTTCCAGTTTTTGTTTGCGCTCCTGAAGTCATCGTCATCAGTTAATGCTTGCAGGGGAGAGGGCCCAGGTCTTAGCTGCACCTCTCCATCTGTCATCCCTGCAGATGTGTGGTCCTGCCCCTTCCATCGAGCCCCCTTTATTGTGCGCTGTTTTCGGCATCTCCCACCCGCCATCCTGCAGGCTCGTCTCAGACCCACGTCTTTGTCCTGCTCTGTCGTCCGCTCGCGACGTGACTTCCCCACTGGTGCTGGGCTGAGACCCCACGTCTCCGATACAGCCCAGCCTTGCTGCTTCCAGGCCCCACGGCCTGGGATGTCTCTTCCCCATCACATGCGTCTACAAAGGTGTCCAATCCGGAGCAGGGGATGTTGCTTATGCAGTGAGGTTACAGGGTGGCAGAGCGTGGCTTGGCCCTGTTCAGTGCTCGCAGTGGACACCTGCACTGTCATCTGTGGGCTCCAGCAGCAGGTGACGCCTCTCCCACTTCACACGCGCGCTCAGAGGGCCTGTCTGGTGGTGCAAGGAGTTAAGATGAAGCACGATGAAGCTATCACCAGCCACTGCGGCACGAGTTCGATCCCCAGCCAGGGAGCGGACCCACATGGCGCAGCAGACCTCTCCTGCCTCCCCGCTGCTCTCCTCAGCAGTGTGTTCCAGTGGATCCACCTGTTCTGCTCCCCACTCTGTCTCTGGGGAATCCTCACAACCCCCACAGCTCTGGCCTGCACCCAGTTCTTGTGCATAAATAATCTTTTTTTTTTAAAGTGCATCAGGGCTCCCTGCCAGTGCTGCAGGATGCCAGGCAGACCCAGGCCTGCCCTGTGAGCCTGACCACGTGCCCTTCCCAGGGTCATTATGTTCAGGGCCCCTCACCTCACAGTCAGCCTCTGGTGCTGTATTTTTTAATGTTTACTTTTATTAGAAGAGCTGGGTGCAGGCCAGAGATGCACCAGAGACAGTGGGGAACAGAACAGGTGGATCCACTGAAACACACTGCTGAGGGGGGCAGGGGGAGACAGGAGGGTCTTCTGCGCTCTGTGGGTCCCCTCCCTGGCCGGGGATCCAACTCAGGCCACAGCAGTGACAGCCTGAGATTCACCCCTGGACCACCAGGGCGGCCACCTCTGCTGTTTCTTTTAAAGTCATGGTGAGAACCAGCAACTGAATAAGCTTCCCAAAGAGGGGTGTGATTTGTATTTTTCTCTGCAAAGCAAAGACTTTTCAAAGTTCACAGGACCTTGGGGTGGGGGGTAAGGGGGTGGAGAAAGGGGACCCTTATTCACTCTTGGTGGGAGAGCCAACTGGTGCAGCCGTTCAGGAGGTGGTGCAGGGTACCCCAAAAGTTAAAAACAGACGCATGACGCAGGGGCCCTCTTCCAGGCAGCTGTGAAGAACAGCAGCCCATGCTGAAGAGCCACATCTCTCCCATGCTGTTGTGGTGCCACTCGAGGAGCTGAGACGCAGCCGCAGCCATGGGAAAGCTGCAGGGAAATCTGGGACTTTGCTGCTTGCAGCAAAATGGAAGGAACTTGAGTAGATTATGCAAAGCAAAATCAGTGAGAAAGAAAACGAGTAGCAGTGATCTCAGCTGCATGTGCAGTACGAAGGCGCAGAGTGGGTGCAGGGAGGAGGCAGGCATACACTGGGGGACGCTGAAGGCTGACGCAGGTCACGGGAGGGGAAAAGGTGGGGTGGGAGTGAGGGTGGTGGGCAGACGGTGGTGGTGGGTGTTTGCCTTTGTCTTTACATTTTTAAACAAATAGATACAAATAAAAATGGATAGGGAGACCCTAGGCCCCAGAACCAGCTGAAGTCAGCAGAGTTCTCCATAGCCAAGGACAAAGCCATCGACAGAAAAGTGAGTTAGAACTCTTTGGCATTATGCTATAAAATATGCTGTCCAGGGTCTCCCTGGGGGCACAGGGTTAAGGCACAACACTATGAAGCTATCTGTGGCCACTGCAGCACGAGTTCAATCCCCGGCCGGGGAGCGACCCACAGGACGCAGCAGACCTCTCCTGCCTCCCCACTGCTCCCCTCAGCAGTGTGTTTCAGTCCATCTTCCTGTTCTGCTCCCCACTCTGTCTCTGGTGAATCCTCTCACCCCCACACCTCTGGCCTGTACCCCAGCTCTTGCATGTATAATAAATCTTTTTTAAAAAACCACAATTTGCCCAGGAGCGGGCTGAGCTGGCCATCGTCACTGTCCTCCTGGTCTCCTCTTCCTTTACCATTGGCGAGAAAAGTTTAACATCTCTCGCATCAAAGAGCTCTCTCTCCTCCCCATACCGCAGTTTCCCCCAAACCAGGCTGGCACCTGGAAATGTCAGAGCACTTCCACAGTGAGATCTGCCCCCCAGAAATGGGGACCTGCTTTCCATTTGGGCAGGGGATGTCAGGAGAGCCCCACGTCTTATCCTCTCCCTGGCCGAGACCTTCCCTCTGTCCGGGAGCCATAGCTCACCTCATAAAAACGCACATATTCATGTTCTTCTATCACAAATACCCACCAGAACATTCCAGAAGCTGGCCACCTTAGAGGAGAGACCTTGTGGATGTTTGGATTTTTCTTATTACTGTTATTTTTTTATCAGCATCTTAGTAAGTGACGAGAAGCAGTGGTTCACAGCACTGGAATTCGTGGTGCACCTGCCAGTGACTTAATATGCTTCGCAGCTCTGACGCCCTCCCCCGTGCAAGCCTGCTCCTTAGAGGGCGTCTCTGTTGCAAGCTGGGTTGTTGGCAAGCAGCTGTCACGAGGCACTTAGGGCGCACGCTGCTTATTAGGCATCCGCACCTGTGAGAGGACGCAGTGGGGCAGGTGTGGGTGGAGGGAGGGACGTGGCTGTGAGGGGCCGGCAGAGTCTGTGCGAGGCCCAGGGTGGGGGTCTGCCCCGCGGCAGCTTCCCTGCTTTGCGCTGGGCCACGTGACCCTCTGGGCCCCTCGCTCTGCTCTAGACAAAGCCTGCCTGGGAGGGCTGCCCTCGAGGTAGGGGCTCCCCAAGATGCTGGCAGCATGGGCACCTGCCTGCTTCTGGCCCACGTCTGGGCAGCTGGCCCTGGGGTGAAGGGGGAGCCGGGCAGTGTACCCCACCTTCTCATTCCACAAAGTGAGGCAACAAGGGGACGTCACCGGCCGCACTCCCAAGATGTGGACACTCAGGGAGGTGTCACTGGGGGCCCTCAGTTCAGTGACTGGGGGCAATATCCTGGCCCCCACAAAAGCCTCTTTACTGCAGCCTCTGGCAGACACTGCATTGAGCTTTACGTTTTTTCCATTATTTTTATTATGGCAAAATAGGCATAAGGTGAGTTCCTTACCGGAGCGGCCACTTGAATTCTAAGTCCACTCACGCTGTCCTGTCCCCATCAGCACCCTCCACCGGGAGACTGTCCTCTGACTGCACCGGCCTCCATCCCTCAACCTAGTGTCCCTCCTCCTGCCCCGGTGCGGGCAGCCGCCCTCTGCGCGTCTGGGTCAGCGGCTCCCGAACCTGCCGGCGCCTGCGCAGCGGAACCCTCGGTTCTCCTCCGCCGATCATCGCTGAGCCGCTCTTGGGCCCATCCCGTGGCTGGGCTGTCGCGAAGCCCTCGCGGCGAGCGCGGAGGTGCAGATCTGTCTCTGCGATCAAAGACACATAATTCCTAGTCCCATTTCTATAAGATTTATTTATTTATGCACATAGGAGCTGGGGTACAGGCCAGAGGTGCAGGGGGTGAGAGGAGTCACCAGAGACAGCGTGGGGAGCAGAACAGGCAGACTGAATGAAACACAGTGCCGAGGGGAGCAGCTGGGAGACAGGAGGGGTCTGCTGTGCCCTGTGGGTCCCTCCCTGGCCGGGGGATGGAACTCGCGCTGCGGCAGCTGCGGATGATTTGTGCTTCAGAGTGCGGCACTCAGTCCTTTGTGCCACCAGGGAGGTAATCCCAGTTTTTAAGCCGCGTCTGTCCAGCTCAGAGCCCAAGCTCCTGGCTGCTAGGTCTGTCCCCTGGACCCTTGGCCGTGGGTGGAGCCGTGAACGAGGCCTCTACCGAGGTCCCTCAGGCTGCTCCCTCGGGGAGAGGCTCCGGCTTCTTCCACTGGCAAAGCAAACTTTTCAGGGCTCTGTGGCCACCTGTCACTGCCCCTGCCTGCCTTTCTACCCCGAGCCCTCCCCCGAGCCCTCCCTGAGTCCTCCCCGAGCCCTCCAGGCCCTTGTCCTCGCTGAGCGCCTTCCTGGCGAGGGCCTCGACACCGACAACGTCAGCACCTCCCCGATTCTTAACTCACTCAGCCACCCTGCTGACCACCAGGGCAGAGCGCCTCCCGTCCACGCGGGGCGGGAGACGACCGAGCCGCGTCGAGTGCACAGACGTCGAGGCGCGCAGCTCCTGGCGGCTGCTGGACTGTCATTCAGGCACCAGTGGACGCCACGTCTCTGCCTGCGAGAGCCCCGCCGGCCAAGCCTGAGGGAGGGTGGGCAGCGGGGCCCGAGCCTGCTGGACTCAGGTCACCCGCTCGCAGCAGGCTGCATGGCCAAGCCTGAGGCCGCTGCAGCCGCCGCGAACCCAGAGAGCTCTTGGGTCTGGGGCTTCTGGAGGCCACTCGGGCCTCTTGTGATATGGCTGCCTGCCCTTCCCCCAGCCAGGCCAACGGAGGCGGGGGAGAGAGGGAAGAGAGAGGAGAATATGCCTTCTTGCCTATTGCCTCTGTATTTATCCCAAATCCATATATTATTTTGGAACACTCAGCATTGCAGAAACATGCAAAGGGATAAATCACTCCTTTGCCATCTGGTCTCGGAGAACCTGCCCAAGCACTGTAGCTTCATTTAATTTTGTTGTGTTCCTTTTTCAACCTTTTTGTGCTTTCCATCATCTTTTCTTGGCTGTGTTTTTGGGTTTGTTTTGCCTTTGGTTTCTTGCTCTTTTAGCTGTTTCTGGGTTTTAGTTTTTAAAAAGAAAGACCAGCCCTTGCTCATCAGAGCTGAGCCAGGTTCTTTATTTGGCGTGGCGCTGCCTCCTGCCTACCTCTTAAACCTTCATCTGGAGCGTGGAGAGATGGGTGGGCTTTGTTTCTCTCGGACGCCCCAACCAGATGCGCCGGTGGCCTGATGGTTGGGCACGAGGACACAGTCAGGGCGCTGTGGTCTTGGGTTTCCTGGCTGTGCCCGGGTAGCTAGTGCCTCTGTGAGCTGAGCTGAGCGTGATCGGCCAAGCCCAGGTGTGGCTCAGGATCCCAGAGTCCTCAGCCGTGAACAAGTGGGGTGCGTCTCACCTAACGAAACACCACTGAGGGGTCTGTCTATTCAGAGCACAGAGGCAAAGGCACCTCACCATTGAGAGGAGGTTACACACTGGCCAGGAAAGAAAGCTGGAAAGAGACTTTCCATCAAGATGGGGCTATGGGTGCCATACTTGGCCTCAGAGAGACACATGGTTAAATACAGACATGCTCATGGACACAGACTTATCTGCATTACCAACATGGGTTCATACACACATACATGGCCTTGCTCTCAGCTGAGAGGAGCTGGAAGCAAGGATAGCTCAGCAGTGCAAGCTCACCCAGCACCAGGTTTTGGTTCCTCACTGCCTTCTCCATAAAGGAAACAAGGGCTCCTAAGAGAAAGGGCTGCTTGGAGGGCCAGAGGTAGAACATACAAGGTAAGTCTGCAGCTGGACACCTTGTAGCTCTAAAAGGTATGGGAGATCTGTGTTTAGTCTCTTGACACACCTCCATGCTGGTTTCCGCAGGGACTGGACCTGTCCACATTCCCCCCAAAGGTGCACACTGAAGAGGGTTCCTTTTCCTCCATGCTGTTGCTGACACATTGTTTCTGGTCTTTTTAATTTGATCTTGCAATTCCATTCTTGGGAATCTATGCAAAGAGTTTAAAATGGCCAATACTTGTCTACATTGCAGAATTATTTACAGTAGGCAAGTTAGGGAGACAACCTAAGTGCCCAATGACAGATGAGTGGATAAAGAAGATGAGGAACATATACACAGTGGAATACTACTCAGCTGTGAAAAAGATGAGCCCTTGCCATTTATGACACCATGGATGGAACTGGATGAAATGATGCTAAGCAAAATAAGTCGGGAGGAGAAAGACAAATACTGGCAATTTCACTTACATGTGGAATATGGAGAACCAAAAGAAAGAAATCAAAACTGACACAAACGCTAGAAAATCTGACCACAGAACTGAGGAAACCAGAAGGCAAGGGGAGAGGGGGGAGCAAAGGGGAGATAGAGCACAGTGGTCTACAGAGGAGGACTGTGGGTGTTTCTTGGTGGTGGTTGTTGTGTCACAACTCACACCTGAAGTGTGACCCTGTGCTCTAAGTCATATACCGTGTTATAAACCAACCTTGTCTTAATAAAAGAGAACACAATTGACCGAGACAAGGGAGGAAGGAAGTGCTGGAAACAGACACCAAAGCCTCCTGTGTGGAGTGTGTCTCATAGCAGAGCATAAAGAGGCTTAATGTGATGAGTTGGGGGACAATCGCTGATGGTGTTTCACATGAGCTAAAGATGGGGTGCTTGGCACTGGTGGCTCAGTTCTTGGTCGTCACTGGGTGTAGCCAAAGATCTTTTCGCTGCTGCTGTGAGCAGAAAGACCTGAATTCCTATCCCAAGTTCATACCCACAGGTGCTTCCATAGGGTCCCACAGCCCAAGTGTGAAGACTGGGGCAGCTCAAAACGGGAGCGAGAAATAAATCACATTCCTGAAGAGAAAATCAAATCGTTGCAACTCAATTATTAATGCGCAGCACTGTTATGTAATGGAGCAGCCCAATTAACAGGTGTCTCTTGGGGAATTATCAAGTCTTAATTTGGCATGATAATGAGGCACCTCCCCTCCCCTGCTTTGGAGGGAGGCCCCTGCAGGACAGCCTGATGCCTGGTAATGAGGCAGCGTCACCTACTCTGCAGCCGTGTTAATTGTCTCTTTCTGTGCGTGGGGACAAAACAGATCCACCTGTTTCCTGAAGCTGGGCTGTGCCCCGGGCCTAATAGAGTTGTACTCATTTTCTGGTCTTGCCAAGCCTGGCCTTTCGGAGGGCAGTGCTGTGCACTTTGGAGACCTCTTTAATTGGCCGGGCGGTTGCAAAGGCTAGACTACAGCCTTCTTAGCTTCTGGTTCGATGGACAGGGTGGCAGAGGTCCAGCCTACAGACACACGGCCAGAGACGGCGTGTTCTCAGGCGAGGCGGGGAGCTGCCCTGTCCCCTGGTCCGTCAGGGCACCGGGCCAGCCTGCTGCAGGTGATGTCTTCTCCGGTGGCCCACGGCCGGCCGCCTCATGGTTGCAAGAAATGCTGGGTGAGCTCAGCCTGCAGGGTCACAGAAAACAGAGCACGAGAAATGAGAGAAATGTGTTGTGGAAGGCAGGAAAACAAAAGAGAGGGAAAAAACACCTCCAGCCACTCTTCATCTGAGGGAGAAGCACAGTGGCTGGCGAGGACAGTCTTGCACATGCACACGCACGCACACGCACACGCACACTCACACACGCGCGCAGAGCTGTCCATCCGATGCAGCCCCCTTGCAGAGTTGCCATGTTCTCGTAATGTGCTGCCTACCTGATCTTCGCCCGGGTTTTTGGGTTTTGGGTTTTTTTTAGATTTTTATCTGTTTATGCATAATAGAACTGGGGTACAGGCCAGAGGTACAGGGGTGAGAGGAGTCACCAGAGACCGAGTGGGGAGCAGAATAGGAAGATCCACTGAAACACACTGCTGAGGGGAGCAGTGGGGAGGCAGGAGAGGTCTGCTGCGCCCTATGGGTCCCCTCCCTGGCCGGGGATCAAACTTGCACTGCAGTGACTGCAGATGCCCCACGGTGTGGTGCTCAACCCCTAGGCCACCAGGAAGGCCCTGCACAGGGTTTTGAGCTGGCTCCACACCAGGTCTGCCTTGGGTTTGGGGACCCCTGGTTTGAGGCCTGAGATTCAGCTGAGCCAAAATGCATGCCCTCCCTCCTGCTCCAGCAGACAGCGATGCTCTCTGCACGGCCATTTCTGTTCAAATGTTAAAATGAATCTAGGGGAAACAGCCTTTCCTCCTGTGACACTGGAGCTGCCACGGGCTTTTCCCTCGAGCCCTGCTGCCCAGTGCTGTGGCGCCTCCCGGGCCCGGCCCTGCTCCAGCTCACTCCTCTGTTGTCGGCAGCGCTGCCGTGCATGTCCTCGCACAAGCATGTGTGGGCGTTCCTGGTATTTCTCACACGGTCCCTCTATGCACTCGGTGAATGGTCACGCCTGTCCGAGGTGCAGAGCCCACCTGGCAGAGCCGCCCGTGCCAGCAGGCCCTGCACATCAGCCAACCCAGCACACACGAGGGCCCTGGCTTCTGCCCTGAAGTGCTCTCAACGCCAGCTTCCGTGGTGATGTAGGAGAGCCGAAGAGAAAGTTTATTAAATTCTTATTTATGTATTCAATTTGCATCAGCCTCCTCCTTCCCCGGGCTCAGGGAGCATCGTGGAGAGCATTGAACTTGTAACTCTCAGCTGCGTTACTCTGAGAGGGAGCAGAGGGAGACGGAGGGGATGGTGGAGCCAAGTCTCAGGCTCCTGAGCGTGTTGGGGTACCGTCCGAAGCCCCCGATCAGAGGGAAGCCCTCCATGCCTCCGCCTCGGTCTCCTGCAGGGTAGGAGAGAGGACAGTGGGTTCTGCCTTTGGTCGCTGCCCAGACAGCTGGCTGGGAGGGCGGGGAGGCTGGACACTGGCGTGTCTTCTCTCCCCATGCCCGCTCTCCCGAGGCTGCTGCCGGCAGTGGGGCACCCTGCCTCTGTGAGTGGGGTGACCCCAGGAGGAAGAGCAGCAAACACGCCTGCCAACACGTGAGCCCGGTCTTCCCAGCTACCCAGAGGCCGTCGTGCGTCTTCCTGTTTTCTGCCCATCCCTCCAGTGGTGGGCGGGGCTGACCTGGGGAAGGACAGGGTTTTGTCGTGGACACTGTGTGAAGAATGCTCCTTCCTCCCGCACCACCTGATGGGACCCCCGGAGACTGCAGGCCTCCCACGCCCACCTCGGACAATTCCACCCTCCCCACCATGATTTAAGATGCTCTTAATTGCTTTGCTGCAGGAAAGTAGAACACCTTTTAAGCCCACAGCTGAGCGATTTGCTATGACAATTCTGCCACGATGCATTCACTTAATTTCCAATTAATCAAATGTTCAATAAATCATTAGTATAATTACACTTGCTCGGGTCTTCTTGCCCCAGCACATTAGCTCAACTCTGGCAGCCGCCCGGACGGGCTGGGGGAAGTGTTCATTTGTCTGCCCTGCCTGGATGCACAGCCTGGGCTCCCCATGAGCCTTGAGAAATGACGGGTAAGAAATGGTAATTATTTCAGGCACCACAAGTTTGCTTGGCTTCCTTCTTCTCTGCTTCTCACTCCAATGCCTCCCCAACAACTTAAGCCAACATTATAGCATCTTGGTAGCGGTGGCTGGTTAATTTCAGCAAGTTTTTTTTTTAATCATTTTTATTTCCCGACTGTGCTCCTTTTCTAATTACACATCTCCCCAGGTGAGCGATAATTCCCTCATCACCATATATCTCAAGCACAGATTATTAAAATAATATAGCTTATGTCATATAAATGTAACAGAAAGTATCTTAAAGATGCTTTATTGAAAGCTGGTAAATTGGTTCAACAGATGAATGTTTTAAGGCCTGTTTTTAAAAGGTTGCATAAGTATAAACCCACTGAATCACGGCTGCAGTTTCACACGAGCGGATGCAATTATTTTAAGCATCTAACTGTGCAAGAGACAGATCTGAAAGGGAAGGAGCTAAATTCTCCGAGATTAATTAAAGGGTTTCATTTTGCTCTTGATTTAAAAATAAATTTCAAGCATGCATCACTTGTTATTCTCTTGAAGAATTTGCATTACAGGGTTGGAAAAATAAAAGGACTGAGAATGTTAAGCTCCGTGAGTTCATACAATCTAGCTGGCAGCTTGTAAAAAGAAGGGTGCCCCATTGTTGCAACAGAACATTCGCCCCCATACTTCTTCGTACTTTCCCATTTGTGAAGGGTATTCATCTTAAAACTCATTTCCAGTGTACGACTGTGCATTTACATGAATTTCCCGTAAGACCGCTCCTGATTCGATCTGTGCTCATTGGTTTAATTTCTTCTGCCTCTCAGAGCCAATGGTGCTGAAGGACTGGTGGGAATTACAGTCTTGTGGGTTTCAGCAATGCTGCTCCCTGGTACCTGAAATGCGGGGCTCCTTCCCTCTAAGCTCGCTCATGCTTGGAGGGAGCGCCACAGATATCCGGGGGCAGGGAGCTCTCCGGCCATAGCCAGGGCAGACTGGCACGCAGCCCGAGGCCCGAGGCCGAGCGGGAGGGGCCGGGGCCTCCAGCCAGATGGATGGCTCTTCTAAGGGGGCCCTTGAAGGTGAATCACTTGGCAGTTCTGTGCGTTGGCAGACGGCACGGCCACCTGTGCTCCCCGTGAAATGAGGTACAGGCAACCTCCTGGTCTGAAATATGCTGCCTATCCTCTGAGAGGTGGCACCGGCACTGCAGGAGGCGAGCTGCCTAATCGTGCATGGGGGTGGGCAGAGGGAGGCCACTGCAGCAAGAGCCTGTGGCTTCGAGTTGGGTTGAGCTGAGTTCAAATTCCCGAAGCAGTGTTTGTCTGGAATGGCGAGGAGCGCGGGAGGCAAGCCACATAGCTTTTTAGTTCCCTAGTGGTCACCTTCAAAAGAAAGGGCGACAGTGATTGGGTAGCAAGTTCATCTGGTATGTGCTTCGAGGGCTCAACCCCCGAGCATATTCACATAATTCGCCCAGCCCAGTGGTCCTTCAGGAGACCGCTTATGTCGTTCCGTAAGACTGTATTTTAGACAGTTGGACAAGCCAACTGCATGTGTCCAGCTCCTCAGATGCTGCCCAACGTCCCTTCGTGAGAAGGTGTCTGGAGCCGGCTTGTCTCCCTGGTCTGGGCACGGCCGCCACGCGAGGGTGCGAGTCTGCTCCCTCCGCGTTCTGGATGTGTCTGGTTTCCAGCGAGGGAGATGCGATCCCGTGTTCACGCCAGCTAGGAAAGCCCCTGGCTCCAAGCACGAAGGGGCGGGAAGACGCTCGCTGGGTCCAGCTGTGCTCATGGGCCCTTGGTGTACAGAAATGGCCCTTGGCAGCCCCAGCCCACGCCTGTGAGCCCGAGATGCTCTCATCTCACCTCGTGGTTCCGGCAAAATCAAATTCAGTGAGGAAATGGGTGGGCCCGGCGTGTGCCTGATGCAGGAAAGCGCCGTGGGGGATGCGGCCAGTCCAGCTCCACACACTGGACAGAGGCACCCCCAAACGCCACTGGTGGTTAAAAAGACAAAACTCCCCGCTGTGAACGAAATGGCACGTGCTACATCGAAGGCGCCGGCAGTGACATGAGGACAGCGCAGGCCAAAACAAGGGGTCACCTCCCGCCCGTCCTCCTCGGCGGGGCTCCTCTAAGTCCTGTGGCTTCGCAGCTTCTCGGGAGGCACCTCGGCCCCACACTGCAGCCAGCGCCCTGAATTCAGTCCCATCAGCTCCTGGGGGTTACGCTGCCTCCTGCCTCGGCTTGTTCTCTGCGAGGTCCGCCTCTCCCCTCGGTCCCCACCGATCCCTCATCTCTCTTCCGACTCTCCCCACGGGGGCTCCTCTGTCCTCCTTCCAGTTCTTTGCGTTGTCAGTTTTCTGTGGCTGAACAGCCATTTCTGGTCCTCCGAGGTCCCCCCTCCCACCCTCTGTCTTCACGCAAACACCTTGCCAGTGCGGCTTATCCCACAAAAGGGCCTCCCTGCCGTTCTCATCCGCCACCCTTGCCTCTTGGCGGTTAGCGCTGTACACTGTAACATGTATTTTCCCCCTCTTCTTTATTTATATATATTTGACATCAGTTGTGGTCCCCATGGGGTTCCCACCACCATGTCACCCGTGCACCATCGCCTCATCCCTTGTGCTCTTTCTGCCTCATCCCAGCCCCCCTCTCCCCGAAGTGTTTCTGATTAGTCCTTGTCTTTTTGTCTTTTTTAAATTATTATTATTGTTCTTATTCTTTTCCTTGGTCGCTTATTTGGTTCCCTTATATCCTCCTAGGAGTGAGGCCATCTGGTGTTTTTCTTTTGCCTTCTGACTTATTTCGCTGAGCATCAGCCCTTCCAGCTCCATGCATGTTTCTATGAAAGACTCTAGTTTATTTTTTTGATCGCTGAATAGTATTCCATCGCGTCTATGGACCACATCTTCTTGACCCACTCATCTATTTTTGGGCATTTAGGTTGTTTCCAGGTCTTCCCTATTGTAAATAGCGCTGCAATAAACATAGGGGTGCAGGTGTTCTTTTGAATCAGGGTCTTTGTGTCTTTTGGGTATATCCCTAGGACTGGGATTGCTGGATCCTATGGAAGCTCCATTTTTAGTAGTTGGAGGAACCTCCACACGCTTCCCACAGTGGCTGGACCAATTTGCATTCCCCCCAGCAGGTAGGAGAGTTCCTTTTCCTCCACATCCCCACCAGCATGTGTGTAGCGTGCACTTCGTGACACTGTTGTCTCACCTGCACACACTCTGCGTCGTGAGCGGCCCCTGTCTGTGCGGGTCCCGAGTCCTCTGCTTCTGCGTGCAGCCCTGGCGTTTGCTGCAGAGGCTACTTGTGCGCACAGTGGAGTGGGACACACACGCGGGTAGCGGACCAGCGCTCTGCGGCAGGCTCCCTCCCGCACACTCCTTTGCCCTCTGGCGTCTGATGCGCCTTTTGGAAAGGTCCTTCCGCGCCGCTGTCCGCTGTCCTGCTAATAGTTCGTGACGGGGCCACGGCCACGGCCTTCGCGCCGCTCTGCTCTGCCCGTCCTGGACTGTGTAACCTAGCGCCGCCTACCCCGCCGGGATGGCCACCCATGCCCAGCCTCGCCGGACACCTGGGCGCTGGCCAGCGCCCTCCGCGGCAGGTGACACACGCCCTCTGTGCCTGCAGAGTGAGGCTCGGCGCTCTTGGAGTCCCGCCAGGGCCGCACGGGTTCACGCACTCCTCAAAGTGTGCCCCAACACCTCTGAAAACAGGCCCCTGCCCTCCTCTGCTGCCGCCTCCCCCGCACGCCATCGTGAGCAGTCCGCCGCGGCTCGCTCCCCAGCTCTTGTCCTCTCCGGCCCCCTCCCCAGTTCGTGGTCTGCACCCATGGGCCCTGTGGCCAGGCCTCTCCGGCTCACAGCCCTGCACGGCTCAGCGAGCCCTCCCGCCCGATGCCGCCGCCCGCGTCCCTCCCAGTCCGTATCTCTGCAAATTCTTCTCGCTCTGAGCCCCAGACCCTCCACCACTGGCACCCTGCGCTGGTTCTGGTTCACCTGCACTCACCCGGAAGGCCGTCTGGAGGAACTGCAGGGGGGCAGTGCACCCCGGAAGGTGGGTGGGGTGGTGGGGAAAGGCGGAAGTACAGGGGGGCAGGAGGAGACTGTACCCCCTGATCAGCCATATGAAGTATGACTCCCACGGCAGCCTGTTGGGGGGGGGCGCTGGGGGACACTCCGAGGTGTCACTTGAGAACAGGCCACAGTGTGTCCTAGTAAAGACTTTAACACACACTCCTCAGAACGAATTTAAGGCACTCAACTTTATCACTCTCACACACAAAACGGGGAACCTTTTCCTAAAGCAATGCAGGAGAAAGTTTTAAACTTTTTTTAAATCCTGTTCTGTTGAATTAGCTTCAAAAGTGCTGTAGAGTGTGGGGCCAGGGTGAGGAGGGACAGATGGGGTGAGTGATTCTGAATGCTACAGCTTCATCTTGGTGCATTATAAATATGGGATGCTATTTAATGTAGCAAGCCATCAGGTTAATAAACAAATGATTGCCAAGTTCATAATTGGCAAGGAAGGAGGTTATAATCTATAAGGAGCTTTGTGTCCCAACCAATTTATTCTCTAACAGAACTTCATTGCCTCCGTCACCATAAACTCCCGAGGAGTCTTAAGAGCTAAAGACTCAGACCGGCCGAGGCTGGCTTCCCGCGGGGCGTTTCTTTTCTGGCTTCATCTCCCACCCAGATAAAACCCTCAGAAAACCCACTTCTTTAAAACGCCGATGCTCCCCTGCCCAGGGAAGCCTGGACTGTTGTTCGTGGGTGACTTTTACCCCCAGAGCTGGAGAAAAGCTGATGCATGGCAGACTCCATTTTAAACTCTTGCAAGCTGCACTAAATTGGGAAATAGGATGGTGCGTTTCGTGTGAACATTAGTGCATGGGCTTCTGAGGAGAGCCGAAGACCCTCTGGGGTCGCCACCCCAGCTGCAGGTCGGGGTCCACGAGGGTGCAGGACCGCCTTCTACAAGGATCCGCCCCACAGGTGGGCGTGTTGGCGCCGCCCACCGCCAGGGGGCGCTGTTACCCGCATGCAGTCTTGGTTGAAGCCTCACGGTTTGCGCTCCCTCTGTTCCCTGGCACGGGGCAGCCTGGTGAAAGGTGAGATTTCGTGCTTATGCTGACGACAGAATGACCGTGACGAGGCGAGAGGGGCCAGAGGCGAATGCCGCTGGTGGGTGGTGACTGGACACCTGGCAGTGGCGTGAGAGATCGTCCCGGGCCCTGTGCTGTGTTGTCAGTGTCAACAGGTGCAGGTTTGGGGAGTTAGGTGGACGCGAGCAAGTTCCAGTGGCGGGAGGGAGGGAAGGGCGTGGCCTCGGGCCCTTCAGGTGGAGTCTTCGTTTCTAACGTGGGGCTGGGGGTCACGCTTGTCCCTTCCTCCGCGTAGCACAGCCGTTGGAAATGATACGCGACATGCCCTCAGGTGTCCTTCCCCCTCGCCTCCACCGCTCTCCACCCGGAGGAAGGACGGGCCATCAAAAAGTGGGCGTCTATGAACTGTTTTCCTTTATTTCATTTTGCTCTGTTGCTCCTGTTTGGGGCCAGCTCCCGTCTCCGCGTGCTCATTTCTGCTTGTTTGCTGTGCCAACACCATGCGTCTTCTGGGACTAGAGCCGTGGGATGGTTTGAGTAGAGGGGCCTTCTTGCCCTCTCAAATTCCCGTCAGTCAGACGGCCTGGAGGCCCGGGTGCCCCCAGGTGTGTGAGCACCACTCAGGCTTCTCAGTCAGGCTTGTCCCTCTGACCACATTGAGCGCTCTCCAGGGGGCAGGTGGCCAGCTCTTCTGCCAACCTGTCGATGCGTCTTGGCCTGGAGAGAGACTCTTTCCTGCAGCTGCAAAGGACAGAGGCCTGGGGTAGCTGATGGCCTGCTCCAGTAAGCGGGTGCTAACGCCCCGAGTTCATCTGCTGGAGTCCTGGCCCCCTCAGTGGTGTTTGGAGGCAGGGCCTTGAGGGGGGATGAGGTCATGAGGGTGGGGTGCTCGTGAGTGGGATGAGTGCCCTTATAAGAGAGACGGGAGACAGTGCTCGTTCCTTCTCTCTGCCGTGCCCCGAGAGCACATAGGGGGTACTAGCCAAGTGCCAACCAGGGAGGACCCTCACCCGGCACTGGATCTGCTGCACCTGAATCCTGGACTTCCGACCCCCAGAACCTTGAGAAGTAAATGTTTGTTCTTTCAGCCATTCTGTAATCACCCAAACTGAGACAGGGAGGGAGCCAGCCTGAACAGAAAGCAACGTGTTACAAGATGCTCTGAAATCGAGGCCTCTCCGGTGGCCTAGGGGTTGAGTCTCAGTGCTACCACCAAGATGGCCTGAGTTCGATCCCCTGCAAGGGAGCGGACCCACAGGGCGCAGCAGACCTCTCCTGTGTCCCCGCTGCTCCCTCTGCAGTGTGCTTCAGTAGAACTGCCTGTTCTCGCCACGCTGTCTCTGGTGACTCCTCTCACCCCCTGCGCCTCTGGCCTGCACCCAGCTCTATGCAAAAAGGGAAAAAGAAAACAAGATCCCCTGAAATCTCAGGATTGGCGGCACCTGCTTCCAAGCGAGCTTGAGGCCCCAAACTTCTCAGTTCTGCGCTAACTCACCCCCCTTCCTATGTTAAGATAGTTGAGCACATTCCCTGCCTGTCACAGCCGCCACACTCGTGCCTGGTCCACCACAGCCTCGTGCCTGGAGCACGGGGCGTCTCCACGCAACATGTTCTGGCAGCTCGTACTGTCCATTCAGAAATGCTGAACTCAGAAGCTCAGGGGCAGAGATTTAACAACCAAAAATCGTGCCTAGTCAACCAGATGAATTAAGATAGCCTGTATGCCTGAGACGTGGAAGTCATTTTTTACCTAGAAATATAGTGATTTTTACATGTTGCATCCTGGATTGACTCTCTCTGTCACTCGGCAAGTGTCTTCACAGCTGACAAGTGATAAACCCGTCGAAAGCCCCGTTCACGCTGTTTGGTTATTGATGATGATGCTGGACCAGGGATGCATCATTAGCATGTGCTTTGCGGGCTGTGAGTCTGCTCAGCGACCGGACAGAGACTGGGTTCCTCAGGCCGGCCTGGATCCCCAGAGGGAGGCTGCCTCCGCCCAGGGGCGTCCTGTGGGTGGGGGCAGGAGGAGAGGAGCTCGCTGCCTCTCAGAACCAGTGACCGCTCTCACTCAGATGCTGGGTATTTTCTGCACAGAACCTGACCACTAAGTTCCTTGCCAAGGGGCCTTCATCCTTCCACCCATTGTCTTATGAGTGCAAAGTCACCATGCTTGATTGTGACAATAGCAGCTACCATTTCTTTTTTTTTGTTTTATTTTAAAGATTTTATTTATTTTTGCATAGAAGAACTGGGGTGTAGACTAGAGATACAGGGGTGAGAGGATGCACCAGAGACAGAGTAGGGAGCAGAACAGGCAGATGGACTGAAACACACTGCTGAGGGGAGCAGCTGACGAGGCAGGAGTGGTCTGCTGTGCCCTGTGGGTCAGCTCCCTGGCTGGGCATCGAACTCAGGCCATCTCGGTGGTAGCACTGAGACTCAACCCTCGGCCACCAGGGAGGACCAGCAGCTACTGTTTATCGATTGCTCCCTCCTATGCTGGGCATGGATGGGTGCGTGGGACTGATCTGTCTTTGTCCTTATAAAGTGTGTGTGTTGGTGGAAGATGGATAGTGAAGAAGTAAACCGACTTAGGAACAAGGTCACTACAGGTGTTTCTTAGTGGTAAAGAGGAGTCCGGGGGGGGGGGGCGATGATCGCCACGCTTGTGATCAAGGGGGGCCAGAGGAGAGGCCCATCTTTCAGAACAGTGCNCGGGGGGGGGGGGGCGATGATCGCCACGCTTGTGATCAAGGGGGGCCAGAGGAGAGGCCCATCTTTCAGAACAGTGCACCCTGAGTTGGAGAGAGTTGGCGTGGTGAGGAAATGGAAGTAAGGATGATGGCACCGGGGGTAGAGAAGGAAGAGGTGTGGGATGGACTTGGAGCAGCAGGCTCACGCTGGCATCCTGCAGATGGGAAGCAGCCTCACCCGTGGGCATGTTACCTGTTGGTCTTCAAACAGGTGATGAAGTAGGTATTCCCGAAGGACTAAGAGTGCTGCTGAGGTCACACCACTCTGGGCAGCAAAACCAGGATTCAGAGTTTCCGACACCCTCACCCTGGCAGGATGCACCACGACATTAGCTGGTTTGTGTCTAAGACGATTCTCATGGGAGACAGGCGATGCCTGTGGGTGCGTCACGTGTCCTGAGGGTTAAACTGGGTCTCATCTCAGCTCCAGGAAGCGTCAGTGCCTGATGCATAATAGGATATTTCTGCTGCTGGCTGCCAAGTCTCTGCTTCATGGGATCTTTTCTTTTGTAAGTTTCAGTTGTGGCAAAATGTACATAACATAAAATGTATCATTATAACCATCGGAAAGTGTTCTGTAGTGTTAAGTACATTCACATTGTGTGACGGATCTCCCACACTTTTCAATCTTACTGAACTGAAAATTTGTTTCATTACACAACTCCCAGCTCCCGAGCCCCTGGCATCCAACCTTCTACTTCCTGTCTCTATGAAATTGACAGCTGTAGTGCCTCATTAAGTGAAACCATATAGCATTGGTTCTTTTGTGACTGGCCTATTTTGTTTAGCATAATATCCTCAAGGTTCAGCCACATTGTCAACATGTGTCAGAATCCATTCCTTTTTCAAGGCCGAATAATATTCCACAGAATGGGTTAGATAGTGTTTTATGCCCTTTATCCATTCATCTGTCAGTGGGTATTTGGGTAGCTTCCACCATTTGCCTATTGTAAATTTTCCCACTTCATTACCAGAAGAGTCTGGTTTTTGTTTGCTTGTTTATAATGTCCATCCTAGTGGGTATGAGGTGTTTATGTAATCTTGGCCAGCATCTAGGAATGTCTGTCCTTGTAGTGCAGCTGTTGACATCTCATTCCCTTTCAGGAATCCACATTCATTCCCTCTATCCACAATTTCCTGATGAAAATGGCTTGTGCCATAGATGGAATCATTCCATGTAGATGTCAGTACCACACTTGTGTGTGTTGATGAGAACTCACAGATTTCTTTGGAATAATCAAGGGGAACTGAAGTCTTCTGCACTTGAAAGTTTCCAAACCATACCCCTTGAAACATGGCTCAAATGCTGTTTCTCTCTCACTTGCAAAGCCCATAATTAAATGATTTGTAGGAGCAGTCTGAATTAAGGGCCCGTTCATCAATACTGCATGAATTATGTAGGCATATCTTCATTTTTACATTATTTATCTAGCTGGCCAGATGGGTACACTGGCTGTAATATTCATCAGCAAGAAATCCAAATGCAGTCTCAGCACACTGGCATCTGTGCCTGGTCTGACCTCCCGTGGGGTTGACTGCTTCTTTGTGCTTGGAGGTGAGGGCCCCCTCTGCTTCCAGGAAACCCAGGAGTGCTGCAAGTCCTGGGTCCTGACACTTGATGAGTCACCCCTAGAGAGCCTCCATCAAGCTAGGTGGAAAGGCTCTGCCCCGAGACAGGCCCCAGGCTGTGGGGCCGGGGAGGTGGTCTCTGTGGAGTGGTAATGTTGACACCAATATCTTCACAACCATTTGGCTTGGTGTTCCATGCTAATGTAGAACCTACAGTAGAAGCCATGGCTAATGTTTAATAAGGCATGCAGTGGATGACATGATATATAAATCTTGTACAGATGCTGAAGCCATCTCTGATGTGATAGTATGAGAAGGCGTGCCCACTGGGAGGCATATAGATCATGGGGTGAGGGTCTTCATGTTGGGAGAGGTCCCAGTGTCTGTCCCCTACATGCACACACCAGGTCTTCTGCACCTTGACCTTGGACTTTCCAGCCTCCAAAACTGTGATCAACACACACTTGTTTTTACGGTATTTTTATTTCAGCAGTTAAATAGGCTAAGAGAGTAGAGAGACAGGGACTTATATCCTGCACAATCCTCCCAACCCCCAGGTACTGGGGACTTTGGGCAACTCCCTCTCCTCTCCTTCCTCTGGTACTGGCAACTTCGGGCAAGAGTCTCCTCTTGTCCCTCATCTGGACTATGGAGTAGCACAGGTGCCTACTGTACACAATGAGGACTGCTTGAGAAGATGCAGGTCATACAATGGAGTGCCGTCAATTGTGGATAGAAAAGATAAAGATTTAGAGGTACTGCTCTGGAGTGATTGCAAACATGTATTATTGATGAAATACAAAGGGGCAAATATAGATAGCAGGTTACTATTTGAGTAGAGCAAAGCGATACAATTATAGATTGTGTTTGCTGGCATATACATGGCATTTCTGGAAGTTTCTACACACAAAACTAATGGTTTCCTCTGGGGAACTGGATGGTGGCTGAGGGATGTCTTGATTGCTATTTTATATTGTCCTTTTAACTTTGTATTAGGTGGACATGTTATTTTTTAAGGAAACAGTTTCATTTTTCAAAATAAAGAGTAAAATGTAGAACTAGGCTACTGTCCCAAATGAAGATTTGTTGCAAGTGAACAAAAACTTTTTTTAGTACCTGCTGATGAGTCTCATCGGACACCTGGGTTTTCTAACAATGCCCTTTTGGCATTGACTTTACATACTTGGGGGCCCTACCCTGGGTTCTGACTGTTATTTCTAAGCTCCACTCCTTGGCCAAGTCATGATCCAAGAGAAAACAGGGAGCCAGAGGGACCCATGATAGCCCTTGGCCAAAGGGCCAAGAAGTCTCAATGAGCAATTTGGGGGAAGTGGATGTTGCCTCAGAGTTAACACTAAAATACCTGGCTTAATCATCAGTTCTAAAACTCCACAGCAGGTGGAGTACTTTTTTTGTTCGTTTTTGTTTTTTCCCTCTCTCTCCTATAAACAAACCAAAATGTTTACAATTCTATCATGTTAAATTCTTTTATGGGACAGCATATTATCTCAAGCATATAGTTTGCCTTTTTCCAGAGTGTTCTCCATTTGATTTATCAGAGGTGAGACCTGGTAATTCTGTTTGATACTGTCCCCTGTATCCAACAATATAAACAATTGAGAAGAACCAGGAAATCTATTTTTTATATTAATAAAAACACTGGCCCTTTCATTATCCCTTCAGAATTGCAAATCAACCTTGTTCTCGCAGCAAAGAGAGAGAATCTAAGGTTTGTTCAGAGTTGACTCCTACATGATTATGTCATTCAGTGTTAAATATAAAAAGGACTTTGTTTTACAGAACCAGGAGGGGGCAGTAAATTTCCTTTTTTACTGTTATTAAAAATGATTCCCTCGTTTTACGTATAGCAAGATCTCACCCGTTTTCTCTAGAATTGACCAATTTTTCTCCCACAGAGAAAAAGTTTGGAGATTCACCATGACTCTGATTTTATATAATCCTCCCATTAGGTTTTAATTAGTGTCCTTTGAAATGACTTCCTGAAAAGGGACAAAAAGAAGTTTGGCTTGCAAAAGCTATCTTTTTTTTTCTTCGTGACATGACATCATGATTCGTCTTAAGGTCTGACTTGCTCCCTCTGTCCTTCTGCCTTCAGTAGCTGATGGTGGAAATGCCACCCGAGAAACAGAAACCACAGCCCTTTGTTTTGGGGTATTCAGTCCTTGTGAGAAACGAGAGAAGGGAATGTGGCTTGGAAGCCTGTAGCCTCTTTTCTAGTATATTCCACAGCCAGCGTTCTGAGTCCTTGCACGCTCGCACGGCCAGGGCCGTGAGCGACGTGCATGGGATGCAGCCCTGGGCACCAGGCGCGGCCTGCTGCTTGGCTGTGGCTACTTCTTAAACTTAGATGTTTGAATGCCATTAGCTTATGTAATCACTGTGTTCCCAACCCAGGACCTAATATATCTGGCTACTTTTAAGGAACACCAAGTTTTCTCTGTGGGATGATTTGGGGGTGGAACAGGGGTTATTACTGGCTGTGCTATAAATGGCTGGGAAGGGGAACAGAGGATACTCCCAGGACATACTTCACAGCTCCTAAGGGCACAGCCTGTGTGTTCCCCAGATCCCTGGAGGCAGTGCTGAGCCGTAGAAGCAACTGCAGTGAAAACTCATAGGGAGTATCTAGGATAGAGGTGCATTTTACACATGCATGCATACACACACACACACACTCTCGTATTTATATATTCGCATATGTCATGTACATGCATCTCACACACATTCATGCATGTGCACACACCCATGAATGTGACACAAAACATGTGCACACATACACACATGCACATTGCTACACACATAAAAACTCACATTTGCACATATATATGTGCACGTGAATATCTGCATGTATAACCATGTGAATGTGTGCACATACATGTGGGAATCATGTATGTAGACATAGTACACTCACATAAACATGCACAGAGAATTCACACGTGCAGACATGAGCTCGTGAATGTGCGTGCATGTGTGCACCTACATGCACATGTACACACATAACATCTTCACACATGTGCACACACACCTGAGCACACCGTAAGGACACATGCATGTGAGTGCACCTACACACCACCCATGTTACACATGCATATGTGCTTTGCCAGCATGTCTGTGTACAGATTGCCCTCACAAGACACCATTCCACAGAAGGGAGAGGTCAGGACATGTTTTTCTCTGCAACGCCCACCACCCCACATGGCAGACTGGCCGTTTCTGGCCATTCCTACAGGATCCAAGTTCTCATTAGTCTTCGTTTTACAGTTGTTGCTCTTTTTCATTTCTCCCCTGCTTCCACCTACACCAGATGAAGCACAAGGCAAAAATTAGATTATATACAAATTGTACACTGATTTATTAGCCTGAGCCAGGACTTTAATGAGGAGAAAGGAAACCATATAAACAGCTCTTGGGGGATCCGTTTGAGCCGAGTCAGTCTCCAGCGTCTCGGTGTGATCGTGAATGGAGGCACCTTCCTCCGCCCTCCAGGGAGAACGGGACAGTGGCCGCTGCTGGTCGCCCTGGCGCCTCACTGGACAGGTGGCTTGTGCGAAGCTCCCTGTGAGGTACCTGCAGCTTCATCTCCGTGGACCCCATCCAGCTTTTGCTGGGCAGCCACGCGGGCTCCCTGCTTCCCTTCTTCCCGCTCGTCACCGACCGTGCGCCAGTGGGTTGTACCCGTGGTGTAGCTTTTACCTGGTTCCATTTTGACCTCCTGCGGCCTCTTCGGGAGGTGCTTGCAGGTGGAGGGACAGTCATTTCCATCTCTTCAACTTCTTCATCTGTAAATTTGGGGGGGGGGGGCTCCCGCTACTTCTGCCTGTGGATTTGTTTGGAGACCTGATGAAAGAACGTGGTCTGATTTCTAGCCTCAGGCCAGCCATGCGGTAAGCACGTGACAAACAGACACTATTTTATTGTCCTTTTTTCCCACTATTGTTCTCAGTCTTTCACGATGCTGTGGGGCGCATTTCTTCAGGCGTTGCCTTCTTGCACAAGGACCATCTCACGTGGAGCTTCTGCTAGGCCGCTGTGGAGCTGTCGTTCTGCCTTGGAGCCCTTTCGGTTCTGAGAAATAAATACGAGAATGCGGTTGACTCATCAAACAACCGAAAGCTGAACCTGAGGGAACCTCTCTCGAGCGCATACAGTTAAAGCCGGTGCCTTGCTCTGGGTCTCCCCTGACGGAGAAGCGAGAGTCCTTGAGACCCACTGTATCTTAAATGTTTCATAACCTTGGAAATTGTTCATCTCTATGAAGTAATCCCTTTTATTACATAATAGAAAGGGAAGATAAAGTTGTTAATTCTTGATGCATCTGAAGGGGTGACGTGCCGCAGACAGCTCATTATCCCCCGCACGAAGCACAATTACTCAGGATGGGGAAAGGCTGCCTCAGACGCGGCCTTCTACGGAGCTTCCCCACGCTGGCTAATGTCGGATATTGATTCTGAATAATTCAAATAGCAATAAAATTGGGTTTTCATGACAGTCAATCAGAGGCATTTTATATTTAATGCTCAATGGAAGAAACATAGTGTCTCCTTACCTTCTGAATTTCAAAGCTATTAAAGTAATTGTCGGTCATTAAGCTAAATTTCTCCGCATAACCGGGATAGTTCATCTAATTCATGTACCATTCAAAACAGTGGAGAAGAGCAGATGGAATTTTAGCTAACGTCAGACGGATGCATGTATGTACATGTGTATGTTCCATGTACACATACTCGTTGCACGGGGATAACTTTAAATGATTCACGCCATCCTGCTTTTCAGATGAGCCCAGGGACCTCAGATAAGAGTGAGGTCTGGGGCCTCCGGGGTGGCGCAGAGGGTTGATGCCACACTGTGAAGCATCCGCAGCCACAGCAGCGCGAGTTCGACCCCAGCCAGGGAGGGACCCACATGGCACAGCAGACCTCTCCTGCCTCCCGCTGCTCCCCTCAGTGGTGTGTTTCAGTGGATCTGCCTGTTCTGCTCCCCGCTCTGTCTCTGGTGACTCCTCTCACCTCTCACGCCTCTGGCCTGCGCCCCAGCTCTTGTGTGCATGAATAAATAAGTAAATCTTAAATAAAAAAAAGAGCGCGAGGTCTGCCTCCACGGGAGAACGCAGCTTTCCACGCGGCTGTCTTGGCTCTTCTTCCTGATGCACGACGCACCTGCCTGGGATGGGATGCTGCAGAGGTCAGGGGTGTGTACAGGGAGCTGCTGGGCCACACGCTGCTTCAGTGCCCGCAGACTGGAACCTGAGCAGCAGGTGTCAAGGCTCCAGGCGATTCGGTAATGCTCGGTCGAGAGTGAGCGTCATGGCAGATGCAAGCCTCTCTCTCACTCATTCCTTTATTCACAACTTCTTTCTTATCACACTCCTGCCACGTACTATAGCCACGCGGGCATTCCTTCTGGTGGTTGAAGAGACGGGCAGGGCACTCTCTAGGGTCCCTCAATGAGCCGGGAGGAGGTGGGGGATGCCTCATGCTCTAACTCCATTTGGCAAATGCTGCGGGAATGAAGTGGTGGTGAGGCAGAAGAGCTCGTGGTTTGCAGTGTGAGGGCAAGAGAAGGGGCGTCTGTGACTGTCGAGTCGTGTGAAGGAGCCACTTTTGGGGGAGACAATGGTTTTGCACGTGATACAGGGACAACATTTCATAGAAATTTACAATAGAAATCGACAGCATGTCAGGGCTGGATTGGAACAGTCCACAGCACAGATAACAGCACGACGCTGCTGTCTCGTCCTGGATTTAGCAATGTGGGTCTGGAAAATGGTATCATTGGAAGAAACTAGGTTAACCAAGCAAGAAATTCCACATACTTTTTTCACAACTTCTGTGTGCACCTACAGATATTTCTAAACAAAAATTTAGGGGCTTCTTGGTGATGCAAGGGGTTAAGCACCACACTATGAAGCATCTGCAGCCACTGCAACATGAGTTCGATCCCCAGCCAGGGAGCTAAACCACATGATGCTAGAGACCTCTCCTGCCTCGCCCACTGCTCCCCTCAGCAGCGTGTTTCAGTGGATCTACCTGTTCTGCTCCTCACTCTGTCTGTGGTGAATCCTCTAACTTCCCAAGCCTTTGGCCTATACCCCAGTTCTTGTAACAACAGGCAGAGCAACCAAAATCCACTGCTGAGGGGAGTAGTGGGCGAGGCAGGAGAGGTCTGCTGCACCATGAGGGTCCCCTCCCTGGCCGGGGATCGAACTTGCACTGCTGTGCTGTGGATGCTTCACAGTGTGGCACTTAACCCACTACGCCACCAGGGACGCCCTAAATAAATAAATCTTTAATAAATAATTAATTAAAAAAATTAAAAGCCAATTTTTACTTCGAACCAAAGACGCTGTCTGCACAGCGTACACTCACGCCTGCAGGAAGTTCATCCAGGCCGAGAGGGGAGTGGTTTTGAAGGGGCTCTGACTGTCCACAGAGCTGCCGTCGTTCTGCTCTGAGTTAGGACAGGTCAGCCTTCGGGAAATGCTCTCAGGTCAGTTTGTCGGAAGAAGGGCAATGCATGACAGCAAAAGTCCACCTGGCATGCAGGTTGGGTTTTAATAACTTCAGTTGAGCGTGTTCCTGCCCCCCTAAAGGAGCGATGCCTGGGATGGCAAGCCCTGAAGTTCTCGAGGGATGGAGGACATTTGGGAGAAAGGTGTCCAGGAGAGAGAGGGGCCTGCGATGGGCCATTCTTGCACAGGACACCCCGAGTTATCAAGGCTCCAAGCCCTTGTGCTGACAAATTTGGGCACGTTTCCCTCCAAGGCGGTACTGGGGAGGACTTGGCAGTAACCGCAGAGTTCATCTAGATCGGATGCTCTCAGAAATGCCTGGGCTGGTGTTGCAAAGCCCTTTCTCCACCCTACAGCCTCTGCTGTCTTTGACTGAAGTATTTGCTTCCCTTAAAGAAGGCTAAAATAATTATAACCATTTGGAGAGGAGGAGGAGGAGGGCTCTGGGAAAAAGCCTGAAAAAATAGAAAGTGCTTCGCACAGGGAGATGGCAGAGCTGTTCCCTGGGGAAGTAGCTGTGAGGCAGGGCGGGCCCTTTATCTCCCAGGAGGGGTCCTCTGTCGTGCAGAACGTGAAGCATATGGGCCACACTCTGTGAGTGTGCAGGCTTGCGGGCATGGGCCTGAGGCGGGGTGGCCCCAGGGTGAAAGTGGTGTCGGGGTGATGAAAGGCTGGTGTCTTAGCACATGTCTCCTCCAGTGGCAGCGGGCTTTCTCCTGGAACCCCAAACCCTTCTCAGAGTCGACCACGTGACTCTGGATCACAGAATTCGAAAGACGAACGCTGTGCGCATTTCTACTAGGAGTTCCTCAAACCTGGTGCAGAAGCAGAGACCCAGGAGCCCCGACTCCAGGCGCCAGCCCCCAGCCTGTCTTTCTGAATCCGAGTCCCCAAGTGTGAGGTGCGGGCGCCCACCTTTCCCAGGCTCCCCGCAACTCTGTACTCCCCTGTGAATCAGTGTTCAAGGTCCACCTGCCTAGCTGGGATCTTTAATGCAATTGAGCCAGACCCCAGATTCCTGCTCCAGGAAATCTTTTGTCTTCTAAAAACTGCTCACATCCCTCCTTGGAGAACAAGGCTGAGGGTACAGAGGCTGTCTGTCGGTCCGTGCTGCTTCAGGGATGAGAACAGCAAATTCTGTATGTAGTGAAAGTTCATTCCATACTTTTTAAAGGGATTGCAAATGATTTACTTCTATCTTTTAGCAAAAAATAGGTCCACGGTATTTAAATTAGCTTGGTTAATGTGTTATTATCATGGATTGCTAATATTAATTATTAATTACTGAAATCAATACATTAATAAAATATATTTTAACCAACTTGATAAAAGTTGTCAATATAAAAAATGATACCCAAAGAAACATCTACATAGCGACCTCCCTGGTGGCACAGTGGGTTGAGCGCTGCGTGGGTTGAGGGCCGCACTGTGACGCATCTGCCACATAGCAGTGTGAGTTCGATCCCCAGCCAGGGAGGGGACCCACACGGCACAGCAGACCTCTCCTGCCTCCCGCTGCCCCCTCAGCAGTGTTTTTCAGTCCATCTGCCTGTTCTGCTCCCCACTCTGTCTCTAGTGACTCCTCTCACCCCCACACCTCTGGCCTGTGCCCCAGCTCTTGCATGCATAAATAAATCTTTTTAAAAAAGAAAGAAACACCTAAATATTAGAATGCTGAAAGATGCGAATATCAGCTTGTGAATGATGAAGGAAACCAGCCCCCACCTCTAACGTTATGAGAAAGAGCCTTGAAGTGACATGCATATTAGCAGGTGCCAGAAACCAGCCAAACTCTGGTTTTCAAATTTGGTCTCTGATGGGAGGGGAGCAGAACTATGAAGTAAGCGTGCACCGATCCTCCCCCGAGACATGTGTGCACCCGCTTTGCACAGCGCCCGCACAGCAGACTGCTCTCAGCCGGGTCTGCCCAATGCTCCGGGCTCCTGAAGGTTCAGGATGGACGGATTCAGCCTGGGCTTTGTACGGGCAACAGAAGAACACGCCACATCAGCTCGGTGAATATTTTTGTAGTGAGCCATTTAATAGGGCGTGTGTAGCCCCTGTAGGTGACGGGCATCGCCCGTGATGATCACAAGCCCCCAGTCTGCTAGACCAGTGAAAGCAGGTGTTGGTGTGATTTCGTCATGCTGGACAGTTGTTGCTAGACCCTTGGCCAGACCCCTAGGGTGGACAGCAGCAGAGGGAACCCTCGTGAGCACTGCAGGCTTTGGGGGTTGAGACGTGCCGCTGTGGCCCACCGACGATAACAGGGGCACCCCCTGTGGGGGTCCATGCGGACCTGTGGGGGTCCCTGTGTGGACAGGAAGGTGTGTGCTATCTCTGTACCTTACTCTCAAATTTGCTGTGAAACTAAAGCTACTCTAAAAAAGTAGTTTCTGGGAAAAAGATCAAAATGACTGGAACAACCTGAGCTCTGGAAACGACCACCTGACAGCCAGGTGTTAATCCCGTCTCTGTGACTGGCTGGTGGCGCGTGGCTGGTCTTCGGCTTGGTAGGCGGGGCCTGTCTGTCCAGGGCTTGGCGATGAAGGCAGAGTCTACCCAAGAATTCGTCGTGGGGTCTGGGCCCCACCCCACGCCCTAAGAGGGCAAGAGGAGTCCAATTTGGCCTAGAGAACCTACTGCTCTTGGGAGTTGGTTTCGAACTCCTGACTTCCTCCGCTGGAATGTGTGGCTCCACTTATTACTGGGCCTCACAGACTTCTGCCAGAATTACACAGGCTTCAACAGCTTGATTTCAACGCTTTCTGTGCTGTGGAGGCTGGCGGTTGTGTGAAGTCTGACCCCTGTGCTCGTCTCTCATTGAACGTCTGTCAGTGCCCTTTGTTGAGTGCTGCGTGTGAGAGCTTTGTATAGATGTATTTGCTTTGTTCAAAGAGAAGAAAAGAATATCCTTTGGGCTGGGTTTTGAATTCACACAATTGCGAGTCATCGATCCTAACTGCTTGAATTTACTGAATCGGGCGATTATGTAGCCATTTGCTTTACATGGATTATCTCATTTAATCCTGATGAATGCGGGGGTGAAGGTGTTCATATCCCCACACTACAGATGAGAAACCGGGTGCAGGAAGTTAAGTGACTTATTCAAATTGCCCCGAAGAATAAGTGGCTCAACAGGGAGTTCAGTCCGCATCAGAGGGTTGTGCTCTGGGTCTGTCTCCTCAGCTCCAGGGAGAACCTCTGTTACTCTGAGGCTTGTTTCCATGCTGCTTTCTCTTCTCTCAACAAACACCCTCTTTGTAAGGGTGGCAGTACGTGTACCACTGGACCTAATTCCTTCCTCCACCTACTCTGCCTTCTCCTTCACTTTTTCCCTTACTCCTACTCAAGGGATGTTAATTTCTTACCAGATCTAGACACATAAGACACACAAATACAACTATGAAGATTAAGTGTTCAACATTCTTTGATACCTTGTAATGCTATTGGAAACTATTTTCAGTAAAATTGGTGGTTTATTGCTAAGCGCAGTGAACCATGGGCATGGCCTGCTTTTGATGAGGCTATATACCTGTGGTTTCTTGGGAAGTGTGCAGATTTGGGAGTGGAGTAAACTTGACTTCCAGTATCAGACTTTCACTGATGGAGGGGTGGGCTCTGGGGGCTACTTAAACTATGAACTTGGCTACTTAGTCCTGTCGATTATTGACATTGCACTCAAACTTCAAGGCTTGTTTAGGATTAGCAAGATATAGATAATAAAGTGGTAGAGTGTGTCTTCAGAACATAGATATTCAAAAGCTGTTTATTCAGAGGTTCCTCTGAGAGGCATGTGCTTTTGCTTTGTAAACACTTCTTGCCCCCTCTGGGTTTTCATGTGCCCCAGAAGCCCAAGCCTGGGAATCAGAAACCCCATAAAGGAGTCCAGTCTAATGCCAGGTGATACGAGAGGGAGGGGAACAATCCAGGGTCACTGGTTCTCTCCCACTATAAAGAACAGAAAAGCAGGGATGTGAATTCTGGAACTGGGGCACTAGGTGTACAATTCAGAGGCCTTCCTCCTGTGACCACTTGGAATCAGCGGACGGTTAAAGAATGGAAGATATGTTTTGGCTTTATGTTTTGAAAGTAGGGATGTTTTATTTTGGTAGTTGGCATGTTTAGGTGGATTGACTGGTTCCTTGGAAGGGACAAGGTGAAGCATCAGCATGATTTTCTAAGTGTTTTCTGAATTGAGCTGTTTCACAGAGCTGTTTCAAGGTACTTTAGCCTTGGAATAGGGACACAGGCAAACATAGTGTACTCCCACCTTGTCAATACAGAAAAGTCAGTACAGAAAAAGGTGGTTATTTATGTCTCATCTCTGATTTCAGATCAAAGGTGGGATAATGAACCCATATGGTCTAGATTCCAGATGTGAAAGACTAGGCTATTTGGAGTCTGGAGTAATGGATTCTGAACTGGGGTGTAGATCTAGCAAGAGGAGTGCTGTAATCAATTAGTGATGTCTGCCACTGGTAGGGCATGAGGGGCAACATGCACACCCTGTCTCTGCCACGTAGCCCTAACCCCAAGACCAGGTGCCGCATCAACCACATCCTGAGCATAAATGTAGCAGGAAGACCTCCAAACACTTGGAAAATAAACAGGCATTTTCTGGCTAATCCGGTGGTCAAAGAAGTAGTCTGAAATGAAATTATACACATATTTTGAACTTGGATGCTGCAACTTCTGAATGCTGATGAAAGAAAAGATCTAATAAGTGGAGAAACATACCATGTTCATGGACTGAAAATCTCAACATAGTAAAAATGCAAATTCTGCTCAAATTAATATACAGACAGTGTAATCTATCAAAATCCCAGAAAGAATCATTCTATGATTCTAAATAATCATATGATTATTCTAAAATTTATATGGTAAGTCAAAGAAACTAGAACATGAAAAAATTTTGAGAAAAGAATAAGATGGGAAAAATTCACTCTACCCATTTATAAGACTCATGTTGCACTAGTAATCATTACTGTGTTTGTTTGCTGTGGGATAGATACCTAGGTCATACAAACAGAATAGAGGACAATTTAATGGAGGAAGGATAGTCTTTTTAGACAAGATCCGATGTGTGCAGGGTGGTATGCCTTAGACAGGGTAGTCTTTTCAATAAGTGGTGCTGGGTAAGTTGGATCCAAATACCTATAGGCAGGGAAAAAATCCTGACCTAAAAACACCATATTAAAAATCAATGCAACAAGAATCACGGATTAAATGTGAAATCTAAAACAATAAATTTTAAACAATAAGTTTGGAGAAAATCTTTAGGACATTGCTGAGATGACAGCAACGTGGGAAAGAAAATCTTGAAATTAGGAGAAAATATTTGCATATTAAAATCTGGTAGAGAATGGATATCTAAAATCTATCAAGAACTCTCAAAGTCAACAGTTAAAACAAATCCAAATAGAAAACAAACAAAAAATTTGAAGATACATTTACCAAAGAGCAAATAGACATTTGGAAATATGTTTAACATTGTGACCCATTAGGGAAAGGCAAATTATGGTCATGATAAGATAGCACAATGTACACATTACAGTAGAACTGATAAAATGAAAAGTAGGAGCCACAGCAAATACCAATAAGAATGGAGTGACTGAAACCCATCCCCCGTGGCTGGTGGGAATACACCAATATATCAGAGGACACAGCCTCTGGGGCGTGGTTTCATAGGTTCCTATAGAAGATGAGTTTACATGTGCCCCAACACCTACACATCAGAGAAATAAAACTTATGCCCCAGTCAAAACAATAGCCACAGCCAGAACAAAATTTAGTTCATAGCCATGTTATAGATGAAGAGCCAGTTAGTGATTTCCATGTGCCTGAAGGGGGTGGGTGTAATGACACAGGAACAGGGTGGAGGGGGTTGCTCTGGGGATGAGCCAGAGCTCTATGGTGACATTTGTGATTGTGTTTCACAGGACCACTCTGATAAATTGGCATTGGCTACATATGCATGCATACATGCATACATACGTGTGTGCATACATACGTGTGTGCATGCATGCATGCATATATGGTGTGCATGCCAAAATGTCTTTGAAAATACATATGGATTTTCAAGCAGTATGTCTGAACCATACACTAATACTACCAGTGTGTGATTTCCAGACAAAGTTAAAACTGCGGTCATCAGAAGGTGGCACTCTTACTGGCTTACGAAACTTACACCTTCATCATTACCTGAGCCCACCATGAAGTGCACACAGGCAGAGAAGAGACATACTGGCTGCACGTGTTCTAGTCACCAGGCTCCCGGTCTGTGTGTGCACGTGAGCTTTGTTAGCCTGGGCTCAAGCGTGGCGTCGGCCTCGTGTTTTCACCCCAGTCCCCTCCTCCAGGCCCTCACCACTTGACTGGCGTGAAAACTCCGATCTGCTCCCTGCCCGCTGGGCTCCGACTCTGCTGGTGGCAGAGTCTCCAACTCTCCACAAGGCACCCACACTTCAGTCAGCCCGCCCACGTGCAGTTCTTCCCGCCACCCAGATCTGTGGACAGGACGGGGCGGAGGGGGGGAGATGACCTGCCCGACAGCACTGTGTCGCCGTTGGTGTCCGAGGCTCTCGCTAGTGGCACTTCCCACACCTTCCGGCCTCCTTAAAGATCTCAGAAACAGTGTCTTGTAAAAACCAAAAATACGTGCCGCTCGATGCACCCCTGGCCTTCCGAGCACAGTCTCTTTTGCACAAGCAGAATCACACCTTCTGGGCACGGCCTGCTCCTGGAGATTGACTCTTGCAGTAGGTTCCCAGACGTGTCTGCACCGTGATTTATTCTCAGCCCTGACCCACCATCCAGAGTCATTGTTCCCGCATAAAACTTTCATAGGCAATCCATCCCTGCTGGCTCCGCGTTGTAAAGCTGCGAGAAACATAACATCGGCCTCAGCATCTCGAGGATTAGAGGCGCATGTCGCCGCCCCCATTAACACACACACACCCTGCTCTTGAGTGTGCCCCGATGGAATTCTGAGCGGTACCAGTGCCGCTGTTTATGAGGCCATTTTAGTGATGCTTTTTATACCAGTTGAACTTGTCTTTCTAATTTTTAAAAAAGATTTATTTATGCACACAAGAACTGGGGTGCAGGCCAGAGGTGTGGGGGTGAGAGGAGTCACCAGAGACAGAGTGGGGAGCAGAGCAGGCAGATCCACTGAAACACACTGCTGAGGGGCGCAGTGGGAGGCAGGAGAGGTCTGCTGCGCCCTGTGGGTCCCCTCCCTGGCCGGGGTCAGAGATTGAATGTGTGCTGCAGTAGCTGCTGATTGCTTCATAGTGTGGTGCTTAACCCCTTGCGCCACCAGGGAGGCCCCAACTTTTATCTGGGAAGATAGGCTTTGCTGATGCTGTTTATGATGTGATTGACTCGCATCTCAGTACAGATTTAGTTTCCTGGGTACCATGATGGGTTCCGCCCCACACTCCAAGTACACGAGACACAGGCATTAAAACACCCTCTTCCTCCTGCTTCTTCATCTTCTTTTCTGTCTATAGGTACACATATGTGGGCATGTAAACGCACATGCATTTACATGCACATACATTATGAGACACTGAGAGGACTTTTTTTATTCATCAGTGGAGTACCATGGCTCTATCCTCTGTTAATATTTTGACAATATAGGATTTTCTCCCTTAGGGGGTCACCCAATACCACAGCACCCCTAGTCCTCCGCCTAGAGGATCTGAACTTGGTTTGGATGCACTGAGAATACACAAAGGTAATAATCACCTTATTTTCATCTTTGTCTGGGGGCATTTTGTTGAGGACCTGCTCTGTGCCTGGGGGTCAGCAGGGAGTAGGACAGGCAAGGTCTGCGACTCGGTCTAAGAAGCACCTGGCAAGGTAACGATGGGCGAGATGAGTGTTTTGCAAGGGAAGGATGCAGGACCAAGTGTGTCTGTGGCACGGGGGGCTGACGGGCAAGGTCAGGGACCTTCTGTCCGCCGCTGGCCCGACCAAAGAGCCGTGGGATGCTCCAGGCCATCGACTGTGGCCTCAGACAGCTGTGGCGCTGAGCGCTAGGCCTCCTGAGCGGGAGGGCACGCTGCGGTCGTGCTGGCTGTCTGCGGCCTCGGAGTCTGGCCACTTGCTAGCACGGCGGGCTGGTCACAGCCTCTCCCAGCTGAGAGAGGGGCTGGAGGCGAGCTCTACTACAGTGCTCTCCCCGTGCGTCATCACGCTTCCCCCAAGGAGGACTCGGGGGACAGGGGTCTTGCGTTGCCATCACTAGTGAGGGCTTTGTACTCATAACCCATGTCCAGATGAGGACACAGCCTCAGGTGAGCCTGAAGAGCCTGCCGTGGATGCCGCCAGGAGGGAGCTGGGCGACCCCCAGAGCTCCGCTCTTTCCCTTCTCTGCATTTACCCGCCCCCCTCCTGGACATGCACCCTCTCCTGGGGTCTCCTTTCTAATCAGTGTATTGGGGGTAACACCTCTAAGTGCCCTCATTGAACACTGACCCCACAGAGCTGCAGCACACACATCTCTGCTGAAGAATAAGAGCCTCTGGAAAGACTTCCAGTGTCAACAGAGCAGCTTTATGATTAAAATCACTGAAGAATGCAATGTAAAATGTTTTCATTTCCTCGTGCTTTCTGTCTCCCTTGGAATAATAGTCAGCAGGAAACACATTTCTGAAAGACTTCTTTTTCTCGACATCCTCGGAATATAATCAGAGCCAAGCGAACTGTCTCGGGCTGTTGAGTTGGTCGGCGCACAACGGAAGGGAGGTGCTCTCGAGTTTTATGAATTTTTCTCTCTAACAGTCTTGGGTTGGAAGGACATGGTGGAAATTGATGCAGCTTTCACCCAGGGGCCGGCATTAAGATTTCAGGCGAGGTGTATAGGGCTGTGAACTTTCTGTTCCTGTCGGAACTGCTGCTGTTGCGGTGCAGTGAGTGGCGTGCTGGCTACAGCAAAATGGAATCCAGGAGAGGAGAAAAAGAAATAACAGAACCCATTGAATCATGGGCTGTACCGGAGGCATTTGTTAAAGGTAGATTTATCAATAGCTGTTAAGTCATTTGTATTGAATAATTCTCATCGCCTCACAGCGCTTCTTGGTTTTAGTAATGGGTCAGAGAGAGGAGGTTGGTGATGGATGTGGTATTATGGTGTTTAGGCACTTAATTGAACTGGGCTGAAAATAGCAGCAGGCGCTGACACCGGGGCTGCTCCAGCATAATTTATGTTTGCAGACTTCTGAAACACTGTTTTTTTATCTAAATTTAATATTTCTTGACAAGTGTTTCTTGGGGTGGCATTACCAGCAGCTGATCAGAAAAGGAAGAGTGTTACAGCGACTGGCGGCCACGTGAGGCATGTGGGAGAGACCAGGGCTCCAGGCCAGCGATACCAGCACAGGCACCGATACGCAGAGGGAGGGACTCCTGCAGCAACAGGGAGCACGGCAGCTGGTCACCATGCACTGAGGGCGTTGTTGAGCGCCACTGTGTGTACTGGGGCTAGAAGGACGGGCCCTCTCCTTGCTGGACTCGTCACTTCAGAGGCAGAAACAGGAAACCCATAAGCAACAATGACAGACAACACCTCGGGAGGCCGGCCATGAAGACCCAGGAGGTGGGAGGGGGGTAGCGCTGGGGGAGAGTGTGGGCTGCTGCTTTCAGACCAGCTGGCCAGTCTTCTCCCCTTAGAAGGTGTCCTCTCCCAAACAGAAGCCAGAGCATCATAGACACAAGTGAATTCCCCAGCTCCCAAGTCAGGAGATAACAGAGGGGTCCCCACACTCAATCTTTGCAGTCTTCATGACCATTTCACTTGTCCATGAGCCAAATGGGGACCTCCCTGGTGGCGGGGGTTGAGTCTCAGCCCTGTCACCACTAAGGCTTCTCCCCAGTTCTATCCCACAGGGCGCAGCAGACCTCTCTGCTTACCTGCTGCCCCCCCAAAGCGGTGCATTTCGATCCACCTGTTGTGCCCCCCACTCTGTCTCTGGAGAATCCTCTCACCCCCTGCACCTCTGGCCTGCACCCCAGCTCTATGCAAAAATAGTAGTAATAAAAAAGAATAAAGAAGGACTGGAAGGACAAGACGAAACCAGCGGGGCACGAGTGGAGGATGAGTGAGTGGGTAGGAAGAGGGGCTGGTGGAAAGAAGGAAGGTCTTTTAGGGCCTTTGAAGGTTAGGAGTTTGCATCTGATCAACATGCCCTGGGAAATAATGGAGCGTTTGTAGAAGGACACCATGCCGACGTTTGCCCTTGGAAGCTCACTTTTGCCGACTGTAGCATGGACGCTGGGAGAAGATGGCTCGGGGTGGGCACTTCAGCAGCATCACAGAGAAATCACAGTGGCCCCAACCAAGATCTGAATGGATCAAATATGAATTCAGGAGGCAAACAGCTGGGCGGCACCCAAGGGGGCGTGCCTCCTGTGTTGGCAGTGTTTGTGTATGCCTCCGTTCAGTTCAGCAAGAACAACCGTTGGCCTCATTTATTTATATATATTATATACTTTACATATTATTATACATATTATATGTTATTATATAAGATTTAATATATATAAATAAAGTATTACATATGTATATTTGTTTGCATACAAGAGCCGGGGCACAGGTCAGAGGTGCGGAGGATGAGAGGATTCCCCAGAGACAGAGTGGGAAACAGAACAGGCAGATCCACTGAAATCCACTGCTGAGGGGAGCAGCGGGGAGACAGGAGAGACCCAAGGGGTCAGCTCCCGGGCCAGGGATGGAGCCCAGGGTATCATGGTGACAGCGCTGAGAGTCACCCGTCGGCCACCAGGGAAGGCCCCATTTGGCTCATTTTCGAGTGCAATAGTTATGGAGCCTGCAAGGTAGAGTGTGGGGACCCCTCTGTGGTCTCCTGACTTGGGAGCTGGGAAACTCACTTGGCTTGGATGGCAGCAAATGCCCAACGAGTCACCGTCATGCTTCCTGTCTTCAGCCCCGTGGTCCTCGCCAACTTGCTACTTCAAGTGTCCGAGCTGCTCAAGCGAGAGTAGCTGTCCTGGGTGCTGAACCCCGTGATCTCGTGAAGAATTAGCATCACCACTTGTTATTATCTCCATAACCAAACTGTCTCCAACCAGGCACAATCTTGGATGTACATAATTGAATTTGAGACAGAGACGCACTGCTGGTTTCTATGAAACTTCCACCAGTGTCAGCATGAGACCAGGATTTAGCAAACAATATTTTTAATTGAGGTTTTATGTCCCTGCCCTCAAATCAAGCACTTTAATGGGATCCCAGTTGGAATAGGTGACTCAGTAACAAGTTGCCAGGGCTCTCGACAGCAGAAGGTGTTAATTTCTCTCTCTCCCACTGAGTGTCCATCTACTGCAGTGACCCGCCGCCTGCGTGCCCCATAAAACCCGTGTTCTGCATCCCATTATGCTCAAAGCATCGCCTTGGTAATCTGCATATTTCTTGCAGGATGTGCTGGCCCCGTTCCATCAGAAAACATTAAGATGGAAAAGTATTAAAAATATTGATTTGTCATCTATAACTTTGAAGTGATAGATTGAAATGAAATTTGGATGCGCTCCAAACCTCCAATAACTGACGTTATTGGATGAAACAAAATGATCTCAGTCTAATGAATGTGCCCGTCCCTGTGAAAAAAGTAGGAGAAGAAGCCGAGGAAGTGGCCGCAAGAAATGGCAGCGTGCTTTGTCAGATTTATGCTGGATTTTGAGCTCTGAGATGATGCTTTCTGAGCTGGAGAACTCGCTGTCTGGTTGGAGCTCTGTTCTTTGTCCTCTTTGATTTAGCACACTCTTAAAGAGAGTGATGCGATCCCCCGGTTGAACTTCGTGAGCTTCTTTGGTTTTTCAGGTCATCTTACCATCCATTTCCCTGCTCTGGAGTATAAATAGCTGTGGTTGCACACGTGCATGCACACACATGCACACACGTGCAAACACACCTTTATGTGTGTCTGTTTCATCCAAGGCAGGCATCTTAGATGGTTTGTTCTTCCATACCCTCTTCACCGCAGCATCCTGACTTCGCCCCATTCATGCTGGTAATGAAATTATCAACTTTTATTTCTACCATCATCTCTCCCTCCTTTTTGAACTGGGTTCTACCTTCCTCACCAGCCACTCTGCTTACTATTTTATAGAATCACATGATTCCATTCTGTGTTCTTCCAGAAAATCTTCATCTCCCTACCCTCAGTGCCTATGGAACAATTGAATTAGGTTGCTTTGGAGAAGGAATAAATGCACACTTTAACCATCTCATCCTTGACGTATAGTAGAATCAGAGAATAGTGGCATAAAAATACAGCGTGAACTTGAATTTGTATCATGTGTTCTAAAGAATGTAGGGGAGATGGTAGCTGTCAGCAGAGAAGGGAGAAGATCCAGGTGTCCCTCTGTCTGATGCCTCCCCAACAACATGGCTGGACAAGATGGGAGTGACCCAGCCTCTGTGCCCTGCTCCACCTGCCGGGAATTGGATGGGTGGATAAGAGCTCGGGGCTCCCTCTGGTCAGGACTGAAAGGAGGAAGCCAGACACACAGTGAGGCAGGTGTGGAGCCAGAGTTCATTGGTAAACAGGGAAGAGAACTCTGGGAGAAATGGGTCATGACAGGCTCTCCAAGGTGCCGTGGCTGGGCATCCACATGGGTTTTAGGGCTGGGTTTGAGAACAAAGGGATTACATTTTACTGGCTGAGAAAGCAGGGACGGTGGACTTGGCTGCAGTCCATCTGTCTGTCCAAGTGTGGGCCATCGAGTGTCGATAATTGGGAGCGCCAGTCAGCTGCGGCCCCGAGGCTGTGCGGGGCTGTGACCATCACGTGCGTGACGTTTCATGGTGCCTGTGCCCACAGCTGCAGGTTGACGGGTCTGGTCTCCAGGGCTGCAACTCCCTTCTGCAGCAGTTAACTTGATAGGCTGCGAAGAGCTAGCTCAGGTATGCCCAGGCTGGGAGAATTAGTAATGAGTCAGCAGGCCAAGGGGGTTATGGCAGCAGGTGTCGTGGCCTGGAGTCACCAGGTCGCTGAACCGCTATTCACCAACCCTTGGGAGTGGGGTGTCCTGTCCCTGAGGCCCGTCTGGATCTTATCCTGAGACCCCGCCTGTCTCAGCAGTGCTGTCTGAAATCTGCTTTGAAGGGCAGCCGAGTGAGGACGGGCTGATGAAGGGATGGAGGGGTGCTCAGGTGGACAGGGCTGGGTGAAGCAGTGCAGGGAACGCTAGTGGTAGAAGACGGCAGCAGGCATGTTTGGGTGATTGTTCTAGTTCAGTTTCACTGCACGTTTGGATATTTTTGTAATGAGATATTGGGAAAAACAGTGTGAAAGTTAATCCCATGACAGCGCGTAGACTGAGTCTGCACCAGCATCTGCCCCGCGCTTGGGGATGCCTTCGTGAGCAGATCTGGGGCAGAAGCGTCTGGCAGCACCAGGGTCTCCCAGCCAGTCTCTTCCCCATGTCTCCTTGCCAGTTTGCTTCTTCTCTTTGAATATTTTCTTTATCTACCTTAATAGACACAGTGCAGTTTGGTTTCTTCAAGCATTCCTGAAGCAGCAGACCAAAGGAAGAAAGAGAAACACTTTGCTTACCTTCCTCCTTTCCCTTTCCTCCCACCCTGAGCCTGCCTCCTCCTCCTCCTCCCCCTCCCTCCTCCTCCTCCCCTCCCTCTTTCTTCTCCCCCTCCCTCCTCCTACTCCCCCTCCCTCCTCTTCCCCCTCCCTCCTTCTCCCCCTCCCTCTCCTCCTCCCCCTCCCTCCTCCTCCTCTTCCTCTGTCTCCCTTTTCCTCTTTTTCTCTTCCCCTCCACCTCCTCCCTCTTCCTCCCAGTCCCTCCTCCTCCACCTCTCTCTTCCCCTCCCTCCTCCCTCCTCCTCCTCCTTCTTCTCCTTTCTCTTCTCCCCTCCTCCCTCACCTCCTTCCTCCTCCTCTTTCCCCCCTTCGTGCTCTCTTCTCCTCCCCCTNCCTCCTCCCCTTCTCCCCCCTTACTCCCCCTTTCCCTCCCCCGCCCCTTGCTCATTTCTTGTGTCAAAGTTAGTGGAGCAGTTCTGGCCTCGTCGGATTTATGCGGCTCCGGGTGAGGGAAGGCCGCCACTGCCGCGGCTGCTGTCTGCTCTACATTGATTGAGCTTCCTGGGCTTGAGGGATTTTTGCCGAGCTGAGTTTTACGGTTGATATGCTCTCGGTCATTTGTCATAAAATCATTCCAACCAAGCTGTTTACTGGTCTGAATGCTTAATTACTGAAGGAGAAGAGAATAGCTCTTTCTGGATCTGGGAGTTCTGGTGCACGCCCGCCCAGTGCTCAGCGGTCACGTGGTGGCAGGCGAGCTCTCGCAGTGGACACACGGATATACCCCACCCTTTGGCATAAAAAATAAAGACACCCATCACTTTACCTAAATATTCCAGGATGTGCATACACAGATCATTTCACCTTGTACAGTGATAGTATTTTCTTTTGAATATAAATTGATTGCAAAATAACTCAGCACTCAGGCAGCCATGCTATGCCGGGGTCTCTCTGGCTGCAGATGAAAATGTTGAACTCGTTTATGTAGATCAATTTCTAGAAATGCTTTGCCGGTTCTCCCACCCTCCAACTCAATAGCCTCACTCTGAATTGCATCAATGGTATTGGATATAATTATCTCCCCGACAAAAAGAAAAGTTCATCTAGATCAGAGTCAAATTTATTTGTGCGTGCAGAGTCATCTTGGGAATTATGTTTCCAAACCTATAGTCAAGGATTTAGTAGCTGTTGTCTTTTCTTGTGGTTTCTTTATCAGTTTAGCTCCTGTTTTTCTTGAGAAAAATTAAAATGCTGTCTGTGCTCCCATTTTCCCTTCTCAAAATAAAGCCCCACATACAATTTCCGTCTACAAGTTTGGCTCAATTATCTTTTGTCATTGGTTGGGTTACGACTGGACTTTTAGAGAATATGTTTGTGTGTGCAGAATGCTTCAGAGGAGAGAGACAGACAGACAGAGAGACAGCAGACAGAGAGGATATGCATGCAGGATGTGTTAATACAAAGACACAGACAGACACCCAGAGAGACAGACAGAGGGTATGCATGCATGATGTTTTAATGCCAAGATAACCTGTCAGAAAATCTTAAATATTTACTGCAGTTCTGATGTTTCATTTATCTCTAAGTCAGTGGGGGCTTTGTGTTGTTTCAATTTTTTTTATCACGGAGCACTATCTCCTTTTACTGTAAGGAATTAGAACTTTAAAAAAAAAACTCCAAACTTTTCATCACTTTGCTATAAATATAATTCTGGAGAGTTCTTTCCTTGTCATGTTGCTTTGCTGTTATTAAAAACAACGGCTTGCACCCCTCCTTGGCGCTCCTCTCCCTCCCCCCTTCTCTTAACTATTGCCCTTATTCAGAGCTATTATACTTAAAGTAATCTGGATTCTTTCAGAGCTGCCAAAAGGTGAAATTGACTTTTGGAGAATGTATTGCTGAAAACTGCAGCCGGTGCACTTTCCCCAAGTAGAAACATCCTGTGTGTTAAGACCGAGAGGACAATTTACAGCCAGTTTCAAATTGGTGACCGAGGTCGGTAAGTGCCCACTTCTGCAATCACATCAGACCTGTTTGGATGACAGTGTGCAGAAGGGGCTGCACAGAGACCCGCCACCTCCTCGCCTGCAGACTCCCTGTGCAAGTTTTATTCATTTGCTATTCACAGTAGAAACCTTCCCAGACTCAAACTTTTTCAGTAATAATGACAAATGTACTGCATTAGCATTTACGTATAAAAGGTTTTATGCGATAATTGCAAGGACAGACTGGATTTATTTGGTTGTGTTTAACGTGCCGGGCGTAGTGCAAAGCACTTTATGTGAATTATCACCTACCCTGCCGCCTTTGAGAGGCTGTTCCAACTTGTCTCTTCATTCACTTATCAGTCAGAAAAATCAGAACTGAGAAAGTTTGGTCAGTGACTCAAATAAGTAAACGTGGAGCTGTGGCTTGAGATCACGTGGTTTGACTTCAGAGATGGTGGGTCCTCAGATCCAAGATCGCTCTGTGTTGCTGAGTTATTGGGGAGCTACCATCAGCCTCAGCTCTCCTCCTTGCTTTGTTAGTGGAGACAAGAGATAATTTACTGTAAAATGTCCCAATAAAAGTTTTCCCCAAAGCATATGTAAACCACAGCGTAATAGATTTATCAAAGTAGCAGAATGCTATTATGTTCAAAAGATTTAGCCAGACCCAAGCTATTTGTCATAGCAACGGGTGCTAGAGTTGACAAATTACAATTGAACCCAGTTTGTAACAAAATGTTAGGCACAGCTTTGGCACTGATGAATTGACATAAGAGTCCAGCTGGAATATATTAGAGCAATTTAAATATCTTTCAAAACCGAGCACAACTACCTTCCAAAACACCGGCCAGTGAGTACCTCCCATCACTAACTGCAGAACTCCTAGTGCTGAGTCAGGGGTCAATTTGATGGGGAAGAAGCCGTGCATGATGCCGTAGGTTGACAAGCAGCCTGGTTGCAGTGGTTTCAGATGTGTGGTGGTGACATCACCCCTCACCATAAGTAATCATATTTAATTCCCTATCATGCGTTGCATATCTCTTTCCTGATAAAGTGAATGGAGTGCAGGGTGACAGCTGGCAAGGGAAGGAAGAAGGGTTGAAGAGAAGAGGAACCTGTGCTTATTTGACTAGAAAATGTATCTTTCACTTACCTCTCTCCAGACAATGAGTTGATCAAATTGTCACAGGAATAGTTCTTCCCTTTCTTGGCGGTTCGGTTTTCTGCTGTGAAACAAGAAGCAAGAATAGATTCTGCTGGGTGGCATGCAGTAGACTCAGTGGAGTTTTAGGTTACCTATCCCTGCCTCCCTAATGACTTCTCACCATAACTAAATGCGTTTCCAGATATGTCAGTCCCATGTGTGTGCACAAGTACAGGAATGCATGCATGCATCTACAAGTGTGCCTTGGGGTTCTGAGTCGGTATGATGTGCCTGCATGTGCATGTCTTTCATTTTTTCCCTGCCTACCTGACAGTCACTGTCATTTCCATTCCTGGTGGGTATTTCTGTTAGTACTGATGTGGCAGGGCTGCTTCTTTCCTATGTAGGGTTTATTATTTCGATTATTTTTATTTATGTTTCCATAGAAGGGCTGGAGTATAGGCAAGAGGCATAAGAAGTCAGGAGATTGACCAGAGACAGAGTGGGGAGCAGAATAGGCAGATCCACTGAAATGCACTGCTGAGGGAAGCAGCAGGGAGACAGGTGAGGACTGCTTTTTCCATGTGGCTCAGCTCCCTGGCTGGGGTCAAACTCAGACTATAGCACGATAGCGTGACAGTGCTGAGAATCAACCCCTAGGCCACCAGAGAGGCCCATGCAGGGTTTTCTTTAGCTCTGTGATCTGTTTTCACCTTATCTTAGCCTTTCCTTATATTTTACTTTTCATAATAGGCTTTGATAGGTTGAAGATACAAATACCCTTTCTTTTACTAAATTTATACTGTGGATATGATACAATCAGGAGGTGTACAAAGCACTGGCGATGAGGAGGTTCATCACATTGGTTGTTTATGAAAGCAAAAACCTGACAATTATCCAAACTGTAAGAGGAGTTGATTGAATAGAGCAAGAACTAACCCTACACTGGAATTCCCAATCACTTTGTTATTCAACAGCCAGCAAATATTTGAATTGAAGGGATTGAGAAGATACTTAGCAGCAGGCCTTGGGGAGTTTTTGTTTGTGGAAAGTGATCTGGTGGAAGAATTGTCAATGGCACAGAAAAATGGCATCTTGTGTTGCTGTGAGGTCAAAACCAGTGCCATCTTCTTTTCATTAAGAGATAAACAAGGGTGATAGGATTCTATTTTTTTAAGACAAAAACATATGTTTATACATGAAGATGATGGACTATTTTCTTTGACTTGCTGGGTCTTTATTCTCACTGGCTCCATTATGAACACTTTATGCATTTAAGCAGAGAGTAAATTATAAAGGCATTTAAAAGCTAATTGTCTGGAGATGATAAAGGTGAGTAGTAAGTCCCTGTTCAAGTATTTGTTCCCACTTTCCTGATGGATCTAAAGGTAGACAGGGGATCAAAAATGGTTCAGACTATTATTTAGACTTTTTTTTCATCTTGAAATTACATTTGCAATTTTAGGAAAATGAAGAGTCTTCTGCTTCCATTATCCACCTCCTCACTGGATGGGACATGTTGGAACTAAGGAGTGCCCACGGTGCTTAGTCAACTTCAGGGTCCACTCTCAGGGTTCACTCTTAATCTGTGGGTTAGTAAGAAGCACAATGACCCATTTCCATGACTATAAGATCATATGGATTATTTCTCACCACCCTAAAATTCCTGAGGTCTTCTCTCATACACTTCTTTCTCCCTTGAGCCCACAACCGGTGATTTTTCACTGTCTCCATAGTTTCCCTGCAAGGTAGTTTCAGTCTTTCTTTACAAATGGAAGCTTCAATCAATTGCCCATCTTTTCCCTCTTGCTGTTATAACCAGTAATATTTCGATTCCTAGAAAATGCACATCTTTAAAAGAAACATGCAAAACACCGAGGATAACAGCAGTCATCCTGGACTAGGTGTTATGCGAAAGTGCAGGTTGCAGATGATTTCTAAGGAATTGTTCGTTTCCAAGACAACTTAGCATCCAATCCTGTCAGTTCTGTGTTGGCCAACTATAGCCTTATTGATCAATTGTGGTCTAACAAATAAGATCATGCTTTGGAAATAGAGAGATCAAAAGCCTATCTCTGTGGGGTCTGTTTTTAAGTTATAAAAATAATTGGAGGGGGAGCACATAGTGCAAGTCAGAGCCTATGCAAGGTGCAGGGGGGCACACGGGCCTGTTTCCATGGAGGACCAGAGGTTCCCTAGGACACTGCGTGGCCTCTGGGGGAAGAGCTGTCTTAACCTACCACCCGCCAAGATTTGACTTCCGTGGATTTGGCTTCCTGGCTCTCTGCCTAAAAGTTGACTTCTCATCTTTCCAATTAATAAGAAAATACCAAACAGAGCATTGAAGTTTATAGCTTCCCATCTTCGAATTAAATTATCTATTGATTACTTGGGGGCCATTATTAAAAATCAGCACAATCACATCTGACAATACCTTAAAAATATTCATCACGATGACTTTGATCAAATCGTAAATGGTGGAGCTGTACTTTATTCGAGATGAAAAGGAAGCAAATGAGCAATAAATTCGAAGCCCAGGTAATTGGGAAAAAAGCAATCTATTTAATCAGTCCCGAGAGCTAAGTGATTCAGAGAACTGACACTTGAATATTGGGTTAAAACATTTCTGTTTGAAAAGACCATTTATATGGGTTTAAGAAAATATTCCATACCAAGCTGAGGGTTAGCACATATCTTCTGCTAAGGGATACCAAGTTGTCAAATACAAGGACAAGGTCATGTCTGTGGGCCATCCAGCTCCAGACACGCAAAGCAATGGTACGTCTTCTCCACGGCCACCCCAGCCTGCCTCCATTTTATTTTTTATTTTTATTTATTTTTTAAAGATTTATTTATGCATACAAAAACTGGGGTACAGGCCAGAGATGGAGGGTATGAGAAGATTCACCAGAAACAGAGCTGGGTACAGAACAGGCAGATGAACTGAAACACACTGCTGAGGGGAGCAGCGGGCGAGGCAGGAGAGGTCTGCTGCACCACGCGGGTCACCTCCCGGGCAGCAGCAGGGTTTGAACTCGTGCTGCAGCAGCTGTGGTTTGCTTCATAGTGCGTTGCCTAACCCACTGCACCACCAGGAGGGCCCCTGCCTCCATTTTAGACTAAAGACCACTTTTCCTGGCTTTTCCTGTCCAACCACAGCCCACTTCCAGCATCCATCTCTTCTTCCCTTTAGTTCTCCACCTCTGCAGATGCTAAGGTACAACTTAGCGTGTAAATTCAAAGGCGAACTTGAGAGCCTAAATCCAGATGTGGATCCCTTTCCCTCCTTCCACTACCTCAGAAAAGGAACTTGTGTCTTTTTCCATAACAAGTGGATAACAGTAAATAAAAATTGCATGGGGTTGTGGTTCAATGTAGATAAAATAATACTAAAAGTACTATGTAAGAGGATAATTTACAAGAATGATATTGCATAGCAAGTGATGGGCTATTTTCTTTCAATGGTGTGGACAGCAGGGAGCTTGAAGGTTAGTCTTCGGTAAACTGGCCATATGGTGACACTGGCTCCGTGTCACACACTGTTAACAAGCCTTACTGATGCTCTTAGACGTTAAGTAGCGGGAAACAGTGACACATATCACCCTGCGATGGAATCACTGGTCACTTGTCCGTAAGAACAAAAGGAAAAGTTCGGGTGTGGGTTTAGCGCCTGGCTCTTCAGTATAGCCTCATTATAAGCTGCTCCGACAGTCACCTTGTTTAAGGGTTCAGATCCTGGCTGACATATCTAATTCTCTTTAAAGATTCTCGGAGAAGCCATACAAGTCATCTCAGCAAACCCCCATCTGCTCCAGACTCCATTGAAGTAGGTAGTAAATACTGTGCTTTGGGTCTCTGTGATTCGCCCAGCAGCAAGTTGGATTCTAGAGAAATGAAATGAGCAAGACACAGGCCCCAGCCCTCAGGAGCACATGGGATAGCCTGGGAGACAGGCAAGTGGACAGGTTATTATGAAATAGAAACCAAGTGTGCGCAGGGTCATAGCTTCTCCAAAACATAGCCGAGAGTGCATCTCCTTGCTGTCATGGTGTGGGGTGAGTCCTCCAGTTATTGTTTTCTGGGAAAAAAAAATGAAATATCAGTTGTAACCTAAAGGGAACTAGGAGTTCTCCAAATGAAGGTGGAGGTAAAGGGGAAAGTTCGTTCTCCATTGTCCATACAGTGCAAACAGAAACAGGCAAGGGGGCACATTGCCCATTCTTTCAACAGGTGTTTCTCAGTGTCCTGAAATGTACCAGGTCTGCCTTATGAGGACTTATAGAAATGTCAGATCCCTCTCTCCTCCACCCCTAAACTGAGTTTCTTTAGGATAGAAATGGTCCTATTTATCTTTGTTAACCTAAGGCCCTCAGCTCAATGTAGATCACATGGAAAACGTTCAATAACTATTAGCTGAAGAAATGAAGTAATCGATAGGTGGTTTATCACAATTGGCTCTTGTTAGGGAGAAGCAAAGGCCTTGGCAAAACCATTGACCTGGCGAGAGTCAGAGGAGAGGCCCCCGCTGCCTCTAGTGACCAGCATCCCAGTAGAGGCCAAGCCATTTGACCAAGTCTCGCTGGCACAGCTGTTCAGCCAGCCAGCTGCGTCTTCAAAGACTGCACGCCTCTCATTCCTGGGGCTCCAAGCCCAGTGGCAGGAGCTATTTTTTATTTTATTTTATTTGTTTTTTAAAATTTTTTATACTATTTTGTTCCCTTTAATTTATATACATTTGACATCAATTGTCATCCCCATGGGTTCCCCATCCCCATATCACCAGTGCACCATCATCTCAGTCCCTCCTGCTCCCGTCTGCCCTCAGCCCTCCCCCTCCCCACCAAGTGTCCCCAATTTGTCCTTGTCTTTTCATTTTTGGTTTTTGTGTCTTTATTGGAACTAGCTGACTCCTACTCAGGGAGAACCATTTTCTTCTCCAGCTTCTCATCAGTCGTGTATTTCACATTCTGTTCTGCTTCCCTGTGTTAGGATCGACTTGTTTTTATTGGACTATCTGCCCCTTTTTATTTTATTTTTAAAATTACAGTCTTTTCCATTGAGCTAACTTTGGTTTACAGCACTGGTTGTGACTTGAGGGTCCAGGTTCACAGCTCTTGGGATGTATGTGATAACCGCACCCGCCACCAAAGCCCTCCGGTCCTCCTCCTCGGTCCATGGGGCCCCTAAATCCCTTGCCTTTCTGATAGCACTTTATTCTTCCAAACACCTGACGGCTCACAAAAAATAATAAATGTTTCATTCCCTGCACGTTGAAAAAATGCACAAAAGTGGTACATTGTCTTTTGTGACAATTTTTAAAGATCTATTTAAATTCACATATTCAGCTTGTCCCTATTATGTTCAAAGACCTGCGCTGTCTGTATTTAGCCAAGAGTTCAAACACTAGGAGAACTGAAGAAAGATGAATTGGTACGTTTCTTTACATGGGTCATCAAGAAAATGAGGTGACAGGATGCCCGTGCTGGCTAGGTGCTGAGAAGGATGATAACTTATGCTTGACTGACCCTATTAATCAATGACAGTGTGATCTGAAATGTGTGTGTGTGATTCTGCCCTCCCAACCTCAGCATCTGGAGAGGGAAAGGAAGTTCTTACTCAACCTAAGCTCGGGATACCCCAAAGGTCCCTCACTCAAGCATCCTAATACCCCACCTTATTTTTATCATGGGAACCGCAGTATCCATTAAGCAGAGCACAGTAGGATCTGAGTTCATCTTGCTTCATCCTGGACCACAGCAATGTTGGAAATGGTTCACCCTAGAGGGAAATGTACTTTCTCCAAGCCCTGTATTGCCTAAAGATCATGGTACCAGGCACCGACTGGTGGTCATTTCCTTAGCACTGTTACTGGCAGGTAAGGCAGGTCCCTTGGTGAACACACCCCTTCTTTGCTCCAGCTCTGCCTTGCTAGCCATTCATTCATCCCACAAATACTTGAGGGCAGATGGGAGCACGGGTCTGAGGTGATGGTGCATTGGTGATATGGTGATGGGGAATCCATAGGGATTACAATTGATGCCAAATATATATAAATTAAAAAATAAAAACCAGTCTACAGTATATAAAAAAATACTTCCTGATTGTCCACTGAACACTGGGCAACAAAAGGAACTGACCAAAGTTAGCTCCATGGTCTTCGTCCCCATGGAATGCACATAATCCTTAGATACGGCAGGAGGGGAAAAGGGTAAACAGAATAGTTAGAGGTTGTAAGTATTATGAATAAGTAGATAGGGTGTTGTGGTAGAAAATAAGAATGTGTGTGCCCACTAAGTTGATCGGTGATTGAAGTCTAAGCAGAAATCTATAGTGGAAGAGGAGTTGGGAAGCAAAGTCCAGGCTGATAGAAGAGAGGACAGCCACGGCTGTCATCAGCAGGACTACACCTGACACACGTCCTTGAGGTAGCCTTGTCATTTTGGGAATATCTCCGAGTGTGGTCAACAATCCTAGTGTAGAGCCCCTGCACCCTGGACTGTCTATGGGGACTGTGGTTGGACCATCTGTGGGGGATATGGTTGAACCACCTTTGAGAATATGGTTGGACGGTCTGTGGGAATATGGTTGGACCATCTGTGGGGGATGTGGTTGGACCGTCTGTGGGAATATGGTTGGACCATCTGTGGAGAATATGATTGGACTGTCTGTGGGGGATATGGTTGGACCGTCTGTGGAAATATGGTTGGACTGTCTGTGGGAATATGGTTGTTCACAGTTCGTGTTGACCAAAGCATTGTTATGTGGGCCAAGGTTTTATGGAAACAAGGGGATCTGAATTAATCTGTGGCACTAGAGCATGAAAAGTGGGTGGGAGAGGTTGCATGTTGGGGGACAAGCCAGTCCCTGAGAGCTCAGGGTCTGGTAGCCAAGAATTTCCATTTTTCCGCAAACATGACATAAACCCCAGCTCAACTTTGCACACAACAAAATTCATGCTGTCAATAAAATACAGAACTGGTTCTACCTGCCAGAGTCTATGAAAACTCTCCATTACAGTACCATTTCAGATGGGGAGGGAGAAGGGAAGAAGATTGTTTTTGTGACTAGGATTTGATTTGGTCATCCCTACTGTCTTTGCTTTTATATATGCTCTTTGTCTCTTTCTGACAGAGGAAAGAAAGACATCCTTCCTCTCTCGTTTACTTATTCATGTTCAGAGAAAAGTGTCACTTCCTACTGGAGAAGGTTTGTTTTGTTTTTGTTTTTTCACCATAATAACTATTTTCATAGTCTCTGTAGCCTGGGGGTGCTCCAGAAGTCACTTTTTCCTCCCCAGCTCAATAAAATTTCCCTCTGCATTTTTGCAGTTTGGAGATAAAGAAAAATTCCAGGGGCCTCCCTAGTTGTGCAAGGGGTTAAGAACTGCTCTATACCTTTCCTTGATCCTCCTTTGGTTCCCTTATGTTCCTCCTAGGGGAGGAACCATCTGGTATTTTTCTTTTGCCTTCTGACTTGGAGGATCAAGGAAAGGAATAAGAACAATGATAATAATAACAATAACAGCAATAAAGACACAGAAACCAAAAATGAGGAGACAAGGACAGACTGGGGATACCTGGTGGGGAGGGGAGGGGGAGGGTTGAGG
>JAGFMF010011768.1:977935-1005915 GCA_019455555.1 Galemys pyrenaicus
TGAGGTGATGGTGCACTGGTGAGATGGTGATGGGGAATACATGGGGATTACAATTAATGGCAAGTATATGTAAATTTTAAAATATTTTAATAAAAAAAATCCATTCTAAAAAAAAATAAAAAAAAGAACTGCTCTATAAAGCATCCACAGCCACTGCTGCACTAGTTTGAATCCATGGCCCCAGCTGGGGAGCTGACCCACAGGGTGCAGCAGACCTCTCCTGTCTCCACGCTGCTCCCCTCAGCAGTGTTTTTCAGTCCATCTGCCTGTTCTGTTCCCCACTGTCTCTGGTGAATCCTCTCAGCCCCCCCCACCTCTGGCCTGCACCCCAGTTCTTGTATGCATGAATAAATCTTTAAAAAAAGAAAAAAAGAAAAATTTCAGCACCACAATGTCCAAAGGAGTTGTCTTTGAAGGCAGATATTCTCCATCCTCAGTATCCAAAAAGGTGTCCACTAACCACACGCAACTGTGAACATTTGGGCTCGAGCCAGTGCTCCCCAGGAACTAAATCTAAACTTTTATCTAATTTTGATTGCTTGAAGTCCAGGCCACCACAGGTGGACAGTAGCTGTGGTCTTGGTGCATCCCAACTGGAATTCACACTAACGGTCATCTCCACGCAGGACTGGGGCTATCCACTTTGGTTTTTTAAATTTTTTATTTTATATATATATTACATTACTGTTCACTTTCGCAGTGTATATTTCTCGTCCCTGTGAAATTCCCACCACCAACTCACCCGCACACCGTCACCAGAGCCCCTTGTGCTCTTCCCGCCCATTTTGTTCCTTCTCCCTCCTCCTCCCCTCGGGAATGTCTCAGATATAGTTGTCTGTAGGTTCTTTTTTTTATTTATTGTAATTGATTTTTTTCATTAGCCCCTTATTTGTTTCCTCTGTGTTCCTTCTATAAGTGAAGCCATCCCATGGTTACACACTATGGTGGCCTTAGATTGGTTTGCCTGGCATGAGGACTTTCGACAATGTAACTGTTGTTTTCCTCTTTCTGGCTTCCCCTCCACTTCCTCTGATTATGTAACTTGCTTTTCTTTAAGGACCATCTCTCTCCCACGCTCCTCAGTCCTAGGAAGGGGGGCTGGTTCTTGTCTGAACCCCAACATGCCCCACTCCCTGCGAGTGGCCTCTCAGAACTGAGCCTATCTGTAGCTTCCAGAAGTTGGCCTTTGCCAAGGAATGTCTTTCCTCGTCTCATCACAAATGGAGCCTCCGGGACCACACTGAGCCCTGATTGGGACAATTGAGGGTTTGGCAACTGGTTATTTAGCAACCAGTCTTTGTCTCTGTTAAAACAATAGCAAATGTTATTGAAAAGCATTTTCAAACTTTTTTTTTTCTTTTAGAGTGGATGGTATATTTTTTCTATTAAAAATATAGATGTAATTGTTCTAAGAAAATCAAGCATTAAAGAGTACAGGGAGCAGAGAGAGAAAACCCCCTTCAGCCCACACATGCTTGTTACAAGCTCCTCCCTTCCCAGAGGAAATGAGGAGATAGTGGATGTGAGGGAAGAAGAATAAATAGTCACTTATTTTTCCTGGATAAATAATAAGAGTCCCCATGTTTTTATTGGACAAATAGCATGCAACCACATATACATGTAAAGGCACCTCTGTGTATGTCCATGTGTGTATGCCTGTGTACGTGGGTTCTATAATATCTGTCTGTAGTTTACTTGCTCTTCCCACTGAACTTCGGGCAGATTTCCCACGCTCTCCACCCAGCTGCAACATCGCCGTCACAGCCCCCACTGCATGTTGAGGCAGTTTGCTCACAACCCTGTTCATGAACCCCGGGCTGTTTCCCGGCCTTTCCGGTCCGTGCCAGTGTTACACCAGCACTCTCTTGCACCAACACCCTTGCACAGAAGCAAGGTCCCCGTACCCTGGTGGCTGCCGTTGCCTTGGCTCCTAGCGCCCATGGATGTCCAGAGCTCGCTCTGCTGATGTGCCCTGCTGAAGAGGATGTGCCCCTGTGGGCTGATGTCTGCGCAGGTGTGCGGGGGTGCAGGGCCACCTGTGCAGCGAGCGCTGTTGCCCGGGAGGACGCTGCAAAGCGCGCTAAGGACACTCACCTCGGGTTTGAAGATGATTTGTTGGGAGCGCTTTGAAATCAAAGTTCAGGTTTATTTCTCATAAGTCTGTTATTTGGAGGGGGATTTCATGAACCATTTTTATTTATCGTCTGCCTTCCGGGCAGAGCCCTTTTATGAGATGGGTATTTTTAAAGGAACAACTTTATTCTTGGGAAGGTTGACAGGACTTTTAATGAGGAAAGAAATTAGAAACCAGGGCTGGAGGCAACACAGTCAGTAAAAAGGAAAGGGAAGCAAGGACGAGAGGCCCAGTTCAAAATGCCCTTTGCAATGGTTGTTCCCGTAAATACGCCCGTGTGCGGCCGTGACTAGTTAAGGGTGAGGGAAACGGGGCGCTCCGGGCTTGTGCTAACGGGAGCGCTTGTCACTTCTCCACATGGCCCTCATTCTGCTGAAACTCCAGCAGCGGCTGAAATGGTACAATTCAAATAATGCCGAATGCGGTAGGGCAGGGTTGGCAGACTATGACCCGGGGGCCGGATCCAGCCCACTTGCCTGATTTTAAATAAAGTTTTCTTGGAGCGCAGCCCACCGGTCCCTTCTGCCCGCAGCTGCCGAGGTGCATGGCAGCGAGCCTTCCACACCTGAAGACTTCACTCCCTGGCCCGTCACAGAAAAACTTTGTCCTCTCACTATTTAAAGGTGTTCCCTGACCAATTATGCAAGGATAATTTAAATAATTATGCAATTATTTAAATGCAAGGAAAGAAATCGATCCCTAATCTGAACACCCAGAACCTCCCTGGGAGAGAAAGCCCAGCAAGTTCTCTCTGCCTGACTAGGAGATGCCAGTGAGAGCGCTGGGGATGGAGCCTCACACCCCACCAACCCCTCCCATGCCTCCCTGGTGGAGGAGGCGCAGTCTCTAATGCGCAGGGATCGGGCCGAGAGGGAGAAGCCCCCGCGAATCAGAGCTCAGCCCACACGTGCTGCGGTGGCGTGTCAGGGAGACCCCGAGACGTGCATGGGGGCGGGAAGCACCTGGTGAGGGGGCTGGGCCCTCTCCCCGCCCCGCCCCTGGAAGGCACGTCTTGAGGTCCTAACCCCCGTTTTTCAGAATGTAAGCCTTTGGAGTACTTGGAGATCAGGCCTTTCCAAAGTGGGAATGAGGCTCAAACGAGGTGCTGTGCGTGACCCCGCAATACGACAAGGGGGTAAAACGGGGGGATGCGACCCAGACGTCCAGGAATGGCCTGAGGGGATGCCGCCCCGCCCCCGCGTTGCTCCCCCACTTAGACCTCCGGAACCTGGAGAAACGCCTCCTGTTTTCCGAGCCTGGGCCACGGCGCTCGGCACTCGCTGAGGCCACAGGGCAGGTCACACTCTGCTCGGGTCGCCCGTGACTTCTCACCTGGGACGCACCTTCGCCTTCATCGCCCCCACCATGGGCGGTCCCGGCGAGAACAGTGGCGCCCTAGGGACGTTCAGTAACTGCTGGAGATTCTTTTTTTAATTGTGGCAGTGGGGGACGGGACATGCTTCTCACAGAAGAGGGGGCCTGCCTGTCGGGGTGCCACCGGCTTCCCGAATGCACTGGGCAGCCCCCACAGCCAAGGACCCCCACGCCTCCCGCCTCCAGCCTCCCTGGTGTCGGGGCGGTGAGATCCTGGCGCAGCCCGAGGTCACCGCTCCAACTTCCGTCTGCGGCCTCCTCCAAACCCTCCTCGAAGGTGCTGGGAGACCCTAGTGTTCCCAACCCCGGGTGACGTGTCCAGTTCATGCAGGCGCATCAGCATGATTTAAACCGATCTTCCCTTCAGCTTTGCATCTAGCTGGTAAAATCCTCCAGAGTACTCTGTAGGAGCTGTTCGTTGTACATGGTTTCTGCGACGCGGGCGAGGGGTTTCTTGAGGACCTGCGGTTTGCAGGGTGTGGGCAGGAGGCGTGGAGAATGGTGCATGGATGCGTGGGTGGGGGCGGCAGGCCCACCCGCCCTAGCGGCCGTGGGAAGCTTTCTTTAATATCATAGTTTGTATCCAAGCGGGTCAGGCCAGGCTCTGGGAGCGCGGCCCCTGACCCTAGCTTGGAGGAGAGATCGATGGTGCTCAGCAGCGAGCCGGCGAATGATTTATTTATGCAGCAGTGCAGCTCTCTGCTGCTGTGGAGGTGGGCACGGAGGATCCGTTCAAGCATGCACGCTTGTGTGTGTGCCTGTGTGTGTGCGCACGTGTGCACGCGACTGTGTACGTGCCTGTGTATCTCGCCAGTTTCAACGCAGCCAGTAATTAGCTCCTCAGAGACCCCATAATCACACTTTGCTTTTTCTACCTGTAAATGCTCATTCGGCTTTCTGATTTCTTGTTAATTTCCTAGCTTAAAACCGTGCAGCAGGGCTTCTGGCATAACATCAAATTATTTGAACAAAGAAGGACACCCTGGGAAGGCAGGTGAAAGATTCCACAGTCTCTATGCCTGAGATTGGCCATCTTTCCCCTACATTTAAAATGAGGTTTTGGAAGACATGGGCTCTGTCCTCCGCAGCTGACCAGGTTCTCCCCACGGGGTACAGTCTAGCGGCTAGGGCGGGGGCATTCACAGTGAGCAGGGCCCACATCGCGGGTGGAATTGAACAATTGCACCCATGGTGGAGAGCTGACCTGCACAACCGAGATCTCACCGAGGGGCTCCTGAGCCAGGAGAGGCAGGTGCCACTCCGTGTCCACCGGTTCCTGAGCATCGTCTCCTGTCCATCTGTCTGGTCCAAGACTAGATTTTAAGAGGGGAGAACAAAGTTCCACCCTGCCAATGACTGGGGACACTCTGTGCGGTTACCGTCCAGTGAAGGGGGACGTGCTCTGAGCCTGCTGCCCAGCGCAGGCCGGCCGTGCTGGTGAAGTGTGGCTAGTGAAACTGAAGGGCTGCCTTTTCCGTTGGTGCTGTTTTAATGAGCGGGTCAAAGAGCCCTGCTGATAGCGCTGCCTCCTGGCCTTCAGAAGATTCTCATACCATCTCCAGCTGAAGCTGAGAATGCGCCAGCACAGGAGGCGAGCCCAGCGCATCTCTGCCGTTGTTATCGTAAAACTGACCAGGGCTTGAGCATTTAGCAAGTGCTTTTCCTCCAGTACGGGCTTAAGGGAGAAGTTTCTCCTGAGAAAGAGAACTGGGGGCAGAGGGAGGCCAGGGGTGGAGGAAAAGCCAGAGAAAGACCAGCTGTCGATTTGCAGCTACATGTAGACCCAACTTATTTTTTTAATAATTGTATTAGGAAGGCTTCTCTGTCCTATTTTGTGATTCAGTTCCCTGAGGCAACTTTAGACCTTGCGGTCTGTTTGCAATTCCTATCAGATGGGGGGTTGGGGGGAGAGAACAGAATAATGAAAATTTCACAAGTTATTCAGGTTTTAAAACTCAGTTTCTTGCCCTGACAATTTCTGAAATCTGTAGACCTTGATGTTTTAATCTCATGTATTCTCAGAGCTTGATATTCATAACTGGCGGACTTGATATATTTTTAACCAGGAAACGGAACACAGTGAGAAACACTAGGGTGGTTTGTATTTTGCACCTTGTCATGGGTCCTTCGAGTCTCATTTTCACTTTTTGCACTAAGATTGCTCCTCAGAGGCATCAGTGTGGCCCAGAGCTCACTCCCCACCATGCTGAAACAGCTTCTTCAGAGCCTTCCAGAATCCCAGTGTCAGTGCGGGCATAATAACGGTGCATGAACAGCAGAATAGAGACCAGTTTCAAACCCATATAAATATACATCCATGCGCCATGTGTGAATTCATAACGTGTGAGATCAATCTTGTCACTTCGACATAGGTGGGATGACAGTAGACTGCAGGCAGGATGCTCTGTTTGGGGAGAAGTGGGCTGGTCTCACAGGGCAATGGCAGGGGCCGTGGTTTCATAAGTATGCGGTTCTGAAGATCAAACTAGTGGTAACAGTTCAGTCTTGCTCATTTTTGTAAGTAAATTTAAAAAGCGGTTTTATCATCAAAGTAGGAAAGAGTGGACTGAAACCTTGTGCTTATTAACAATCAATTCACAGCCAATTGTGTTGCGCTGACGTCCTGTGTATTTCCTTTCTCATTCCTGGATTATTTTTTGTTTGTTCAGTTGCTTTTTTATTATTTATATTGCACAGATGAGTGAAACCACCTGGTGTCTGTCTTTCACTCTGATGTGTTTTGTTTAATCACGTTAGTGTTCATCCATGTTCTTTCAAATGGCAAGATTCTGTCTTTTTTATGACCAAGTAGTATTCCACCATGAACAATGGTGGAATAGATCATTTTAAAATGAGACCTCCAGGCAAATATTCCATCCATCTTCCATTCCATCCAGCAAATATTCCATCCATCAGTGGTTCTGTGTGGTCAGTTTTCCAAACACACTCACACCTACCCCTGCAACAGTAGATTTATTCCCCAAGATCCAGCTATCATCTATAATTTTAAGTTTACCTGAATTGAAATGCAAACAAGGTCTATAGATGCAGTGACTGCGTTGTTTACATTTCTTTGATTTATATTCCCCCCATTCATAATTTCCTCTTTTTTCCCCCAATTTATTTTGTGGGAGATACTGGATTGCCTTCCAGGACATTTTTTGGAATATCATGATTATCTTTTCTGTCTTACCTAAGAAAACTTCCTGATAAATCACTGATTGAACCAGTGACATTCACTGTTCTCTTCCATGAATATTGCTGGTAACGATTTGATATTAACTGAATATCAAGTAGATACACATACAGAGTCCATTTTTAAAATAGCTCAAAACTGAGAGAATTGCCCAAGAGCTAACTTACGGGGGATAGACTTAACCGTCAGTTAGTGTTCTCCAGTTGCTTGAAAAATAGCACAACTAATATCTTCTAACTGCTTGAGTGGTGGATTTTTCTTTCATGAATAAACTATGGTTGGCATCGACATTGATTTTTTTCACTTCTGAGTGAAGTAAATATGGGCGTTTCACATAAAATATGTTACTCAGATGAAATGCAGGCTGTGGCTTTAGAAACCCATCATGGATTCCCCCAGAGAACTCATGATTACGCGTGGTGTGGTATTTTATTCCTGAGCTACATGAAGATGGCTTGTTCTTAAGAAGAATGAGAAAAGGGACAATCTGGAGGTGTCCCCAATACCTTTCTTCAGAGTCCAGCTGGGCAGCCCCCAAATCTTGTGAATGCCTCACTCATTGAGAGTTATGTTGCTTAAGAGTTCGGTGCCAGGACCTCCCTGGTGGTGCAAGGGGTTAAGTCTCAACACTATGAAGCATCCGCAGCCTCTGCAGCAGGAGTTGATCCCTGCCTCGCCCACTGCTCTCCTCGGCAGTGTATTTCAGTAGATCCACCTGTTGCTCTCCCCACTGTCTCTGCGGACTCCTCTTATCCCCTGCACCTCTGGCCTGTACCCCAGTTCTTGTGTGCATGCATAAATAAATAAATCTTTTACAAAAAACCACAAATATTAAAAAAAAAAGAGTTGGTGTGACTCAAGCCCAAAGCCTTAAGTACTGCCGTGGTGACTCCCAGCTCTTTCCCTGAGCCTCTGGCAATAAGGCACTTAGAGAAGGCCACCCCACGAGAGTGGACGGTGGGTCACTGCGTGGGTCGTGGTCACTGTTGACCCAGAGTGGAAATTGACTTGAGGCTCCGCTGGCAGGAGGGGAGGTGCTTGCTCAGCACTTCGGGGCTAACACAGGCTGCTGACTCTTAGCGACCTCGTCTGAAAGTCACAAGGCCACCCCCCCCCCTCGCCGCCCCCTGCCACCCATCTGGGCGCCAGCTCCCGGCTTGGGGACCGGGGTCGGAGACTCAGCAGAGTAGCCGTCGGGCTGAACTTTGGATAAAGAGAGTCCCCGTCGTAGACTAGACCCCCACGAGACACGATGATCCGCTGCCCCCGCTGAGTTCTCGCCAGGAAATAGTAACGGACACTCACAGGCTGCACAGGTGGGGCCACGCCGCAGCTCACCTGGACGGAAGTGAGCCTCGCGGGGAGACAGCCTTCTCTGGCCAGGTCCACCACTGGGAACGCCGGCGCGAGGGCAGGGCCGGCCTCAGCCAGGGCTTGGTCAAGTGCACGAGGAAGTTCGTCCTCCCTGGAGCGCGTGCAGAAGCAGAGAAGACACGAGCAAACCCGGAGCGCGCTGTTTTCCAAATCCGAGCTTGCTTTCTCCCGGGCACACGTGGGGTAGACAAGGAGTCAAAGTCAGCGGAGCGCGGTTTGCAAACAGGAGGTGGCTGGACTGCCGCTCCCAGCCTGAGACCGGTGTGGCCTGAGCCGCTGGCCCCGCCGAGCCGAGTCTGACGGTGCCGGTGCGAGAGCAGCTGGGCCGGGGGCTTCTGGAGGCTGGAGAGCTGGGGTCTGTCTCTGCTGAGAGGCTTGAGTTCGCTGCCTCCCGCGTGCTCTGATTCAGCCGACTGCCCGCTCCCTAAACTCCCCGTCGCCTGCAGGGCCGTTCCTTTGGGTCCAGAGAGGCATCTCGTCCCCTTGGAACTATTATTATTCCGCCTCTGAAACTACCAGAGCCGCCAAGACCACCTGCTGCATGTCTGTCCCAGGAGACCGTGGCGTGACCGTCACGCATGTCCATCCTGTCTGCTTTGGGCGCGGGGAGGGAGCTCGCCCATGTGGACGGCGCCTGCAGTTGCCAGTGTACCTGTCGTTACCCCCTCTGTTCTGTTCAGCAGCATTGCTGTGAGGTGCTCCACAGCTGTCCCCCCACAGCTCAGCGTCCCTACCCAAGCTGCCCGGTCCCTCCTTGCTTTCTCCCTTCTGCTGCAAGGTGGACAGTGGTTGTATGCTCTGAAAATGCACCTCCCCACTGGGCCGTCTGCAGGTGATCCTCCCGTGTGGGGTGGACGTCACAAGGCTTTCTGTGGGTCCCTTTCGACACCCTGAATTCTGTCCCCCAGGACTGGGGTGAGAACAGCTCTCCTGAGTAGACCTGTGCTGGAGGAAGGATGAGGTCTGAAGGCCTCAACTCTTGAAGAGTGCAAACGGAGTGGGACGGAACCAGCCTCTTTCCAAAGCATGATGGTCACGCCACGGTCCCCTGGGACGGTCTTGGGGGATGTGGTAGCGGAGCTGGGAAGGGGTGCCGGGCTCTCAGAATGGCGTCTGTGAAGAGGTCCTACCTGCTGGCCATTCAGTGGTGATTTTGTGACAGAGGCTAAAGCATGTCAGATGGCGGGGACAGAGGAACGGAGGCCCTCCCGCCAGCCCCGACGCCGCCGCTGCTGACGGGAGCTGAATCACATCGCTGCATTCTGGGTGCCCCCCACCCCCCACCGGGAAACGGGACTCAGACTCCAGCCAGAGCATCTGCTCAAAAACTTAACAGGCTCCACACGCCAGGCCTCAGAGTCCGCGTGGTTTCTTTCCAGCCTCTTTCTGGGGAATTTTCACTTGTAAAATTTCTCCCATTTCATTAAAGTTTCACATCATTTTGCACAGAAGTTTACAAAGTAGTCACTTGTGATTAAAAAAAAAACACAGCTTTCCTTTAACGACTCGTACCTCGCAATGTCCTCTTTGTATTTGTGTGTCCTCTCCCCTTTTTTCCCTTCAATAGGTGGGACTTAGCTTATTTTGTTTTTACTTTACCAGAAAATACTATTTAGATCAGTTAATTGTATCGATGCCCCCCCCCTTTCCTAAGGTATTGGTTTCTGGTTTTATCTTTATGAACTATTTCCTTGAGCGGTTTTATTTGTGTTAATTCATAGATTTCTTTGGTGACCTTTTAAATTGGAAATTTAATGCTTTTATTTACATGTTTTTTCATTTTCATTGAAAGGGCCCCTGCTGTGCTTGTCCTTCTGGTTACTGCTTTAAATGTGACCCTCGTATTTGAAAATTCAACACTCAGTGTTATTATTATGGTCTTATAATTACAGAACTAAGTGATTCATTTTGCATTTTTCTTTCACTTGTGTTGCTTAACATAATGTTGCTAATGTTGCCTTTTTTTAAAGTCCAAGCTGGATTGTTTCAAATATTAGTTCCATTCTAATCTTTTATTTTTCTTCCCCTGGGTCTTCCCTTTTACAGAGTCGGCTGTTCTTTGCAGATCCACTGTCCTCTCCTGTTTCTTGGATCCAGTTTATTTATCTACTTTTTGGTTTTTCTTAATGCTCATATTACACTTCCATTCAAACCTATTTTTATCTTGGGAACTTCATGTTTCTGACTTCTTCTCTTAGAACTATTTTGTTTTTTCCTTTTTGCTCATTCATTATTTCAGCCAAAAATAAAATTCATGCCCTCCTGTTTCCTGTCCATTTCCATTTTATATTTTCGAATTTCTGAGTTGATTCGTGTGTGTGTGTGTGTGTGTGGAAAATGAATTCCCAAATGTTTTTTGGAGGCTATTTAGCTCAGTTGGGAGGGTTGTGTTACAGTTTTCTTCTGCAGCTTGGGATTTGGAGAAGAGTTTTCATCAGATGATATGTTTGAATTACCACTCTGAGTTTTATTTTAAGATTTTATTTATTTTTGCATAGAAGAACCAGGGTTCAGGCCAGGAATAGGAGTGAGAGGATTCACCAGAGACAGAGTGGGGAGCAGAACAGGCAGATCTTCTGAAATCCACTGCTGAGGGGAGCAGCGGGTGAAGCAGGGGAGATCTGCTGCCCCATGTGGGTCAGCTCCCTGGTTGGGGAGCGAACTCTGAATGCAGGGGTGACCACGCTGAGATGTGACTCCCTAGGCCCCAGGAGGCCCCACTTTGCATTGTGAAGGTCCACGCTTAGCAGTGGGGGTGGTCCACGAGCCTTCACATTCACGCGCGTGCCCCTCTGTCAGTAGCCTGCAGTGCCNGCCCCCCCCCCCCCCCGTCAGTAGCCTGCAATGCACGGTCTTAGGGTTAGTTTTTATTGGTGCAGGGAGTATCCAGAGAAGGGACTCTGTGTGTTACTTTCCTTTTTGTCTCCTTTGTTTTACCAGAACCTTAATGTCACCACCTGCTTTCTGTTGTCCTCACTCCATCGTCTCCAAGACGAGGTATCCCCTCCTAGGCACCCCCGATGCTCAGAACCACCTCTTCCCAGTCTTGCCTCCGGAGCCCCAAGAGCAGCGTGGAGCCCTTCCCTTGTCTGTGTCCGGACCCCCAGTCTGTCTGGTGTTTTCACGTTTATGGCCGATGTCCTCGTTGTGGGATGATTTCGATTCAGCCCTAACCATGTCTTCCCTTTCTTCTCTTCCATACATTTTTCTAGGAGCTCCTGATTCTTACCCACATTTCTGGGTGGGAGATAAAGCTCTGCCAGGAGCTGTTGCTCTCTTTCCAGGCAGGGCGGTTATAGGGCCAGTGCCTGGCCTCAGCTGATGCTCACGGTGTGTGATACAGGCCTACGTGCTCTTGCTTATCCGTGTAGACGCGGAAGAAGGCTCCGGGAGATTCCAGTTCAGGCTGTGGCCACCGCCTCACTACATGCAAGATGTTTCTCTTTTTTAAGACATCGATTAGGTAGGCTGGTCCTTCATCACCCATTTCACCATCTTTGTGCTGACGGTTCACCCTCAGTAGGACTGCAGGCATACTATGCACATCCTTGCGAAATGAAGCATGAGTCCCTTGGGAGGGAAGATGTTCACAATTTAAAGGAGGAAAAAACAGGATCTTGTGTTTTTCCTAAGTCAGTCCATCTGACTTTACTTTAAAAGTACCTGCCCCACAATTTTTAATTTGTCAAGAGTTTGGTGTATCTGCCCCCCCCATACTCACTATTTTCCTTCATTCCCCACCGCCCCATCTCGTACAGCCCTTTGACCATTTCTGCCTGCCCCCTGCTTAGCCTCGGGAGCTTCATTTTATTTATGAGTGTCTCCTCGTGTGCAGTTATTTTGCTTTATCGGTGTCTTTGCCAGGACCCCTAGTTTTACTCATCGATGAAAACATCCAACATTCGTTTTTGCCTTCTGACTTGCTTTACCATATAACCCCGTCCAGCCCCACGTTGTGCTGGAAATGGCGAGGTGCTCTCTGACTTTGGGGCTCAGCTGCACTCCAAGGTGTGGGCAGACCACACCTTCTTGACCCAGTCTTCTGTCGGTGCACACTTCGTGTCCCCACGTCCCAGCCATTGTAGAATGTGCTGCAGCGAACGCTGTAGAACATCTCATTTTTTGAGTGGATGGCTTCATGTTTTTTGGATGGATGCCCAAGAGTGGGATTGTTGGGTCAGGCGGAGTTTTCCATTTTCAGTTTTTTAAGGTAGGTCCGGATGGCTTTCAAAAAAATCAGGCCCTTACACAAAGTGCAGAACCACTGTGCATGTGAAATCCTATAGAGCCACACAGGCACACAGCCCTGGGAGGGGGGGGGCAGCACCAGAGGGAGGGGCTTTGAGGCTTGGACTTAGGAGACCTGCAGTCTGTCCCCCAATCTGTCATAGATTGACAGTGTGATTTTACAAGGTGGTTTATCTCTTGTGTTGTTTTTCTACTTGATAAATGAAGCATTTTCCCTAGAACTGTGGCTCACAAACTAGCTCACATGATACTTAAGAAAATACTACCAGGGTGTTCCTTCAGTTTCATCTCAAAAAAATATAGAACGCAGAAACCATCTTTATATGTATATGTGTGTGTATGTGTTTGGGTGTACATGCATGTGCATACATATTCATTTCTTAGAACAGCAAAGATAACAAAAGCAAAGTGAATTCCAAGACACTGGTAAAAAGTCAGTTGTGAATATAGATGACACTTGGATGAGTCAGGCCTGGGGAAGAAGTAGAGAAATTCCTCAAGCTTCAGCAGCTCACTCAGGCTGGCCCCAGGCCGCTCCCGGTTCCTTTTCTGTATCAAAGGATTCTGTGGAGATCCCTCGTTCTAAAAAAATGATGCCTGCATCTTTCTAGTCTAGGCAAGAGGGGGCTATTTATTTATGGACACAATTGCTGGGGTACAGGCCAGAGTCGTGGGGGTTAGAGGATTCACTAGACAGAGTGGGGAGCAGAACAGGCAGACTGACCGAAACACACTGCTGAGGGGAGCAGCAGGAGAGGCAGGAGAGGTCTGCTGCGCCATGTGGGTCCCCGTCCTGGCCAGCAGCAGGGATCGAACTCGTGCTGCAGCGGCTGCGGTTTGCTCATCGTGAGTTGCTTAGCTCGCTGCACCACCAGGGAGGCCCCGAGAGGAGAGTTTTAAATCTAGAATCAAGAGTCAGCCCTTTTGCCCCTTCCAGGAGGGGCAGTGAGACGTGTCACGCTGCTGCCTCTGCCCCGGTACCCCGTTCGGGGCCCAGGGCTCGTCGTGTCTCCCGCGCCGGTGCTCCCAGCGGGCTGGAAGGGGCGGTGGCGCCAGCATGCCACGTCTGTGTGCTCCGTGCGGTTTGCGTGTCTGCCACATGTGGCGCTCTACAAAGTTCAAACTAGGCAGTTCTTGAAGGGGTAAAACAGGTGCGCTGGGCCGTGCATCCCTTAGCAGCGTCCGCCGCCACGTATGGGCTCGCCAGGCTCGCGGCCCTGGCACAGCGCGGCCGTCCTGCCAGGCCAGGTGACCATGGCTCAGTGCCCAGGGCTTGTTTCATTTCATTTGTGTTTTATTTAGCCGTGATCTGTAATACTGAAGGTGACTTAGAACCCGCGAGTTGAGATCAGGTGGTGCTTGGGCAAGGGGTCTAATGTTCACGAAGCTATTGTTCGCCATGGTCGGGGAAACCCCACCCCGCCAGGGAAGCTGTTCCGTCCCCCTTTCGGCCAGTGGTTTACTTAAGATCCTCGAGATGGAATTCCATGGCAGAGAAGCAGCTTACTCCCCCAAACCTGTGACCTTGCAGGTCCCTCGCAGGCTTGCAAGGGAGGGTTGCTTCCTCCAGCGCCTGAAAAGGCTCCTGTGTACCGGAGTCTCCGTGGGCACGGAAGGCGCAAGGATGCCTAGACGCTGCGGTCGTCTGCGGTTGCTGGTGGAGTTGACCCTGGACCTCGTGCCCAGGGCAAACCCGAGTCTTCTCAAGGACAGAATGCAAAGCTCTTTCCTCAAAGCTCACAAAGAAGCATGCAGTCCCGTGCCCCTCCCTGCAGGCAATAGAAGCAAGAGGCCCCCCAGCTTTCCCTGCGCTCAGGTGAGGTTCCATTAAAGCCATCCAGCAACAGACGTTGGCTCCCACGGCTTATTTTGGGCTCACCTCAACAGAGGTTTGGTCTGGAAAGAGGTGGTGTGTTCACGTGGAGATCTTGCATTGCTCCTGATACGATGAAAGGGATCATGGAACACCCCTCTCTCCTGAGCAACAGTCCGCGGGCGCAGTCCCACGTGGAGGAGAACAGGGGGACTTGTGCAGCTAGCAGTGAGGGGTCCAGTCTCTCCCAAGGTTGCTTAGTCGGTGGGAGCCGGCTGCGCTGGAGCCTCAAAGAGGAGTGCGGGACGAGTGAGACGTGTGGCCGGCCAGCGGCGCCGGGGTTGGGCTGCCCCAAGGCGTGTTTCCGCAGCCGCCTGGGACACTGACCCAGGGGTTCACAAGGTCATGGACTGTCACGCCTTCTCGAAGCTCTTCGATAGCCCTGTGGCATTCGTTCTTTCTTCGTTTTGACACGAGGACGTTTCAACCAGGATACAAACAGGAGGCATTCTCAACTGGAGGAAATTGCTTTTCATGACTGACTGTGCACTTTTTAAAAAAAATTTGGTATTTAATTGCCTGCTGCTCTGCTGCTTAGGATTCCGGCAGGACTTAGGGGGAGGGTTGGGACAGAGATTTCCTTTGCGGTTTAATGTAATTATTCATGATGACTACATATGGTCATTTTATAAGTTCCTAATTATTTTAAGTGATTGGTGCACAGTCATTTGCATAGGCTGTTTAGCAGAACTCTCATTTCGTGCAGTGACCACATATAAATCACTGAATATTCTGGAGGCATCTAAAACAGGTGGGAAAAAGCACCCCTTGGTCCCCCTGACATCAGTCATGGTTCCAATGTCGGTGGTGTTCTGGAATAGTTAATGTACATCGTAATAGCAGTTTGGATTGGTGGCTCTTCCAGTGGATGTGGGGCTGGTGTAGGAAGCCTGTTTTAATTCCATCTTTCAGTAGCAGATGGTGCGTGGATTTTATTTGGTGCAGACGCTGCTGTCCAAGGTAATTGTCAAGGACTTTTCTCCCCCCGCCATTATGGAAAAAAAAAAAAAAGAGGAGCATAAAGCTTCCAGAACAACCCATTCATTTTACAGGCGAGCAAACTGAGGCCTCTCATGCTGAGAGATGGCCCCTGAATCACGAGGTTTTGGGCTGAGTGGGGCTGGGATTCATACCTCCCAACACTCGTTTGATCCCCTTTGTTCAGCTGCACGTTTTCTCCGGTGGCCGGTCTGATGCATGTCGGGATTCTGTCTCTGGTTTTATGTCGTCACTGTCCTGTGCTGGTGTCAGGCTTCTTTGGGTCACCAGGGGACTCCCCGCCCCTAGGTTTACGCAGTGCAGCCGGTGGCCCCGATTACCCGCCCCTGTGTACACAGACACCTTGAATGTGGAGCCTTTGCAGTCACATCAAGACAGGCCTGAGGCCTCGTCCAAGTCAGAGGTTCCTTCCCTGACTTGAGGGCTGGCCGGGCTCTGCTCTCTCCCCCTGTTCACGGCAAGAGGAAAGAGATGGGCTGGGAATTCCGCCCTTGCTGGGAAAACAAGGAGGCTGTGTGAGCTGGTCTCCCCACCCTGCAGGCCCTGGCAGCGGCTCACAGGTAGCTAATGGGCTTGTTTCAGTGAACCCGCAAGTCCAGAATCTCGGGCTAAGGGTTTATTTTCCTGGAAATCATAAATTGAAAATGTTCCTGTCACCAGAGTCTTTCTCTTGCTAAACCCAAAATGGGAAATCTGAGCTGAATTGTTTAAAACAAATTTTATCCTCACACACACGTACACACACAGACACACCCATACACAGAGACACATGCACATGTACACACAGAGACACATGTACACATATCAACATATGAAAGCATACATACATATAACATGCATGTGCACATGCACACAGAGAGACCCACATACACATGCACACCGAGAGACATGTATACATACACGTGTACACACAGAGCCACATGTACTCAGAGATACACAGACACAGAGACATATGAATGCACATACACATGTACACACAGACACAATGCACAAGGCACACACTGACACAGGCACACATATCCATTTACACAGAGACACACATGCACATGACACACACTGACACACACGGGCACACACATGTACACAACACACATGCACAGAACACTGACACACAGAGAGATGCAAAGACATGTCCACACAGAGACACATGTGTCCACACAGAAACACACATGCACACACCCACACAGAGGTACGCATCTGGGCACACAGAGACACCCATGCCCGTGTCCATGCAGAGGCGCACATGAGCACAGGCACACTCGCTGCCTAGTCAACTGCCATGACCCTCTGCGCCACCCCCACCCTTGCGAAGCGCTCTCACCGCAGATAACCGAGAAGGCACCGCCCATGATGACTGGGTAAACAGCGGGGATGCGTGCTCAGGGGAACACCTCTCAGCTCTTTAAAAGACAAATCCGTGCCTTATGGGGCAAAGCGGATGGATTTGGGGGTGGTGGATTGCAGCGAAGTCAGTGGGCGGTAAAGGGCACTCAGCAGATGACCCACTCACTTGCAGAATGTACATAACCAAGAAAAGAGCTGGCAGAGCAAGGATAGTTCTTAGACTCTGAGAAACAAGCTGGTTACCAGGGGCTGGGGCGCAGCTGGCAGGCTGTGGCTCTGGGGCTTGCGGGGCCTGAACCACGGGCACAGCCCCAGGTGCGAAGTGCTCCCCAGCTGCGGTTATGTAAACAAGTGGAAAATCACTAAAACCTGTAAACAAAGACGCCCCGGTGAGCTCACGATCTGCTTGTTCGTGGCCCACATCACTGTACCCGCGTGTGCACAACACCCTCAGACCGTGTCCTCTCTTCGCCTCTTTCTCTTAAATGTCATTGATTGTAGTTGTCAAGTGTTCACAGCTGTGAGTTGGGGTGACAGCCTCTCGTGTGATGGACCCCCTTAACTGGGGGTTCATTTATGCTCCTAAACCCTCCTCGGAGAAGCACCTGTGTCGGCTCCCACTTTCTTCTATATCAAAAATGCCCATTCTTCCATGCTCATGGGGGTAACGAGCCTTGAGGTGCGCTTCATGGCAGCATTTGGGCCGACTGACCCCACCCGCCCTTCCTCGCACGTCTTGGGTGGGAGGGCTGGGCGGGGGCAGGACGCCTGCGCCACACAGCAGGCGAGTCCAAGCTACCATGCATCAGGACGCCCTCGGCTGTCCTGGGAGGTGAATTTTGGGTTCCGCTCCCCGGGGCGCTCCAGGGACCCCGGGATCAGGGAGCAGGGCCCTTCTCTGGGTCTCGCTTGCAGATGAGTGGCCACACGGGATGCCCTTGGTCACAGTGAGGAGCCTGCTAAGGGGTGTCAGCAAGCTTTGGGGTGCTTTGGATGATGTGGTAGGAGATCAGAGCCCTGTCCTTGGACCCTGGGACGTCTCAAAGAGCTCTCCAAGGAAGAGGTTAAAGGAGGGAGCGGTGAATGTGGGCTCAGTGAAAGCATTCTGAGATGGGGGGTGCAGGTTCCCTGGGGGTGAGGTGAGGGGGGCGTCATAGGCAGCAATTTATTTAGCACTTACTCTCTCCTTCAGCATGTGCTAAATGTGTTCCTGATTTCAGCTTCCTCTGGCTTAGACGCAACCTCTGTGCACATTATTTACAATGGGCTAAAAGCATTTCAGGAACAACTGCCATAGCAGCAAAACAAGCCGAGACTCATCACTGTAACCCTTATCTGCAGTCGTAGGGGAGACCTGAGACTTATGTCCGTCGGATGATTCCCTCTGTACAACTGCAACTCGGCATCTCTGGACCATGCTGGCACTTGGCTCTATCACACCTGGCTCCGTGCAGTTTGAATGTGCAGAATTGTTTGCTGAGAAGTGACAAGTTTAGTGCCTGCAACCATGGGTGCTCAGAACCTCTCTGCTTGAGTTTCCATCCCGTTCCTACCAACAGGTGGTCGTTGATGCTGAGTATGGTGTTTACTGCTTGACACAGTAGAAGTGACGGTGGTGATGGTGGTGTTAGTGGTGGTGATGATGGTGAGGTGATGGTGGTGGTGGTGGTGGTGGTGATGGTGTTGATAAGGTGATAGTGATGGTGGTGGTGATGGTGATAGCAGTGTTGGTGGTGAAAGGGATGATGATGGTGAGGTGATGGTGGTGGTGGTGGTGGTGATGGTGTTGATATGGGATGGTGATGGTGGTGGTGGTGTGTGTGATTGTGGTAGTGGTGATGGTGATAGTGGTGTCAGTGGTGATAGTGAAGGTAGGATGAATGAAGATAGGATGATGATGGTGAAGATGATGGTGATGGTGGTGATGATAGTGGTGGTGATAAAGACACTAAAAATGCTCCATACCCTTAAACAGTGCCTGACACAGTCAGCACTTAAACATTATTTCTCATTGTGATAGCAGCTAAGTCAAAACCGAGCTCCTCTAAGTGTCCATCTGAATGTGCACCTTAGAAACCATAGGGTTGGGCCTCCCTGGTGGTGCAGCAGGTTGAGCACCGCACTGTGGAGCATCTGCAGCACAGCAGTGCAATTTTGACCCCCACTAGGGAGGGGATCCACATGGTGCAGCAGACCTCTCCTGGCTTGCCTGTGCAGTGTGTTTCAGTCTATCTGCTTTCAGCCTGGTGATGGTGATAGACCAACAGTCTTTCAGCCTGTTCTGCTCCCTGCTCTGACTCTGGTGAATCTTCTCACCTCCTGCAACTCTGGCCTGTACCCCATTTCTCATATGCATAAAGAAATAAATCTTAAAAAAAGAAAGAAATCATAGGGTTGCTTCTTCCAGAGATAACTTCCTGGAACCTACTGTATACTTCCTGACTCTCTGGGGATTGGTCCTAGGAATCTGCACTGTTGCTAATCTTTCTGAAAGGTTAATGCTGGAGGGTCAATGAACTTGGGAAGAGGTGAAAAACATTCTAAAGCAAAAAGAGTGGAGACTGTCACCAGGTGGTCCTGTTTAATAGATAGGGAGAGACAGAGAGCAGTTCTGTTCCTTAATTCAGAATGGCAGGGAGCTGAAACATTGCCTAATTCTGAAGCAGCACCGACTCCAGACCCCTGATGTTTAAATAGGAAGCCCAGATAACAACCCTCCTTCTAACTGCAGCCAAGTTCACCAAGATAACAGCTGTCTCCACTCAAAGACACATCTATCTGTTCTTGGTTGATGAGTGCCTTTTGTTTCTGTGGCCAGAATGAATGCTATTGTGGCTTTAATTTTGCACATTTAACTAATTAAATTGTATATGTGAACTAAAATATTTATATGCCCAAGCTAATAAAATAACCCATGATAAATAGAACAAATGGAGTAAAAGGAAAGTAGCTTTAGCGGCCCATATTTTATTGAGCATCTGTGATTAGATTGTGCTTCCTAGGATGCTTTGGGACTGTAATTCAATCTGCAGTTTGAACAGATGACTCCTCTTGTCTGTAGAGGTTTAGGGGAAGAGAGGAATTCTTATACTTAGGATCTCAAGTTTCTCTTTTAATGGCCATCCCTCTCTGCGCCTTGGGGTGGGAGGGGAATTTTTAATTCTGAAAGGAAGAATGAGCTCGCTAGGAAGCCTTCCTGGAAGGGGGCAGAGCAGGGGGCGGGTGGCCTTGGGAGCACAATTCTAGCACAGGCACATGCGCGCTGGGAGTGACTCACCATCCCTCCTTGACTGGAGTCATCCCCAGTTGTCTGGGGTTGTCCCAGTTTTAGCCCCCAGCACCGAAAGCCCAGCATCCTGGAAATGCTTCTGGGCTGGGGACATCTGAATGGTTAGTAGCCCCAAAAGTGAACGTGGAGCATTTTGTTCTTTGTGCAAGAACTTAAGTCGTTCTTCCACACTTGCCTTTGGCTTTCGATGGCCAGGTATCACCTGTGAATCTGTTAAATGCACATTCTGATTCGGTAGGTCTGGGTGGGGCCCAGGATTATCTTGCTGCAAAGCTGGAAGTCAGAGCCTGCATTTGTAACAAGCTACCAGGTGATCAGAAGCTGCCCAGCCATGTGCTATATGCCAAAGAACAAGATTCTAGAAGGCACTGTGATAACTTGGCAAGCTCGTTAAGGAGAAAATATGGGATACTCACTCTTTCTAATTCTTCCCAAATCATTTCCTTTTCTCTGCCTAGACCTTTGCTTTTTTAAATAAGCACCCAAGTTGGCCCACAGAGCATTCAGTTTTAGCCAAAAGGGTTCTCTGTACCTTTTGAATAAAATCCTAACTGAGGGTCTCCAGAAACTAGTGGATGATAAAGTAGCTTTTAAAACTAAAATCTCATGTGAGTGATTCTGTATAAATGGAATACCAAACGGAGGGATTTTTCATTTTCTTCTGGTTATTTTGCCATGAAGTTGAAAGTTATTTCACTTCTTCAAGTGGAAATCTTGAAAATAGTTCACTATCAGTCTTACTCCTGTTTGAATCTCTCTCAACGCTATCTGACAACAGCATGGGCAATCAATAAATGTTTGTTGAATAAATGAAAAAGTGAGAGGTTCGTCCAGAGCTGTGCTCTCGAATTTTAACCTGCAGAGGAATCACATGGAGATCTTGTTAAAAGTGCCGATTCTGATCAGTAGGGCCGGGGATTGAGCTGATGTTAAGCATTTCTCGCACGCACCAAGGCGATGGCTTGCGGACTACCCTTTGAGTAGCAAGACACTGGGTTAACCCTGGAAGAAAAATTTAAAGCTGTGTCTTCATAGGATGTTCACTCTACGATTAAAAGGCGAGGATGCCGATGGCCATTGGGGCTTCAGAACGTTCTCAAGAACGCGTCGTGAGCGGTAATAAGACCATGCCAGTCTCCTGGTCACGGTTGGGCATTGAAAATGCGACTGTGTTTAGTTCATGCCAGCTTCTTCCCACTGGAGATCTTCCAATCTGAGCTAAATCTGCAAACCAGGCAAACACCTCTAGCCTACTAGCCAGCAAGTATGCAGATGATGGAGCGGTTCATCGTGGCTAATAAAATCCTGCTCATCATCTATAAGTGAACATCAGTGCCCTTTAAGATTAGGGTGCAGCAAAGGTAAACCCATAACTGGGGTGAAAGTTGGCAGGAGGCTCCATGACACTCTGGTGTCAGCATATTGACCTGCCGGAGTTCTGTTGTGCTCCTCAGGGGAATTTCATTGTGTGGGTGTTATTTGATGTTTGTTTTTAACACTTAATTTTAAAATAACCATATTATTCTATGGTTTTAATTTTTCATTAATTTATGTAAAAGACTTCCTCCCTCTTGTTGCAAGGGTCTAGTCAGTTAATTTATGTCAGACTATTGAAAAAGTTTGACTTGAGAGATTTCAGAGACTCTGCAAAGAAGAATTTTATCAGTTATCCTATTGCCTTTTAAGCAATTTGAAACATGGGGTTGCTCTTCCCTTAGTGTCAAATGTCGAAGGAGGAAAGTGACTCCTTCAATTGAGTTATTTTTCCCTTTTTAAACAATTCTAAATGTGTTTTAATCACTTTACTCTTCAGAAAAGGCATTTACTAACTTCTACTGTATTTAAATGAGATTTTGTGTAAGCATGCGAGTGTGCATGTGTGTGTACACGTCTGTGTGGTGCCTGTATGTTCCTTCCTTCTTTGAGTTAAATTGTAGTTGGGTTCCTAGTTCCTCACCCATTCCTGACATGCGGTAAACAATAGCTACTCATTAATTGGAGATTGACTGAATATTCCATGCGCCCCAATGGAACTAACAAGCCAACAGCTCTAGACACAAAAACCATTTTCCTGACAAAGAATTCTACTTTGGGCTCTCGATGTAGCAATTGGCTTCATCCAGTCCACAAAGTTTTCTTTCCTGAGAGTGTCAATAATGACATCTTGCTCTTCGTTAAAAGAGCCAACTTCCCAAAGAGTCGGAGCCCTGACATGGCAGCTGGAAGGAGGCAAAGCCCCACTTTGGGCACTGAAGAAGACCCTGGATAGGGGGTGGGGTGTGTGCTAGTCACTGGACTTCTCACAGCCATGGGAACTCAGATCGTGTCCTTTGTAGTCCATTGCATCCTCTCCCCACTCCCAGGGCATCTACCTCAAGCAGTGAGGTTTTGTTTTAACTGGAAAAAATAAAACCAAAAAACAACAACAACAGCAAAATTCACCCATGTCTTTCTTCAGTTTTGGTCACGTTCAAAGACATAAGGACCATCCGACATTGAAACCCACTCAGATGGCTCTTGGTATCTCTTGAAAGATGTTGACAAAGGGGAAGTCAGTAATTCATGTCTGCTATTGTCATCTTTAGAATTGCCTTTGCCCATCTTGTGAAGTTTTTGCATCCTTTTGTACAATACGTGCTGCTCTCAGAAACATTCCTAGGTCTGTAAAAATCAAGTCATGGAAAACTTCACATCCCTCTCTTCCCCACTGTCCTCATCTGCCCTTTCTCCTGAGAGTAGAACTTGGCTTTTTCCAACATGAATCCCTAATCTTTTCTTCTCCAATTATTTTTTTTCCACCCATTGTGTGCAGCAATAAAATTCCAGAAGCCAAGCTGGGTAAGAAGGCATTATCAGCGGTGGGCTGGAGAGGAGAGAAGCTGTGAATATTCATATGCTACAATATTTCCTCCCCACAACTATGTAAGATACCATCCAGCACCTTGGAGAAGTGCATGGTTCATAAAGATGACCCATCCAAGAACATGTTAAGATATTTAGATGATTTAGACTCGAATTAATTAGAATAGAAATTGCAATAGAATTGTCACAGGTCACAATATAAGAGAATTATTAGTGAATTAATTGGATGCTGTTCTATAGCTAGTATTTGTTTTAAGGGTTTCTTATGAAGCACTTTTCTTTTCTGAAAGTCATTATAAAGCTTTATATTAGCCTGGCGATGTTGCATACTTAATTTTATATCATCCAGAAATCCACTGTTTTGAAAGGTAGAATAGGAATCTGTCAAAAGATAATCCAGAATAATTGTCAAATTCTAAAAAATGCATTTTTATGCTTTTCAAATCATATATTCACTTGAACTGATAATTTTTCCAATTGTTTTGAAAATCATCTCTGCTGGGCCTATTCTGATGAGTAATTAAACCATTTGTATGCATTTGTCACCCAGGGTGGCGAAAGTCTTGGGGGGAAAAATGTTCTTACAAATGCTATCATATTGTTGGTTTTTTGGACGTACCTTTTCCTCATACAAGTGCCAGATTTGGATTATGAGCTGTTCTAATAGGCAAAGTTTATGTTGATGTGATAATGTCATTTTACTTGCAGATTACCAGAGGAGCATCTTTGTAAATGTAGGATTTCTACCTTCTTTGTTTACTGAAACTCTGGCTACAATAAGAGACATAGATTGAGGGTAGGGTGGGAAGGCCAGTGTGAGTGAGTCTGCCATACTCAAGTGACATGTTGGGGGAGATGGAGAAGTAGTGGGGAGCAGATTGGATGAATACAAGGCATAACACCCAGAGAGTTTGGGAATAGGTTTGTGGGGGGACTTAGTGATAAGGATGAGTCAAAGTTCGCTTCTGCCTCTGGTTGGCTCATTGGTGAGAGGGGACATGGGGGGAGAACATGAGGTTAAGAATTGGATCAGGAGTTCATTAGTTGTGAATTTGCTGGTGCACAATATTGAGAGGCACATCATACCCAACGTAGACCTAATTCTGCCGGAGTATCTAGTCGCTTCCAGTAAATAATCTCCATACTGATGGCTCACACCTTCAGAATTGCCTCATCTCTTTTTCTTTCCCTCCTTGCTACTATGGCCCAATTTCCTTCTGATGAGGCCCACAATATTAATTTCCTCCAGCAGGATTGCTTCCTAAAACCCGTGGAAATAGACTTTCAGTGAATAAGCTCCATCCTGATGAGGTTACCCTGCTTCTCCAAGGAGTAGCATGAGATGGAAAGGACAACAGCTTTATTTTTCGCTGAGATTCTTGACAGAGACTGTTGTGGATGCTCAATAAATATCGCCTGCAGGGTATTACGGCCAAATTCATCATCTCATTCTGGGCTTGTGGTGGTGGTTGTTAATTTAACTTAAATTTTAATAGATGACACATTCAAGTGGATCTAATTTCATAAGGGATAAAACGGCCTACCGCGAGGAACAATTCCACCTCCAACCTCTGCCCCGTGGATTCCTATTTCTGCTTCCAGAAACAAACACTCTTGTCTCCATGTATGGATCTTCCTCAAAACATAAAATAGAAAATTTTCAAGATATAGAAAATCACCATCCCCTGTCATATATAACCAGTCAAGAAGATACTGTGGTACCTTCAGTAGGGAACAATGTCAGATAATCCCAACCCAAGGGAAGAAGAAAACAAATGCTTCTTTCCTCCAAGCACCAGAAATGGGCAAGACCCTTAGTTTAATTGTGGAGATGGATATTCTTTTATAAAGGAGGAAGCTGTGACTGAGAGGTTGAGGGCACGGCGGAGCAAGTAGAGAAAGTAATGCTTTACTCAGGTCTATCTCAGTCCAAAATCCATTTTCTTCCCCTTCCACGCTGGAGAGCTGATTCATTCCAGAGGCAGAGGTTGTAAGTTTCTGTGCCTCCAAGACTTTATCGAAAGCCTGAAACCACAGTGCATGTGTCTTGGTACAGACTTGTCCCCTGAAGGAAGCCCGTAGGAACACAGTACAGAACAAACTGGAATCAGACGTTCGATGAGACTCGTGGGCTGTACAAGGGAGTTTTGCATTGTCTCTGAATTGGTCATTCTCAGCGACAGAGTCATTTGTGAGATGGGGGGCAATCATAGAAAGCAGTGGCTTTTAAAAAACACTTTAGCTGCCAAAAATCTCATTCCAGTTCTCTGGAAGAGTGCTGTCATATACCAAGTGTAATTCACCAGCCCAGTGCCTTTCTGGAAGTTGTGAAATTGGAGAGAGTTGCTTTTGTCCAAATGAATAAACACCACCCGGATGAGCTGACTGTCTGGCACTGTCTTCAGCTTGATATGACCAGACATCTGGACTGTCTTCTTCTGGTTCTGCCTCTCTGTCTCCCCCCCCTCTCTCTTCCCTCCCTCCCTCTCTTTCTCTCTTTTTCTGCCTCCCCACCCTTCTTTCCTCTTTCTCCTTCTCCCTATTCTTCTCACCTCTTTTATTTTAAGTACAAAATAAGGTCAGCTCTACAGAAGCCCCAGGAAAGAAATTGGTATCTATCTTTTCTGCCGTCACAGCATTAATTACCAGCGATGGCAAATAACAACACATGTGCCTTTTATGTACATGATTAAAGATGAGTAGAGTCTTAGACCCTTTTTGACTTGTATGTGCTTGTCTTTGTGACTTGGAGTAGATTTGGATTTGATTTGGTTTCTAGCGATTTAGAAAATAGCCATCTCTTGTTTTCTTTCCTTATTTTTTTATTTTGGAGCAATTGCCTCTGCACCACCCAGGGTGATCCAAATGAACCTGTCAGGGAAAGATGAACAGGGGCCCTGAGGGCCATGCAGATACCTTCTGTGGGTTCGGACTCCCCCCTTGTCTAAAGGTAGCGGCAAGATGAGCACATGGGCGTGGTGCCCTCTCTCTTGGGACCGCGGCGTCTTCAGAGGACGGCCCTTGTAATGAAGCCACGGTGGGATCTGTCCCTGCAGGAGCAGGAACACGCCTCCTGCGAGTCTTGGCTTGCCTCTCCCCACACCCCCTGCAGTCACTCTTTCTTCAGGGTTAGCCAGCTTCACTTTCTGTTGCTTGCAACCAGCGGACTCCCAGATGACTCAATGGATTTAAGGAATTTCTGAAAATAAGTATAAATATATATAACTGTAATTATAAAGCACACACAGGAAAATGAAGATGACAAGATAACACGTGGCAATCTACCCGTTTACTCCCATCTGGGATGTTGTGACTGTGAGGCCTTGGTAGAGACAGGTTTTTACCGAGAAACTTCCATGGCCTTCCAATTTTAAAACAAATTAGTTATCCTAATTATACAGACTTTCCTGTGCAGAGACTGACTTTGGACCTTGAAAGCCTGAGATATCACAAAAAAAATGAGTGAAAGAAAAAGAGAAGGGGAATAAACTTATTTATTCCTAATAACAGAATTGGACCTAATGATATTGGACAAGGTAATAAACAGCACTGGATAAAATTGCTTCTTTGAATGCAATTAGGTTTTAACTAGATAACCTTCAGTATTTTCATCTTTCACAGCATGGGCTAGAATATATCTTTTGTCCATACATAGCAGCAAACTCCTGCTTGTTCAGTTTAGGAAAAATGGGTTAAGGGTTAAGTGGTTACGTCGCTAATCCTCAATTGCAAAATTGGTTTGTTTTTTTGGATTGGGGGATATTAAAAATCCAGACGGTAAAATGTACAAGATGTAGACCCTGAGAGCTATCTACATCTCGATATGAAACGTGTACAAGATGTAGGGAAAGATACTGAAATTGATGCAGCCTGGACTTATACATATGGGTTCCTCTCAACCTAGCGGAGGCAGCTAGGCCATCTCCCAAGTTCACCAGACACACACAGGGCAACGCAAGCGGGCTAGTGTGGTTTTACTGTGGCAACACAGAAGAGTGGTTTCATCCATCTCATGCAGACTTTCAGAAACCTGCTATCAAAGCAAAGTCATTTCAAATTAATTAATAAATGACTTTTAAAAGTAAGGCCCCCAGGGATAAATTATTTTCCCTCCTGTTGCAATGAATGTCTGTGAATATTAAGAAGCGTCTCCCTGTTGTTACTTTGCCTGGGAATCCGCTGAGAATGGAAGTCTGTCCTTGCCGGTCCAGCAAGGGCATTCTGCTTAGATAGGACAGGAAGATACTGGACAGACTGCAGAGCCAGGGTCGAGTTTTTGGAGCCTAAGTCACCCAATTAATTGCAATGCTTAATTTAATGCCCGTACCTCCTCTACGAGCTATGGCCCAGGCAGTCTGTAGATCTGGTGTGCGGGCCCTCATTTGGGCACAGAGCTGGCATTTTCCTTGTGGGGCTTTCCTTTGCCATCTATGGCTTCCCATTCAGTGCAGAGGATGGTTAAGAGTCCCGAAGCCTTTGCCAGCCATGTCAGGGTTAAGATGTTTCTAGAAGTCATTGTTTTCAATTTTATTTTCTCTCTTCTTCTTCCTCCTCTTCTCTTTCTTCCTTTTCTTTTATTTTTTGGAGTCTAGACAGGTAGGGAAGGAGAGGAGATATTTGAACAGTTCCTTCCCTCTGTTCTCTTTTTGGTTTAATTTTTTTAATTTAAATTATATTTGAAAGAAATGATGTCCTTCTCCGGAAGCCAAACAATGTTGAAATATAAAGACGTGAACTTATTTTTCACTCCCATTTAAAAACTGAAATCAACACACCTATGCAGACCTCCCCATTTGGTGGTTCAAAGTCAGGTCACAGTGGCTTTACGTACAAAACCAGCCTATACCCCAACTCCGGGCTCCAGCCCTGCTGAGAGGCGGCATTATTTCTGGCCATCTCCGGGGGCATCTCCGCCGTGCCCTTCCGTGTCTTCGCCTTTTATTTCCCCACACCTGTGCCCGCTGACTTCCCTGCAGCAGCTTCCAGAAGTTCACCGCTGCTGCTCCTCCTCTTGAGAATTCCGATGTCCACCCCCAAAGGTCATGCCTGGCTGAGGCTGGGGCTCCAGTTTCACGAGCCCAGGTCTTCCTTCAGTTCATTAGTGACACGTGACCCGTCCCCACTCTACGCCGTGATTTGTCACCTAGTTCCCAGCGTGGCTTCACTTAAGCCGACACTGTCTTCTCTTCATCTTTTTTTTTTTTTAAAGATTTATTTATTTATGCATACAAGCACTGGGGTACAGGCCAGAGGTGTGGGGGGTGAGAGGATTCACCACAGAGAGCGG
>JAGFMF010011768.1:1005965-1035501 GCA_019455555.1 Galemys pyrenaicus
TCCCCTCCCTGGCCAGCAGCAGGGATCGAACTCGTGCTGCAGTGGCTGCGGCTTGCTTCATAGTGCGTTGCTTAACCCACTGCGCCACCAGGGAGGCCCCTCTTCTCTTCATCTTGACAAACCTACCCATCCACTGGCCACTCAGAGTCAACTATGGAGCCCAGGCGGGGGCAGATGCAAGCCCATCCATCTGGAGTGCCCCTTCACCTCCAAGCTCCCACTGCTCATCCCAATCTTCTCCCTCCTCCTCCAGTTATGAAATAAACCCTGGGACCTGGGACTGCAGCACACACACGGAGAACAGGAAGGGTCAGTTTATATATATATATTTTTTAAGACTTATTTATTTATGCATACAAGAACTGGAGTACAGGCCAGAGATGTAGGGGTGGTGTGAGGATTCATCAGAGACAGAGTGGGGAACAGAACGGGCAGATCTACTGACACACACTGCTGAGGGAAGCAGCAGGTGAGGCAGGAGAGGTCTGCAGTGCCCTGTGGGTCCCCTCCCTGGCAGGCAGCATGGATCAAACTCATGCTGCAGTGGCTGCAGTTTGCTTCATAGTGCATTGCTTAACCCACTGCGACACCAGGGAGGCCCCTCTTAGTTTTTTTAAAGATTTATTTATTTATGCATACGAGGGTTGGGGTACAGGCCAGAGGTGCGGGGTGTGAGAGGATCCACCAGAGACAGAGCGGGGAGCAGGACAGGCAGATCAGATCGACTGAAACACACTGCTGAGGGGGCAGTGGGGAGACAGGAGAGGTCTGCTGCGCCATGTGGGTCCCCTCCCTGGCTGGGGATCGAACTTGTACCACAGTGGCTGCAGAAGCCCCACAGTGCAGCACTCAACCCCTTGCGCCACCAGGGAGGCCCCAGAAGGATCAGTTTAAATGACGGCGGAGATGTTGCTCAGATGCTCACTCAGCCACCAGCCCCGGCCATGAGAAGTGACACAGATGTGACCCAGCCTGGCTGCCCTGCTCCCTGCGAACCCCAGAAAACCATGGAACAGCCCACGACGAACCCTCACCCAGGCAGTGCCGTAGCAGAGGTTCGGTTTAGTGATCAAAACAAAAGAAATTAGATTCAAACACACATAACCACTTGTCCTGGAGTGAAAAGCAGATGCATAATTTCTCTCATTTGCCCCTATTCTATTTAATAGCCCACCTAGAGAGCTTACTTAAAACTGCAACAGCAGCACACTAAGCCAGACATTAGGAGATCTCGTGGAATCATCCACATTGTAATAATTATTATTATTTTCTTCTCTGATAGAACCCCAAGGAGGGAGCGGGGGGAGGTGTAAAAAGAAGTGGGAAATGTCACTCCCTTCTGTTCTCTTGCCTGAGAGCGAGGGGGCCGATGCAGGAGGGGCCCAGGAGTCAGGCAGGTGTTCTCACCTCCTCACTTTTTCCCATGCCATCAAGGAGTAACAGCTGAACACCTACTATGTGTCAGGGTGATGTCGGTGCTTGGAGAAGTCTAGAAAGTGAGTCTGACGTGGTCTCTAGCTTCAGCCGGCTTGCACTCCAAAGTGGGTAGGCAGGCATCATGGAATAAGCCAATCACTAATGACAGCCTTTATACAGAGAACAGAGGGGGTGAAGGGGAGGGGGCGAGATGGATGAAGGGATCCAAAGGCACCGTCAGTGGGAAATGCACAGCTTGGGCTACAGTTGTGGTTGGGAGAGAGCATCTTAAAGGTTCTCATCACGAGATAAAACATTGTAACTAGTGTATGTCTGGGGGCGGATGTGGCCAGATTTATTGTGCTGGTTGTTTCACAATGTCGCACATACACCTGTCACACATACAGTGTCACATGGCCTCTTACACCTCAACACAGTTTTTAGTTACAACCTTTATTATGTTCAGTGAAGGGAACCTTCGGGCCAAGAGAGTAGAGAACAAAGGTGACGGGTGCAAATCCCGAGAGGTCCTGGAGGAAGTGACATTCGGGAAGATTCTGAAGATGACCATGCTACACGGGGAAAAGGCTTCCAAGCAGAAAAAGCAGATCTGTAATGGCCTTAGAAGGTCTTAGAAACCCAGAGGCAAAGTCAAATGTGCTTTCGGCTGCAGCAGAGCAGGGGGTGGGTCAGGCTGGGTGTGAGATTCAGAAGTGGGTAGAGACTCGCCCTGGGGTTGTCCCGTAATGGAGGACAATCTTGGGCTATGTCCAAGGGGTGTGGACTTCGGTCACGTCAGTTTTTACACCACCCCTCCAGCCTCCCAGTCCCTGTCCCAGACATTCTGCTGCCTCTATCAGCAAATCGGATCTGCCCACGAATGGGAATTCCGTGCGGGCAGGTGACTGGCCCCGGGCTGCCCCCTGATTTCCCAGGACTAGCTCAGCTCCTCACAGCACTCTCTTGACCGCTTACACCCTGTCGCCTCCAGGAGGAAGTGACATCTCTCCCACTGTTTGCAGCCAAACCTCATTCTAATTCCAATTACCTACATCCCGCTCTTAATAATTACTTTAGGAGAAAAATAATTCAATTCTCACCAAATTTGTCAACACTGTGTCTATGCCAATGGGTATAATTAGAAAAATCACTTCACTCCATTGATGCAAGGGCAGCGTTGAGCCTGAAGAAGAAAAATGCTTGAAGACTTAGAGATCTAGAATCTAAACAATATTAAGATTAGGGAATTCTGCAGGGAGAAGAGCTCCTTTCTGGAGATCGTAGCCTTGTAAAAGAATTATGTATGTCTGCCTGCAGCCTTCCGGAGGAAGTCAGTTTTGGACTTTATTCTGGCAAGATGGGCCCCATTTTCCTTCCTGCAAAGTTTTTTTAAAGATTTATTTATTTATGCATACGAGAGTTGGGGCACAGGCCGGAGGTGTGGGTGTGAGAGGAGTCACAGAGACAGTGGGGAGCAGAACAGGCAGATCTACTGAAACACTGCTGAGGGGAGCAGCGGGGAGAAGGAGAGGTCTGCTGCGCCCTGTGGGTCCCCTCCCTGGCCGGGGATCAAACTCGTGCTGAAGTGGCTGCAGATGCTTCATAGTGCAGTGCTTAATCCCTTGCACCACCAGGGAGGCCCCTTCCCACAAATTTTGCACATGAGCTGGACTCCCAACCCAAGGGGCTTGGCTTTGGGATGGAAGAAATCCCGTCCCATAGGAATGGTTAATGAAGCTGGAAATAGGGGTCTGCTACTCCGGTAAAAGCAAGGACACAGAGAGGGAGAGATGAAACATTTGAAGCGGTCATACAAATATACCGATTCCCGTAGGAAGAAAATTTGGACTTGACAGTGAACATGTTGCTGAGATGGGGTTCTGAGCAGGTACTAACCCCTCAGCTGGCTCCGTAATGAATCAAGCTGTCCACATGGTTGGATGCAAGGCACTTTGTTCCTGGAGATTTCAAAGTGAAAACAGACACCCGAGCACCATAGCTCTGGCTGCCTTAATCCACCGTGACTTAAAACGCATGCAACCTGAACACGTCTTTCATGTGGGAGGAGGATGCTTAGTTGCCACTGGCAGGTGTCACTTTCTCTTAGTGCCTCATGGTGGAAACGCCTCAGTTGAGAAGACTCCTTCAGTGCAGACGCCAGTGAAGTTGGATGCGTGGAGCATATTTCTGTCGTACGAGGGCTTTTCTTTCTTAAACTCATTTCCGATTATAGAAACCCTGTGATTGACAAAACTTGAACATTCTGAGATTCCTCTTGGAATGTCGTTTATGCCGACTCGATAAGATAAGCCTCAGATTCCATTCCTGCTCCGTCTTCCAAGAGTCTCACTGCATCCATTTGTGGCAGTGAAGAACGACTGAGATGACCTGGTCTTGAAGTTCATTCTTAAGGCTCAAGCTAAGTGATCTTGGGAGAGTTGCTGACCTCTGTAAAAGGGGGATAAGACTAGATTGGCTGTCGTGGTGTATTGTATGACCGCTTCAAACATTCCATCTCTCCTCTCTTTGCGTCCTTCCTCTTGCTGGGGTAGCAGACGCTGATTTCCAGTCTCACTCACTCCACTCTTGGCCATGTGGCTTCATGTGAGCAGTTAAGTGTCAGCAGACGTTCTGGATGTGCGTGTGCTTTGTGTTCGTGCTCGTGGCCACCACAGGAATAGTCATCCCTGGATGAACCATGGCCTCAGGAAGGATCTGACCCCAGCTCAGGCCCCCACTAGATGCCTAGCCCAGCCTACATCAGCCGAGCTACTGCTGACTCACAGAGGCACCAGTGGCGGCCAAGAAGCGCTGACTCTGGCTGCCTCGGTGAGTTTCTCCATGTGGCATGCGTATTAACGCAACAACAGCACACTTTGTAAGGTTGACAGTCTAGCCCTGTGGCCCAACACGGGGCGCTGCTCTCTGTGACCTCAGTGGTGGTACGTTCTTGGGCACCGTGATAATGGGCTGTGGTGTGTCCAGCTCAGCTTTTACTTCCTGGCTTCTGCTGATACCTCAGTTCTTCTCTGAAGAACTTCTCCCCAACCTCAGTGTTGTCAGGTGGGGTGAACTTTAAGGGTTGCATGGGGCCCAGGCCCCACTCTCGGGATGGACAACTAGTCCAATAAGAGTGACTCATGTATCGCTTCTTGGCCTTTTGGCTAAGATAAAGTGGAGAAACTGACTCATAATTTGCAAGGAACTGTTGGGAAAGACAGGTCTTATGTCTTCTGGAGATGCTGAGCTGGTGGAATGAAAGACTGGAACTTTGAGGAGCCAGCTCTTGTGATGAGAGAGGGCCCTGTGTGAGAATGCATTGATCACAAAAGAAAGCAGAGATGAGAGACAGAGACAGGCAGACTCCCAAGGGTATTGCATCTGTGACCTGGCGCAGCTGGATCTGAGTCCAAGCATCCAGAAAATTCTAGTTCCATAATCCAACAAATTCTATGCTGGTAGAGTCCTGAGTTTCTGTTTATTTCACTACAGGAAATCACCCTCCCTCTTGCAACTGACAATCTTATCTCCTCTAGCTCTGCATCCCCAGCAGAAGTGGTACGGTTCCTTTTGTTTGCTTACTGATTACATGGCCAGTTGTAGAGACCCACACACACATGCACGATTGAATGTGGCTTAAGGTGTAAAAGATGTCTTTTCCCCATCAAACTAAAGATGTAGAATATAATAGAGAAGAAAAGTTATTTGGGAAGAGTAGACTTAATTTACTTGAAGAGACACTGATACTTCATAACAGAGGCAGAATTTCAATCCATCCCTTTGATTCTCTTCTAACCTTGCATCTGCAAGGCAGATCTTAAGGTGTGAGCTTGTGGAATGAAAGGCTGGGACTTTGAGGAGCCAGCTCTCACGATGAGAGAGGGCCCTGTGTGAGAATGAATCGAACACAGAAGAGAGCAGAGATGAGATGGGAGGATGTTCTCACACATAGGCTCCTACCCTCTGGGGTTTCTGCTCAACCTCCTCATCATCAACTCTTCGCGCAGGTGCCTCCCAGATGATGTGCAGGGTTCTTTTGATGGTGTCAGTGGACTCTCCTTGTCAGGTTTGTAGAGCCAGTTTTAGAGCCTCTCATAGATGCTAAGTAGAGCCCTCTTATAACAGAAGAGGCTCCTGAGTGTTCTCAGCTGTCCAGACCACTGGGCCTAGGGCAGAAGGCATGTAAAGGTGATTATTGTTGGCCTGTCGTGTTCTTGTCTTTCTCCCACTGGCTGCTCTGCCCACATATTTGACCACACACCCCATGCATAATGACCAGAGGACAACTACAGTCACAGGTTTTGGAAAACCTATTATATGTAGTGGCTTAGAAGACAGTTTTATAACCATTGCCATTCGATGCTTGAGGCAACCCAACAAAGCTTCATATCTATCTCAAAAATGTGTATACACCAAAGCCCAGAAATATTAAATGTCTGGCACTACCCGGCTAGAAAAGAATAGCCTGAGACTCAGCGCTGAGTCCACGCCTGCGTGAGTGGCCCTTTCCTCCAAGTCCACCTACAGAGGCTCTGCTCTTGTACCTGATTTAGACTTGGTAACTCAAAGAAGATCCGTGGCGTGGCCGAGACCTTGCTCTCCCTTGTTTTCCTCTTCTCCCCATCACTGGGTATTGGCTGTGGCCTGTTTTGTCCCAGAATTGGAGAACTAACCCAGTCTTTGTTCTCGGTTGCTTGTTTCCATTTTTGGCAAGCGTGGTCAGTGCTTCTGTGACCACCTGTGAACATGGACTTGTCTGGGCATCTGTTTGGGATAACTGGGGACTATTCCTATGATTGGAATTGCTGAGTCATGTGGTAGCATAATGTTTACCTCCCAGAGAAACCGCTAGACCGTTTTTCCACGGCTCTCGTCTTGATCTAGAGGTCTCTGCTCTTGGGGGTTGATGTTTCCTGGCTTATGTTCCTTTTATGTGGCCAAATAGGGCACCGCGAATGTACAGAATGGAGGAGCAGCTTTAAACCGAGCACCGAGCTAGCTAAATAGTTCCGTGTGGTTCTTCTGTAGCCACTGGAGGAGGTGGAGGCATAAAGGGGTTTTTGTCATGCCCAAGTCCTGCTGTCACCAGTGGCGGGTGGCAGTCGGGTGGAAACGCAGGGCTGGCGGCTTTTCCTGTGGGTCCGCAGTGGAGAGTTGTACTTTGTGCCTCTCCAGCCCCAGCCCCATCTTCTTTCTTGGACGCTCACAATGCTTCTTGATGCCGAAGCATTCCCTGGTCTGTTCATGTCACTTGCAAAAATTTGGCTTCCGGGGAGGATGCCAGCAGGTCTTTTAAAAGCCACTGCAAACTTCCATTGCTAACTTGGAACTTGGAGGAACTTGGAGAGAAAGGGTTATAAATAAAACACATGCATCAATCTGGGTTTCGCAACAGGAATGCAATTCGGCTTCGTGGCTAGAGATAAAACATGTCTTGCCGTGCACAGCGAGCACTCCCCCGTGCTTGCATTTTATTTCCCATCACAATCTAAGTTATGGCAGATGAAGCTGCTCATAAGGTAGGAGGTTAGACAACCCCATGCTAGTTCACACTTACGCGTTATGCTGTGTTTTTAAAAGTCCGAGCACTGCTTTCTCTGGCAACTTAGACTTGGAAGAAGAGACCGGGAGAGACCGCAGGAGGCAGAGGTGATGTGGCCCGACCCTGCAACCAGAGTAAGCCTTTTGCGAGTGATGGCTGAGTCGCAGATGTCTTTGTGCCTTAGCATGACTGGCAACCAACTATACAAAGGGCAGAGAGGGTCTCAGCATCTGCAGCTGCTGCTGGAAGCAGCTGTGCTAACGTGGCGCTCACAGCCAGGACGCGGTGACCCCTGCCGGTGCCTCGACCCAGGGATACCAGTGTGTGCGTTGTGTGCTGCGCCCTGACTTGGGGCTCGCGCAGCACATGGGCTGGCTGCAGCTATTACCACAGTTTGGAAGCTGGGAACCGAAGCATCAGAGGGTCGCCCACTTGGTCAGGCTCTTAGCCAGTCAAAGACAGGACAGCACGACCAGCCCAGGGGACAGGGGCCTTCCTGAGCTGCTCTGCTGCCTGCCCTCACTGCCCACCTCAGCCTACACATGAGGACCATGGGCCTATCACTAGTGCCCCCCTGGTTTTGAGGCTTCTGATTCTCTGTTGCTTATAGTTTGCAAAAGTTATTCTCATTTCTTTTATTTCTTTCACTTTCTACTCATTTATTGTTTACCATTCAAGTGATGTTTTGAATAGCTATTAATTACCAAGTACTGTTTTAGTTGCCACATATACAAAGATAGATAACATGAGACCCCAGTTTTTAAGGGCAGATAATCAAATAGATGTAGGGTGTTGTGCTGTGGGGTGGAATTGGGGTAATCACAGAATGCTGGAGGAAGAACATATTGAAGGCACATTGATAAATCAGGGTGGGCTTCCTGGAAGGGGTGGCACCTGCTCAGCCTTTGAAGTATAAGCAGCAGGATGTGCAGCAGGAAAATAAGTTGCAGCGTGCACAGTTCTCTTTCATCCATATTTCCAAATCTTTGCCTACATTTTGCATTTAAAAATAATAGGATGGTTAAGAGAAAGTTCAAGAACAGTAAGATGGCAGCAACCCAAGATGCCACTTTGCTTTCTGCACCAAGTGGTGATTTTAGTAGATTCTGGATTTCATTCTTAACATGCTGAGCATGTCTCCTTGGTTTTTCTTAATGATCCTTATAATAAATAATAATAAAAATCTACAAGTGAAAGTGGTTCTGTTTTGTCAGCATATTACTGAGAAGAAAACTATTGTTCTGCTCCCAGAAAGGGAAGTTCCTTTTTGAATTCTTCACCTGCTCCTCCGAACATGGTCTTTTTTATATTACTCTGTTTTACCTCCCTTTAAAAAGACCGCTTACAGGTTTTTTCACATTCCAAAAAGACTCACAATCAATTAAAGTACCTTTCATTCACGTGGGGTGTAAATAAGAAACATAAACCTTGAGAGGATTGAAGAGATCTTGTCTTCTGAGTCTGCCTCCTTCTCTGAAGGCGACCAAACACCAGGAACCCAAAGTCCATCTGGCTCAGAGGCCAAGGCCTCATTCTGCAGCAGTGGCCTCTCGGTCAGATGATTCTCTGCTGTGGGGTGTCCTCACTTCCGGACATTTAACAGCAGCCCTGGTCTCACCCCCCGGGTGCCCCTCCACCTGCCCCCAATAACCCAAGCACCTCCCTCGACTTAGGAATATGTACTGGGAGCAAAATCACCCCTGTTGAAAAACAGTATTCTAATTGTTTTCAAATACGCGTGTAAGATGCAAGCATCAGCCTGAAAAAGTTGGAGATGATAAGGCATTTAGGGGTGATGTGGAAAAGAGGAAGGAAAGCAGTTACCAGAAAAGACAGACAGATGGGGTGAGGGCATGAAGGAGCCTCATCTCTTAACCAGTCTATTTTGCAAACGTAGGTCCCACCACCTGCACAGACGGAGCCTTTTTCATTTCCATTCCGTCTTCCTTTTTAAAAGTGCTCTCGCACTTCCCGGTGAGTGGGCATACACCGTCTGCAGCGAAGAGCTCTGGTCGATAACACAAGGAGAGGAACTCGTGGAGATGTAGAAGGGGGAGAGCGAGGAATCGATGCAGGGGCCACAGCGCGCCTGAAGGCCTGGCAGCTCCTGAGAGGCGGGTCCAGGCATCCCAGGTGGTGGAGGCAGGTGGGTCCCGCTCAGGGACTGGGATCTGGGGTTCAGAAGGGTCACGAATGGGGCACCCTGATGGAAGCTGGGCCTCCGGAACCCACATCCTGGCTGAACCCGGTGCTGCTGTGGGGTAGATCGCTGCAGCATCGCTGTCTCTCCTTTTTCCTTCTGGACCGTGTTGCAGCCGGGTGTGGGAGCCCCGGACCTGAGCTCAGCGCCCACCCCCACTTGGTGCTCAGTCCGACTTGACCTTGTCAGTTAACTTCTTCCTGTCTGGTTTGCCTTCCGCGGGGAGGACCAGCACAGTCCCATGAGGTCACATTCTGTGCTCGTGTGTGCATGGCAGAACTCTGCAACAACGCCTGGCCAGCAGCACCCGCTCCCGGTGGTCGTTGCTCGGTCGTTGCTGATACGATGCCACCTGGGGGGGAGGGGTTGTAAGGTTTGGGGATGTGGGAGGAGCTTAGGCCAGAGCCTGGAATGCTGCAGATGCTTCATAAATGGTAGCTGGGAAAGCGGCGTCGCCAGCTCCCTCTCTGCCCCTGCCTTCTTGCTCCTCCCTCTTGGTCTTCTCCCCTGTCCTCTTCTCTCCCTCTCTGCCACAAGCCTCGGCAATCAGGCAGCAGTGACTGACCCTAAGACCACGCGATTTATTTTTCTCACGCTCATTTCTGCTTTAATAATTATCATATTGCCTCTGAATTTATGACACAACAAGAATGACTTTGCACGGAATCTCATGAATTTAAACATTAATGTAAGATAAATTAGTTTTAAATTGAATTCCTCAAATGCGATTGAATGTGTTTCCGTAGGATGAATAAGGAATTTTCCAAATAAAATCTAAATCTTCGATGTTCCATTTTTGAGTGAGTGGAAGAAATATGTGGGGATACTTGATAAGGTTAATAGATGACTGCACCGCAGTAGATTAGCCGGCTGTGAGCTGACTTGCTGGTTTGGGGAGACAGCAGGGTGGGGGCCGAGGCGTCGATGAATGTGACGGCTTCTAAGCAAGTGTGTGGAGTCTTCGTCCCTCAGTTTAACACCCGTTGTAAGATTCAAAAGCCTTCTGGAAAGGGGACGCCTCTGTTTGTATTTTAAGGGCATCAACTCCTTGTCAGAGATGAAATTAGACCCAGTTTCTCATCCATTTCCCCTGGAAGCGCGCCCTCGGGCTGCTCTGCAGCGGGCGGCCTCTCCAACATGGCCAAAAGCAAAGGGCCGCCGATGCAGGAGGCAAAGCAGCCAGAGAGGAAGCGGGAAGGCCTGCTCTGCCCTGGCGGACCCGGAAGGCCACTGCGGGACACGCTTGCAGGGGACGGAGGCTTTTGGCTCAGCCCCTGGGGACTCCCCGCCTCTGCGTGAGGCCGGCCGGGGACTTGGAGTGTCCTTCGCACACTTCACCGGGTCTTCCTGACCAGGCCACGCCAGCTCTCCAGCACTCTCAAGATGAAGACTGACCCGTCTTAGGGCTGCAAGGTCCAGAGCATCCGCTATTGGCCTCATCCTGTACCCCGCACTGCACCCCACACTGCCTCCCTCTGTGTCCTCTCGCTCCAGGAGCCCCCATCACCACTGCAAGACCACCATCGTTCTTCCACCCATGAGGAGGCTAATCCTCCCCCAGATGGCGGCCACATCCCCCCTCCTCCTGTGATGGTGCCTTCCTTGGATCTCCCACCCTCCTCATCCTCCTAAACTTCCACCTCAGGGACACCGACCCTGAGACCCCCGGGGAGGCCGCGCAGCCAGGGGCATTCCTTGTCCTCCTGGCATCTTCAAGGAGCCTCTTTATCGCTGTGCTGTGTGCTCTGTTGGGAAAGGTCTTGGCTGCTTCTCACTCATCAGTTCCTCCGTGAACTTGGTACACTGCAGGCCCTGGAAAAAATGAATCAAAGGCTCTTAGCCATGCAGATCTATGGACCACAGAGGACATGGGAAGGTGTGAGGTGAGAGACAGAGCCAGGAAGCACTTTGGCGTAAGGAGGGAAGCCAGTGACTCAGATGGAACCCAGCTCTGCCCCTCGCTCCTAGCTGGGTCCCTCTATGTAATTATCTAACGGACAGAAAGTCTCCAGAGGAGTCTCCAGAGGCCAAAAAGATGCCACTGGACCCATGGAGAAAGCCTTTGAAAGGGAGTCAATGAAACATCAGGGAAAGGAATAGCACTAAAGAAAGAAACCTGAGAACCTACCGCTAGGCATTTAATCTACATAAGCACATATGCAAGGGAGCAAGCACATGTAAATATGTAAATTCAGTGTGTGTATGGAGTGAACCAGAAGTCTATTTAATAGATTGCTTAGTACAGCGTGGTCCACTTACACCGTGAACTACTACTCAACCGTTAAAAAGCATAAGGTTGGTTGGGCCCTGGAATGGAAAGGTGTTAGTTCTACTGCTGGTGCTGTTGCTAGTACTGCATGTTGATGCCACTTATGAAATGAAACCACCCTTGCCAAATCACACACGTCACGTCCACGTGTCTACTTGAGCCTGTAGCGTCCTGGTGTTTGGGAAGACGGTTAGTATGCTTCCTCACGTGTGCAGCCGGGAAAGTCTAACGTGGCACCCAGGTGGAATTGGGGTTGATGAGGCTGATGATGTTAGTAACTAACAAAGAAGCATTCGTAATCAGGTGAAGACAGAGGTCCCAGAGGAATACTCGGGCACACCAACAGCACATCTCCTGGGTCAGTGGTTGTCAGTGCCATGTCTGGGGACCACTGGGTTGTTGCACCTGGGGCAGGGTGAGCACTACTGCCATCTAGTGGGTGGAGGCCAGCAAGGCTGCTAAACAACCTGTGGTGCCCAGGACCCGCCATGGCATAGATTTACCGTCCAGAATGTCAACAAGTCTTAGACTGACCAGCTTGCTGTCCTTCCTGTTTTGGCACTTCGGGAGGCTTCTCCATCATGATGGTCGGGGGCATCAAGAGCTACTGAGGTGCAACTGCCAGGCCCACAGAACAGCAGGCTGCTTCTAAAAGCCCCCACAGGGTCATAGCCCAGAAGAACTGCTAAGGCAGGAGAAGATCTGTGGCTATTTTGTTTAATTGCAGAATGAAGTGTGGGAGCCCTGAAGTGTGTGATTTACCTGTACCTCTGCCCCAGTCAGCTGGTGCCTTCTCAGTCTGTGGACAAAATAGGACAGACCTATAACAAGGCTCCACTCTGGCTAAGCTCCACTTCATGTGCGCGTAGTCTAGCTTGTCATCACTTCAGCAGCACCCTCAGGGTGGGGGATGAGGGTCAGCCTGGCACAGTTTAATCTGACCTCGAACCTCAGATGGGTTTCATCAGAGTTGAACTGTATTCTGAGCTCACCCAATTCTGTGATCTAAATCTTCAGAGCATCTCCCAGTCTCTTGCTGGAGGATATGTGTTCACTCTACTTTACTGAGTCAACACATTTCAGTTCTGAATCCTAAGCATAAAATAGAAATACCCCAAAACTTATTTAACCACCTAAATTATCCCTCTGCAGCCCTCTAACCCAATGCATATTATAGACTTTTTACTTAGCCGACTACATTCCTCTGAGCAATTACAGCAGATTTTTGATCATTCCATCCAGATTGGGGTGCGCGTTTAATACAATTCCACGAGTAACTCAAGGGAATTATGTTTTAGCAGAAAATGTCCTCCAATGAAAGAGGGCTGAGCATTTTTTAATACAAAGATGATAACTAGCCACTCAGTTCCATCTTCACAACTTGTATGCCCTTTGTTCATCTCCTGGATTTGCAAAGAGCTGCTTCTTTCCAGCTCCACATCCATGGGAAGAAGAGACAGAGAGACAAAGATGACCCAGAACTTGGGGGATTTTGATAATCGTCCCAGCTGAGAGTGCCGAGGAGCATCATTTATGCAGGGAAGGGAGCAGGAAAAGTGAAGTCTCCCTGAAACAAGAACACACCGTTCTCCAAAAGGGGATGAGGCGCAATGTCTGCTGTGAAAGCAGGAAGATGCTGCTAGTGGGAATATGCTGGATGGTGTCACTAATTAAATAAGGCACTTTGGAAGTAATTGACAGCCTTCACTTAAGAATATAATTTTATAGTAATCAACCATTTGTACACAAAACTTAATGCTATTTATTATGTGACAATAAAACTTTTTCCTGATATTTTCAAAGCTGGGGATTCGACGTGAGTCCCAAATTCATCTCCAGAAATGAATATACTGTATTTGTGCATGAGGAGCCCAAGTGAATAAATAAGTAGCAGTTTCCGAGGGGAACAACACAGTGGGATTTATCTTGAAAAGAGCGATTGCAGACATATGTCATATGTCATTACCAGAGCGTTGGCGACAGTATTATTCATTATGTGGTCTCAGAGTTCTAAATTAGAGAAATGGATTATTGGAAGTGGATGATTTCCCCAGATTGCTACTTAATAGTGACGAAGGGGTCTGCATTACTCATATTTGCAAGGAAAATAGTGCCAAAACCCAGCAGTGGTTGACTGAAATGAAATGGAAGTTCTACTGGGGATTATCTGGAGACGCTGCCTAATTTTACGCCTCTTGCTTAGTATAAATGCCCCGGGGTCTCAGAGGTTGGGGTGCTCGCAGCTACTGCAGATGCAAGTGAAGGCTTCCAAGTTATTTACCTCTTTGTTCTTCTTGCTGCCATGTCTGCCTGCTGCAGTAATTACTTGATCAATGAAAAATATCTTTCTGCACCAGTTCTTCCCCATTAGCAGGAAGGGTCTACCTTTAAAACTTTCCCGAAGTGTTCTTACCCGTTCTAAACTGTCAAGCTTCCTGTCTGGACTGGGCACCCTCAGTCACAGTGCCCATTCATTCATTCATTAAATAACTGAGTACCAGTTAGGTGTTAAGCCCTTCACTAAACCTTGATTGTGGGGTAAGGAGCAAACATGTCTCTGCACCCTGGTCTTTCACTCTCCTGGGGAGACAGGTATTAAGAATAGAGCCACACACCTCTTTGTATAATTCCTTCTCAGCTCTTTGCATTATTTCTTACCTCCTGCTGCTGCATTCTGCCCACACTGGCCTCCATCTCTTATTTGGTATTCTGAGGCACTTTGTACCCCAGGGCCTTTGCACTCACTTCCCTTTTCTTGGAAGGCTCGGCCCATGATGTCTCTAATCATTGTTTAAAACTTATTTAACTGCCACCTGCTTTGACTAATCTGCCCAGTTATCCCCACTGGTCATCCTGATTATTTCCTTCACACTAGTTATAAATATCAGTATACTGCATATTTTCTGCATGGTGCTACTGTTCTAGTTGTATTGATTTGCATGAGACTGTCTAGTTTTCCCAGAATTATTTATTAAAGGATTTTTTCCTCATTCAATTTTATGATTTCAGCTTCATTGTCATAAATTATTGTTTACATATGAATAGGTTTATTTCTAGGTTCTCAATTCTGCCCTGTTGATCTGCGTATCTGTTTTTATTCCAATGCTGTGCAGTTTTGATTACTAAGCTTTACACTATAATTTTTAAATATTTATTTATGCATACAAGAGCTGGGGAACAGGCCAGAGTCACAGGAGGTGAGAGGATTCACCAGAGACTGAGTGGGGAGCAGCACAGGCAGATCGACTGAAACACACTGCTGAGGGGGCAGCGGGGAGGCAGGAGAGATTTGCTGCGCCATGTAGGTCCCCTCCCAGGCCAGAAATTGAATTCATGCTGCTGTGCCACGGATGCTTCACGATGTGGCGCTCAACCCGCTGTGCCACCAGGGAGGCCCTGCACTATACTTTGAAGTTAGGGAGTATGATGCTTAAAATTACCTTTCTTTGGGGGGGGTTCTTTTGTCTATTCAGAATATTTTGTGTTTTCAGATACATTTTTATGATTCTTATTCTGTTTCTGTAAAGAATGTGTTTGGGATTCTGATAGGGATAGTATCTTGTTTGTTGGTATGTGGGTTGCCTGTCCAGCCCTCTGGAAGTCATGGATCATAAAACCAGGGATTTGTCTTCCTCATGTTTTACCACCAGCACCTGGAATGGGGTGGTACCCTGATATGCACTTATTGTTGGGGGATACAGCTGCCAGCCATGCAAGTGAGATGGGAGGAACCAGTAGAACAGAGACCTGATTTAGATGGAGGGTGTGGGGGAGACCACTGGGAAGGGCTAACTAAGTTGATAGGTACATAGGACTAGTAGGACCCTAGAGCAGGAAGAATTGGTGATGATTCTTTGGGCATAACCAGAGGAGGGTGGTCTGGAAGATGTGGTGGAAGATGAGGGTGTGCTGGAAGATGAGGGTGTCTGGGGCTCCAAGGAGTGAGGGGCTATGTGTGAGAAGAAGGACGAAGAGTCCTTCTCGAGGCTGCAGGAGCCATTAGGAAGCTATTGGAGGAATGTAAAAGATTGCAGCGACATGACCCTGTGAATATCTTCGCTAAGATCCCTTTGTCTGGCCTGAGCAGGCTTGGGATGGGGAGGAAAAGTAAGAGAGTGATAGAGCGTACCTGGCACATGGAAAGCACTTAGTCACTCTCTGCTGATGAATGAGTGAATGAATAAATAAGTGAGCAGGGGAGATCAGTAGGAGCCAGTCTGTTCTTAAATCGTGTTTTGTTTAGTTCTGGTCTCCATGGCCTTGTCCAGCTGAAAGCCCGAGTTCGTGTTGATCAATTCAGGTCAGAAGCCCAGTCCAGCCTCTTATCTAAAGACAGTTCTGCCAGCAAGCACTGTGGCTCTCCACAGACACAGCCAACTGCGATCTATTCTTTTCTTCACCTCTGAATAGTCAAGTCCAAAGAAGACTCTGATGTAGGCATACCTGCTTACTTGGCCAGGAAAAGACCAGGACTTGTATCTGTTAAAGTAACACATTAGTTAGTAAAACAATAACAACAACAAAAAAAAACAACAAAACTTGTCCCTTGCACCTGTAGCTTAACAAAATGCAACTTTATATCTTCTTACCGGATGCTCAAATGGGAAGCTCCACTCCACGAAGTGATGCAGGGCCCCAGGCTCTTTCCATCTGTGGCTCCACCATCTTGATTGCCAAGGATGGAGAGGATCACCTGGGCCAGGCCTGGGATGATAAAGAGCAGTGCTTGCACTCACATCCCTTTGGCCAACAAGCAGTCACTCAATCACACCTACCTGTGAAGGAATCTCTGTCCCTGGGAGGAAAGAGACTTGTTGGTAAACAGTTCACCAATCTCTGCTACCAAATACCCTTCATAAAAGAGTGAGATAAACCTCAGTTTCCTTTCCCACAGTTTCCAATATTTAATGATTAAACTCTTCTCCTTGGTGAAACATGATGGATGAATGTTAGGCAATTGGTCCCTCATTAATTTTGGAAAACAAGACGTTGTTCCATAGTTGTACCTTCCCATCTGCTCTTTAGAATCTGTTTCACAAACAATGGCATCATTAAGAGTTTCATTTCTGCCATTGAATGAAGCTACAGGAAACAAGCGGACTTTGAAGTTAGAGAGTAAAACACAGAAACAGGCAAACAGGAGCCCCAGCAGGGGTGCAGCCTTGCTTTGTTACCTCTCCCCACAGACCCTGATTTGTTTGAGGATTCTGCTTAATTCATTTAAGAGATACCTTGATGTCTGTGTCTTTCCAAACTTCCTTCTACGTGACCGTGTCGTTGTGACCAGGCTGGCACCACAAAGTGGGAGCCCCAGTGCTTGGGGGAATCAGAGCATCTTTCAAGGCTTGTCTTAAGGGGCTTCTCTCCCATGTCACTCTCTCGCACTTTCTCTCACCCTCTTCCAGACAGCAACAGAGCCTTTCTTTCCTGTGTCCCCATTGCTTCCTCCATCACTTCTGGGTGGCTGATCGACGGCTAGAGTGAAGTCGGTGTGTTTGTTTCCTTATTAAAGCTATCACCCAAGCTCACTGCAGAGCACTGAGAAATTACAGATAAAAAAAGCACCGGTGAAAAACCCTGCCTGATTCTATCGTGCATGTCCATCGTAGTGGACTCTGGGTAAGATCAAGAGCACATGGGAGGCAGGGGCTCTGTCTCCCTTGCCTGAGAGAGGGCGAAATCCTCCTGGCTGAGCAGAAAACCAGGCACAGGAAAGACCCTCCTAACTGGGAGGATGGAGAGATGGCGATGGGACTGTCCCCGGGGAGCATGCCCCCTACCAGGTGCTGCTTCAGGCACTCCCCAGGCAAGGTGGGGATGGGAGGTAAACAGAACATCGCTTAGTCCCACCGACACAGTGCTGGGATTAGAGTTCTGTACATGGCAAACACTTGAGCTGGAAGTTCTTTAGGAAAGTTGGTTTCCTGAGTAAAAATAGCTGTAGGGTCTGGTTCATCTGCACTAGGTAACCTGCCAGTGGTTTACATTTGTGTGAGCATCTGTTGCCCGTGCGCATGTGCAAAGCTCTCACCGTCCAGCATCTCAGGACGCTGCTGCTCCCACCTTGGGTCTGCACAACGCTGGCTGCATGTGCAGGGGGAGGGGGAGTCAAGCTCTGCTCTGCCCCCAAGCCGCCTTCTGCCCGCCGGTCCTCTCTAGGCGAGAACTGCTCAACCGCCTCACCCACCTGTGAGAGTCTATGGGGCAACCTCGAGTGACAAGCAGGTGTGGATGGACACTGGCGCCATCTGTGGAAAGAGGCATGTCTTAGTGGTTCGAGCTCATAGAGACTGACTGAAAAGTGGCTCATCTGGCCCTGAGCCTTGACGGGGGCGGGGGTGACATGCAGAACCTGGGCCAAGACACTCCACCTCTCTGAGCCTCACTGAATATTGGGAAGAATCATCATTTTCATTAAATAATAGGCTGATCGTTGAACCTGGCCTCTGGGCCTGCGCCCTAAACGTGTGTTATCTGCAAATGTCCATGACTATTTGAAATGATCGGCACTGTGGCGTGCAGTTCTCGTTACCCTGATGAGCGGTCATCGTCCGCTGGCACCATGCCCTCAGCTGCCCCATTAGAGATGCTCACATGTCACCCTTGGAATGGTGGTCCACGGGCCACCTCCATCTTCCCAGGTGCTGGCCTCCGCACGGCGAGTTCATCGCCCATGAAGTCTATCAGGGAATGCCGCGCGAGATGGAGCACCCTATACTTTTAAGGGGAAAAAGAGGGTGGGTGCGTTCATCATTCTCAACCCAGCTGCCTCCGTCTGGAAATGATGGCAGCACATGCCGCCATTAACCCCATTGACTCTGTCCCCGCAGAAGGGCTGATGAGGCGAGCTCAGCTGCGCTCCAGCGAAACGGCTGCAGACTCAATAAATGCCCTGGAATTTGACATGCGTCTGCTGCCTGCCGAACAGCTCTGGGCACAAATAGGTTTCTTTTATTATGGACAGAAAGGCCAAGTGAAATTTTAATCAGACAGACAAGGAGGGTGTCTGAGAACACTGAAATGCCAGCCCTGCTGGTATTTCCACGATATTGGACTTGTCTTTTGGGGGCCTCTGTAGCTATTTCAATTAGCTGGGAGACACGAGTCTGTGTTTCTGCAAACTCGCCTCTTTTTAATTAAGCTGCTGTTCACCAGGATATTAGAAGGCACACAATTCTTCTTGTAATATGCAAACTATCGAAGAGAACATTAAGCAGTTGAAACATTTAGATGCAAAAAGTGTGTGCATATCGCAACCCCTGTTGTCATAACACAGTTCTTCTTGAAAACGGGGGGCCTCTCCCTGCCTCCCTCCCCCCAGTCTCTAGCTGTCCCACCTTCAAATCACATTACTAAACGCGTTGACTTTAACATATGGCGAGCCTGCTTGCTTACTTTTTTTCTTTTCAAAATTATGTTTTATTTGGTTTTGACCAAAGAAGGTCTATAACAAATATGGATGTAGGGAAACGAGTAACACAGGCATCTGTCAACCCTCCACCCTACTTGAAAATTTAAACATGGATCAGGACTATCGAAATGACTTGCTCCTTGGTGAAATTATTTTTCAGGAAAATCATCAAGCACTGCTTCTTGAGCTAAGTGCATAAAAGTATCACCAATCACTGGAAGTGTAAGAATAAAAGAGGCATTTCTTTATAATTCTTTCTTTAAAATAAAGCATTATCAGCTTGTTAGTCACGAGAGGTGTGTTGGAAGTTAACCTTAGAAATAAAAGTGGAACTCTGGGGGGTGAAGAGTTTGAGGATCACCTCTAACATCCATTCACTCATTGTTTCCCGCATGTGTGAATTTCTGCATTCCTTCCTCCATTCCTTCATTAAATATTGAAGATAATCACAGCCTTCTTTTAAGCATGATTAATATGATCATTATTATGACGGTTAGTTATGACATTATAATTATACCATCCTGACCATAATATGGGAGTTCTGCTGAGAAGTCCTTGTGAGAGAAAGGAAGAGCTGGATTTAGTTGACATGTTAATGTTTTCAGAAAGCAAATATTCATTTCCTTCAAGAGTCTGGAGCAGACTTGCACCTGAAATAGCCTCCTTCGTGACAAAGGGCATCAGGCAACACAAGGAGTTTTAATTGACATCCTGATTTCCAGGGTTTCTTCCCCTTTTGTTGGCTTGAAGGCAAAACCCTCATGGAGTTTGTGCGGAAGTGTGGAGTCAGTAATTCTGTAGTTCTTGATGATTTCTGAGCTGTCTAACCTGGGGCTAATGAGGCCCGTCTTTGCCGGGGCCTCTGCTCCCGCCAACTGTCCACCCACAGCTCCAGAGCTAATTTTACTCTCAAAACTCTCACAAATGCCTCCACTTACTGCTGACTCCTGAGCGGTGAGAGCGTCCTCGCCCTTGGGGGGAAGTGATGGGGGGCCCCCGAATTTTCCAGGCAGTGGATGGCCTCCCACCTGCACCTCCCTGGAAGAGGCAGCTCCGGTGTTCTTCTCAAGCCTATCCAACTCATTTGAATGTCCTTCAGAACAACTTTTGCAGAAGAAAAAATGAGATCTGAATGTTCATTATTTGAACTGTCTCTGGAAATATCTAAGGCAGGTAGAGTTTCAGAGTTTCATTTTGTCTTTAAGTAAATAAAAGCATCTATGATATTTATTTTTCTTGTGACCAGAGAAGCAACACAGACCCATCTTTACAATATGTCTACATATTGAAGTAAAGCCATTCTCCCTCACTTAATCCCCCTCTTGAAGAGTGTTCACTGCTCAGGGAGACTTTGCCGACCTCGTTCTATGTGTCTGCAAATGTGTGTGTGATTATGGGAGAAAACACAGATCGTGGGTTTCTGCCCTGCCCTTTCCACCATGACAGGGGCCTGCCCGGTGCAAGCTGGGGCAGCTCCTTCTTCCCAGTATCCTGGGTGTCTCACTGGGGCACCAGGCCATCTCGGATGCTACTGACACTTGCTAAAGAGCACTCATGTTTCTGGATTTTGGAATCACGCTCTAAGCAATGGTCTTCCCAGCGCGATGTTCTGAGAGTGGCTCGTCTTGGATGTGACTAGTAGGTGAGCAGACCCCTCCCTGCCCCTTGTCACAGGTTGACAGTAGAATCTGATTCCCCAAGGATGGGGTCCCTAAAGTGGTCATGGTTGCTCTAGTGGGGGAAGATCACCCAGGAAGACATCCCTCGGAAAGAAACAAAAGAATCCTGTGATTTGAGATTGACCAACTCTCGTTTTTAAACAGCGAAGCTTGCCCGGCGGTCCCTTCACCAGGGGCCCATTAAATCAGCAGATCTGGGGATGCGAGGTCCTCTTCCTTCTGGGGCATGTTCTGTAAGGAGCAAGCAGGATTTGAGCCCCTGGTTAAAGCTCCCGTGCTTGCTGCTACCTGATCCCTCAAAACCTTCACAACTCCCAGTTCTGTCTTCAGCAGGTAGGGACAAGGAAAGTGAGTCACCAAGTCCTTGTGAGTTTCGTGAGTTTCGCTTGGGGCCGTTTGGGGAGGGCATGCCCATGCAGTTCTGCACTTTCCCAATCCATCCACCGCTTCCCACTGCCCTCTCCCCCTCTCCCTCCCTCTGCCTCTGAGCCACCATCCTCATCCCCAGGTGCCTGAAGGGGCCTCCTAACTGCTCTCCCCTCTCACCCTCCTCTGCACTGTCCTCCCTGCTTCTAACAATCTTCTTCAGTCCTTCTTGGCACCAGGTCATGGAGCCCACACCCCTCACTTCTTCCTCCCCCTTCTTGGGGAGCATTTCAGAGATCTCACCTGAGCTTTCCAGATCCTGCCCCTGGTACATTGTCCCTGCCCAGTTCACATGGCAGTCTGGTGTCTGCCCTGCCTCACCTGGATGCTCCTCTCATCCTTTCGTTTCTCACCTTAAATGTCACCTTCTCAGAGACCAACCTGCCCCCTCCCAGCAGGAGATAGCCCTCTGGGGCCTCGCTGGTGTTTGCGCCCTGCCTTACTCCCCAGGGCCATCTCTGCTGCTCTCTATTATCACTCCATTCCTCCCACTGAAAGACCAGCTCCATCGAGGTGAAGTCCTTATTTTGCACGCTTATTTCATACTCATGGCCAGCCCGGGGCCTCCAATAGGATGGACCCTCAATAAAAGTCTGTGCCAGAGAAAGAAGGGGAGACGGGATGGGGTGCATCTTCTGTTTCTTCTGAGTCTTCTAGCAGATGAATAGGCCTGACGGTCCCCAACTCTGTTGTCAGAAAAGGTGGATACCTCCCAGGTCATGGTTCTCTTAGCCAAGAGCTCCCCAATAAAGGGTGGCCCCAAAACAGCAAGCAGGGGGTCTTAAAATCAGGCCTTCTCTGATCAGACCTATGGACGGGGCAACCAAGAGACTGCATTGTCCCGGGTATAGGCAGCAGGTCACAATCGGGGGAGAAAAATCAGCCCCCAGCAGATGGCATAAAAAGTGTGTGACACGCAGGTGGAGGGGGGCCAAGGGAGCTGTTCTGAGAGCTGCTGAGCTGGGAGAGGGGAGCTATGATGTAGAAATGCTCGGCGACCTTTGCCCCTATGAATCATGTATTGGGGAAAGAGTGGAGCAGCCACCGATGTCAAATAGCCAATAAAATCCCATGAATGGTAATGCCGGCCTGCATCCGGTGGAATGTGGCTGACCTTACTACATGAGCCGCTAACAAAATTAGGCCATTTGTCTTTGATAAGAGATGGCCACTTCCTTATTTTTTTTTTATTTATTCATCTGTAAGAGGCTGCTTTAATAAGCCTGCACGATCTCGGCCAGCACGCTCGTAAGTTCAAGCAAAGCACAGAGGACTCTGCAGAAGGCAAGGCTGGCTCCAAGGCCCCCTCAGGGTAAAAGGGGCAATGGCTAACACCTCCCAGAGATGCCGTTTGCCGCCTCTCAGGAGAAGGGCAACGTCCCCTCTTCTGCGGGCTTGTATGCGAACAGAAGGCCTCAGGCTCACAGCTGCAGAACAGGTGCTCCGGCCTCTCTTCCTGAGTGCAGAGTCTCCTTCCTCAGCCAGCCCTTCTCACAGACGGTTCGCCCACACCTGACTTGCAGTTAGGGACAGCACACCTCCAACTTCCCCTTGCAGGCCGTAGTATCGGTCACCTGCTACTACATAGCAGCGGTGACAGCTGATCACATACAGAGATCATGTGCCTCTCACCCCACTCTGGATCTGTGAGGGGTGGGGGCGCGAAGGTTGGCTGTCCCAGCTGGGTTCTCTTGGGGCCGAACCCCACTCTGCTTGGGGCTGCTGGTCCAGCCTGACTCCTCGCTTGGCAGGAGAGGTGACTCCCTGGAGTCTGGGCGGCCGTCCTCCCTCCCCAGGTAGACTTCTGCTGCCCCTTCCGCAAGCTCAGGGCAGCAGGAGGAATTAGCAGGTGAGCTGGAGCCCCGCCCACGTGGCCCAGGATGCACGCGCCAAAGTATGTGGCGTGGCTGATGTGGTTCAAGGGATGGAGAAATTCTTCTCACTGCCAGTGAGGAGCGCTGCAGGGTCACCTGGCAAAGGGCTTGAAGCTGGGAGTGAGGACATGAGGTCGTGGGCGGCTGAACTACGGGCTCACCCAGCAGGTTGGTGCAGAGAGCGGCCAGCAGCGGCTGTAACCGGTGTCCATCGAACCGAACGCCGGCGCTCTGGGTCCGCCCGCATGTCTGCAGCAACCTGTGCTGCTGCAGCGGTCAGACAAACAGACACTAGGAACAGAGCGAGAGGCCAGTTACCCTGGAGCTCGTGGAGCCCCACATGGGCTGGCAGAGCGAGCCGTTGACCCCGTGATGAGCGGGGGAGCTGCGGCCACTTGCACAGCCCCTGAGAGGCTGAGAGGACCCCACGGCTGGGCCGTTTGGAACCGAGTGGGAAGTGGGCACCGTGTGGCCACACCTTCTTGTTTGTCCACAGATGTCTGGCTTCTGTGTCCTCAGATGTAGAATTTCCAAATTTTAATAGTAACTACCTATACAGAATTTCTCAGCACCTACCACTGAGTAAAAAAGAAGAACCACTTCTGTTGACAATACATGGCTAGCAGGCACCAGACCACAGCCCATCCTAGGCTGAAGGCGGCATTTATTATTTTCAACACCATTAATCAAATCTAGTTAAAAGGTAGGTAGGTAGGTAGATAGGTAGGTAGGTAGGTAGGTACAGAGAGAGAGAGAGAATTGATAGGTAGATAGGCAGATGGGTGGGTGGCTGGGTGGGTGGATGGATGGATGGATGGATGACTAGAAGGGGAGAGAGAGAGAGAAACTCCTTGATGTGGAGTAGCATGTGACAAGCAAAGTAACATTGCACAGGAGAGATACATCAGTAGCCAATATCTGAAAAGAAAGTTCTAGACTCTGGCCAGCCTGTGTCAGAGTCAGTGACCTGAATTCAACGGGCATAGTTCCTTGTGTGTGGAAGGGGACAGGAAACAACAGGGCGCAAAGGAAGACCAAAGAGCAGCCTCCCCTGGCCGACTAGGCCTTGCCCGGCACAAGGCAGCTTGGCCCATGGCCAGGCCCATGCCCACCTGAACCTGAAGGTTTGGAAAAGCTGAACTGCTCCCTTCAGGAGTACATGAGAATTCCCCAGATTACTCTTTTCTGATGCCCATGCAACTATCCCCCAGAGACTAAAACAAAGAAGCAAGAGACTTGCTGAAAATTATGAATGCAGAAGGGAAAATTGTCCAACTAAGAATTCACTTTAGTGGCTCCTTAGCGTTAGCTCCTGCCAAGCTAGACTCATTGACAGGCAGTATGTGCATTTTTAAGAGGAACTGATTTTGACAAAAGAGAAAATAACATCCTTGTGCTTTAAAAAGAATCAAAATGCCTCTCCACTGTGCCTTAATGTCCAAATTCCATGAGTCTTTCAAACCCAGTTAAGTGCCATCTCCTCCAAGCAGTCACCCTGATTTTCCCCACTGGAAGCTTCTCTTCCTCTTCTCTCTCCATGGCCCTTATTGATCTTCCCGTTGTCTTCTCTCTGCCTTGCACTATAAATATCTGTGTGTGTTTCCCCAGTGGAATAGGACGTTGATTTAGGTTAGAAGCCTTGGGACTTATATTTGAATATTGCATATACTATTGATTTTAGTAGATGAACAAGAGTAACACAGTTGACCTTTATTTTTTCTCAAAGGAGTAGGGAAATCTGCACTCCCCCATATATTACACCTTCTGAACTGGCCTCATAGAAACAGGTCCTCAAACATTCAGCTCCTGGGATTGTAAAGTGGAATCTGAGTCTCCCCCCACCTGGGGTATCTTTGTCCTCATCGCTCAATCATTCATTCAAGGCCCAGAACTAATTTGGAGCCTGATGCTATTTTGTGAATGAAGCATAGCAAGCTCCTGTTGGGGAGTTTAAAGTCTAGCATGAAGATTTTGAAAGTAAACAAGTTGTTATGTGCTTACAAATGGTAACAAGTATGATGAAAGAATAAAATAGGCTCCCTCTCCCAAAGAAAATAAAGACAGGGGCCAGTGGGAGAGAAATCTACATAAATAGGGTAGTCCTGGGGGGATTCTCTGACAAGGTGACAGCCAAGCTAAGAGATAAAGGAGCTAGCCTGCGAAGCATGGGGTGGGAGGGCTACAAGCAAGGGAATGATAGCTGGAAACTCCCTTAAGAAAAGGCCCTTGAATCCAGCACCTAAAAGGAGACCAGACATGAGTGAGAAAGAGGAGGTAGGGCAGGAGTTTGAGGAATAAGCAAGACAGGATCTGTCTCACCCAACAGAAATACCTCCTAGTTGAAGCATCCTTCTGGTCTCAGCAAACCCAGGGTTTCCGTGAGGTCATTCCTGATGTCTCTATTTTCTGGGATGGCCGCCTTCCCTCCCTCTGATTGGCACTACATTCAGCTATGCAAGATAAAAATCCATCTGCAGGCTAAAATAAAAAATAGCAATGCCACCAAATGCTGGCAAGGATCACTCCTACATTGCAGGTGGGAATTTAAAATGGAACAACCATTCTGGAAAATAGTTTGTCATTTTCTTGCTCAATGTCGATCTTGCTAAAACTAAACATGCAACTGGCATACGACTTGGCCATCATGATCTTGGGCAGTTATCCCAGGAAATTGAAGACATGTCCACACAAAAATCTGCATGCAAATAGTCAGAACAGCCTTGTTCGTAATGAACAAAACCAAAGCCAACCCAGACATCTTTCAGTGGCGAGAGGTGCATCCATATTATGAAATGCTACTCAACAGTAAAAGGAACAGGCTTTTGACTCACACAAGAACAAGTTGGGTGAAACTCCAGGGAATTAAGCTTAGTGAGGAAAGCTAATCCCAGAAGGTTACATACTATGTGACTCCATTTCTGTTCTGAATTATATTGACGGCCACGGGGAACAGATGAGCGGTCATGGGGAGTCAGAAAGGACGGGTGTTGAGTGAGTTACCCTTGAGTCCACAGGCTGCCCCTCGACTATACCAAGGTCGCCATCTTATTTGGGATATCGTCCTACAGATTTGCTGGATGTTGCCACTGGGGCCCTTTGATATGGGCACCACGGGGGTCTCTGCATTCTTTCTGAGAACTCTGTATGAATCTATAGTTCGCTCAAAACAAAAGTTTAGTTTTTGAAACCATTTCTGCAACAAATTCACTTCCAGAAACTCTTAAACATACATTAGCATGGTGGGTTTTTCACTTGACACGTCTTCCCTGGGCCTGACTGGGAGACCGGCACTCCAAGAGCCTGGTTCAGCTTCACACATCTCCGCTCAAGGGTCCTCTTACTGTCCTGCAAGAAACATGGACAGTTGCCCAGTGCCCGGCCAGCGAAGGGCTTGGAGAAGCATACTGTGCTCTTGTAAAGACTGGAACTCAGGGCCAAAGAGTCTTCAGGCCGCACGCCTGCCACCCCCTCCCGTCCTCTGGGCACCCCGAGGACCAGACATGGATGAGCTGTGTCTGTGCTCAGAAGAAAGACCTCATTTCCCTTTTAGTCTCCATTGTTTCTGCGGGTTTTTCGTTGTGGTGGCGGTGAAGGCTCAAGTATAGTAAGCTCCGAACAGCTGCTGTCATGAATTGTCACAAAGCTGGTGACACAGCCATCTTCGCTCACAGTTCTGCTGGCTAAATGTTGAAATCCATGGCCCTGGTGGGGACCCGTGCATCAGGCAGCACCTCTTGCCCAGCTGCTAAGGGAGGATGACTTCCGAGGTCCCAGCGGCCACCCTCATCCCGGACTGGCAGCTTGGCAGTCCCTGTGGTCACACTGTCTTCTGTCCTCTGCTCTCTTAAAAGGGCTCGAATTTGGATGCAAACCCATCTCCATAATCCAGATGATCTGTCATCGCATGGTTCTAGTCAGTATGGCAGCAAAGAACCATTTTTCTCCTATCATTTACAGGCTCTAGGAATTAGGACTTGGTATCTTTAGGTGACCGTTATGTAGCCTGCTACAGTTGTAAGAGAGCAGTCTTATAAGGATGGAATAAATCCCTGTATCTGGGGAACTGGCCATCTAGGTGAGGTGCATGCTGGGTATTGGCCTTGTGGGCGAGGTGTAAGCTGGGAACTAGCTGTCTGAGTAAGGTGCATCCTGGGAACTGGCTGTCAGGGTGAAGTGCTTGCTGGGTACTGGCTGTCTGGGAGAGGGGCTTGCTGGGAACTAGCTGCCAGGACGAGCTGCTTGCTGAGAACTGGCTCTCTGCAGGAGGTGCATGCTGGGAACTGGCTGTCAGAGCACAGTGCTTGCTGGGAACTGGCTGTTTGAGCGAGGTGCTTGCTGGAACTGGCTGTCTGGGCGAAGTGTTTTTTGGGAACTGGCTGTCTGCAAGAAGTGCATGCTGGGAACTAGCTGTCTGCAAGAGGTGCATGCTGGCAACAGTATGGCTAGATGACCTCAGCAGTCTGTTTGAGAAGATGACATCCTATGTAGGCTTCCCTACTGAAGAAAGCAGTCCCAACTGACTAGTTGCCAGGCAACCCAGCAACAGCTTCAGAGCCATCCCTCAGCCATCCCTGTCCCTCTTCCACATCCATCAGTTAGTGATGGTGAAAATAGCAATTTGCTTAACTAGTCTGAGCTTCAGTTTCCTCTTTTTGCAAAAGCAAATAACCCCAGAATCCCACCTTTGGGCTCTAGTGAGCATCAGGGATGGCTATCTGGCACTGACATAGAAAATCCAGTCACAGCAACCGGCGGGTGGTACATGCCAAATAAATGTTGGCCCCATAATTGACATCTTACTTGATGCTGTGATGGTGATAGAGTTGGACCTGGTGTCGATGCTGACGTGTAACCAGGCACAGTAAACATTCCTTAAGCTTGGGCAGCATCAAACGGAATCTTGGTGCAGAGGGGAGTGGTGACCGATACCATTTCATCGTTCCCTTCTCTGACCACCAGTCTCCTGGCTAACAGGGTGAGTCATCCTGGTGGATGATAGTCCCTACAGGCTGGTGCTTGAGGTCAGTCCCAACCTGCTAGAGAGTGCAGTGCGCCCGATGCTCCCAGGATTTGGGTGAAGCGGGATTGAGAGCAAACGGGTTCCTACCTCCTGTCACTATTCCAAGCAGTTTGCTGAGATTAATGTGCATAGCCAGTCGCGAATGCTCTCGGTCTGCGGGGAGGCTAATTTGCGAAGCTGGGCAATTCATCGCGCCGGTTGGGTTTGTTTACAAGGAGACACGCCATTGGGACGATGTGTCTGGCTGTGCACGGGGAGGGCTGCACCCTGACCTCACTTGAGGAAACACTGAGGGGTAATTTCCTTCCCAACGATGACTGACATTACCAGGAGGTGACGAATGACCAGAGCAGGAAATGGTTAATATAGCAGGACCAGGAGCCATATGATTTATGCGAATAATTAGCTCTTCCTGGGCAGTGGCCTGCATGTCGAGGTAACTTTTATTTTTTAGACAGTCATCTCCGTAATGAGCTATTAGTCTGCAGGCGAGAAAGAAAGAAAGGGGAAAGAAGGAGGACCTCAGGCGGTTAAGTCTTTGTTCCTTCCAGAAACCCTCGTTTATTTAAGGCCAGATGTGATCATGTTTCCTTTTACAAAACTCCATTGCTTCATGCTGTAAAAGCAACTGAAAATATGAGGGTCTGACTTTTATTTGTTTCAGTAATGGTGTCTGGGGTTTAGACGGAGCTTACATTTCATCTCACTTATGTTATTCATCTTCGCTGGGTTCCATTAGCAGGAGAACATATACCATTAGCACCATCTTCTAGTTAGAGGATGTAAGGAGAGATGGAGGATCAATATGTCTGTGTCAGACAGAATCGTAGAGTCCAAACGATGGAATCTCTGTAGAGGAAAGGTTCGTTACTGAAAGTCTTACATAAGTAAGGGATGTCTTATGTAATATGGGGAGATCTGGGAAGCCAAATTGTTGGAAATCCGAAACCTCTGAGACCCTATTGAAAATGAAAAATGTAATGAAATTAGAGCGTCCTCTCACTTTTTTCTGACTCAACTTACCTGCTTTGCCTGGCTCCCAGCGTCCCCTGACCCTCACATCTTGCCTGTCTGACACCAGGGAGAACCTTCTCTTCTCTGTCCTGGCTCAGGTGTAACTATAAAATTAGACTCTGATACCAGTGCTTGGCCTCGCCCCTATTGGCCAAGGGCTCAGGGTCACCTAAGAGCAGGGTTACACCATGTTGGGGGGATGGGAGGACAAGCTCTTGCGTAGAGAATGGAGAACTCAGAGGAGAAGAGATTGCGATTCCATGGCATTGTCTTGAGCTCCCTGAGGATGCTAACTATGCCTTGTGTTGTTGGCACATGACCTCTGGCCCCAAACATGGAGCCTAAGACCTTCCAACTACCCAGTGAATAAATGCAGAAGGGAGAGAGAAGGGTGGGAGGTGACGGTTCTAGTCTATAGGTCTGTAAGCGAGATTCAGCAGGTGATCACACACCGTGAGAAGTCTTTAAATCTGGGCAGATGCCTCAGTGACTGAATGTGTGTCCTGCATTGCCAGAGCGCTCCAGTTGGCCTGCTCTAGGGGACTCTGTCTAATACCTTTAGAGGGTATTGAGTGATCAGTGAATTTCCTCCCTCCCTCCCTCCCTCCCTCCTTCCTTCCTTCCTTCCTTCCTTCCTTCCTTCCTTCCTTCCTTCCTTCCTTCCTTCCTTCCTTCCTTCCTTCCT
>JAGFMF010011768.1:1036035-1249322 GCA_019455555.1 Galemys pyrenaicus
CTTCCTTCCTTCCTTCCTTCCTTCCTTCCTTCCTTCCTTCCTTCCTCCCTCACTCTCCCCATCCTTTCTTCCGTCCCTCCTCACCTATGCATTGGGAGGCAGCTACACTATCATCTACCAGAAGCATCTGAATAATCATGAAGCCCCTCCTGCTCAGATGTTTTTATTATCTGTTTTGTTGTTGAGTGTGATGATGTGGGAGTTTTATTCCCAATTAATATTATTTTGAAATCATCCCCGAATTCTAAGTAACGCTGGTGATTATGGACTATGTGCCTTTGGGCCAATGTTTGAAGTTAGGATCTGGGTGAATAATCCTCACCTGGCCTAGGAAATCACGGTATCTTCTCAGGAGCCATTACTATTTGTAATCCTGATAGAAAGGCCACGATTATTGCCTAGAAGCAACAAATGGGTAAAATGAAACATGGCCTCGTGTGGGTCTCTTCAGAGGGCTTCGGGTAGGATAGAAGTATTTGTACATTCCTGATTCTTGAAGAGGCTGGTCATGGTCACATGCTCTTCTGAAGAAGCAAAGCAATTATCTCAATAATGTGCTCCCACCAAGCAATTACAGCCATCCATTTGTCCACAGACCCCGCCACTGCATTAGGGAGCTGCATAGAACACTTTGCATCTTAAGCTCTTTGTGTCTCAACCCATTAATTGGCAGACACCTAAATCTGTCCATTTGGATAACTTTAATTCAGCTGAAAAATGACCCTCAGAAAAGAAAGAAAAGGAGGAAGGAAGAAGGAGGATGGGAGGGAGGGAGGAAATCAGAAGACACAAGGCAGCCCCTGCAGTTAGCGACTGAACAGATCACCACCAGCCATGGTCAGCCACATTTCTTTGTTGCTTTGTTGGCTGGTCACTTTATTTATTCTGTTTGTGAGCGTGCTTGCTGCAAAACCCTGACACAAACCTCTGCGGAGTGATGTTTTGGTGTGGTCAAGAACTGTGTGATTTTAAGATTTTCCACTTCTTGCTGACCGGACTCTGGGCCTCTCAGTGGGGATATCTAGTGTCATGGTCCGCCATATTGGGGACTTCCTGCTCTCTGAATATAATTGAACCTCATTAGGAAGAGACCCAGAGAAAAAGCCAACACCTTTTCTGAATAACTCTTTAGGAAGAGGCACTGGGAGCATCTCCATTATTACATTATTTTTATTGACTCAGGGAAAGTTCTCCCAGGAAGCTCAAGAGAAGGCACACACCACATGTGTGGACTGAAAGAGTTAAGCCATTTTTCTATTTACATGGTTTATTTCACAAGTGTCTGACTCATTGGGCATAACCAGCAGAGTTAAATTACAAAATTACTATTTGGTCCCTTTTTTATTGACTACAATTCAAGGCTGCTTCAAGCCTCCCAAATTTAATCCCCCTAGCTCTTTGCCAAGAACATTACCTTTTATTTTCAGTGTTAAACTGTGTAAGATACCCCTAAGGCTACATGGGAAGTTACTCTCTGTGATAGCAGCTAACGGAGTGTATCAATTGTTCATGATTTCCCATTCTCCTGTAAATTGGGAGAGGCAGGGAGAGCAGTGGAATGCGAATTGTGTTCCGTCAGCACTTTCTTGCCCCAGCTTTAGCCCAAGCAATGCCTGTTTTCGTAATTAATTATAGTGTGTTTGTAGCTCTTCACTCTGAGTTACCATTTAGCAACCTGTCAAGTCCCCAGCTAATGAGCCTATCCCATAGAATTCCATGCATTTATTTTATTTTATTTTTTTAGCATCCAGACGATACTGGTTTTTCTTAGGTCAGATGGAGTTAAGAGGGAGATTCTAAACCATTTTATGGGAAAGAAAAGGCTCTGCTCCCCTTTTTACACGTGTTCGTGCCAAGAACAAGCCTGCTTAGAGCTTTTCCTGGACTTCTGTCTAACAAAGCAGAAATAGGAATGCCCTAATTATGATGGCAGTTGTGACTTAATATTTGAAGGATGAGTTGACTGACTAAATGTTCTTATCAAAGTGGGGGTGAATTGCATCTGAATTGGGACTTAGGTTGGATCCAGGATGGTTCATTTCTGGTGTTGCTTTTGTTGTTTTCTCTCTTGAAAGGTGGGCTCTGTCATTTCTAGAGAGGAAAAAGGTAGGCATAGCTGTTTGTTTTCCACGTGGAGGTAGAAGAACATTCCTTGATGCAGCTTTGTGTCATATGTGTTTGTTCATTTATATATGTAAAACTACAGCTCAAAAATTCCCAAGCTCATTGAATTATGAGACATTTGTTGTTAGAGCAGCTCAGTTCTTCTTATTAAAGGAGACAAGCAGTGACTGCAGGGAATGGCGTCAGCAGAAGGATGTTCAGCTTCTATATGGGAGGGACCATGTGTATTAAAAACACAATATTTATTCCTGTTGGCTAAAAGTCTCTATGCTACTCTGAATTGAAAGGCTTCAGGAATCCCGATATGAGAGCTCTGGTGGTTAGAAGTCTAATCCTCAATTCAGTGTGCACACTTCAGATTTATAGCTATTTCCAAAACATAGACATAACTGCAATGCCTGTGACCAGTAAGTCTTGCAGCTCCAAAGGGAAGAGTTTGTTTCGGATCTGTCATAAGTAGTAAGGAACACATTCACAAATTGCTGTTTACCAAGCAAGTCACAATGAGTATGCCCTTTATGGAGACAAGTCAGCAGTGAGGTTGGAGGAGGAATTGGATTTTATTTTCTCAATGCCACCCATGCAGGTGGCCCAGTCTGAAAAATATCTATAGTGGTGGAAATACAAATTAATTCCTCCATCTGATGAGAACATGACACATCTTGTTCAAGAGGCCATCTTTGGGGCATGGTCTGTTTTCAGCTCCTTGCTATTGATCTTTGTTATTTTTTTATAATAAACTATCAAAGATTCTATGCACTATTCTCTACTGCCCTCCTCAAACAAATGAAGACACATATTTTATGACACTCAGCGTTTCAATCAACCCTCAGATCATAATTTATTTTACTTTTTGAAAACCAATTCTTCAGAGGATTTGATGGTTCTAAGAGTGACTGCTTTCTCTTGTTTGGAGGTTCAAATCTAGTGCCACTCAATTGGAAAATCTCCCAAATGGAAATCTTTCTTGAGCTGCTTGGAAAAATTTGAATTGAGATGAGCCTTGTTTTGCTGGATACATTTCAGGTGTCTTGGAGTGTGGGGACAAACTGCCTGTGTTGATACCTCACCTCTGTAGAATTTTCATTTGCTAGTCACTAAATGTTGTAACCTTTCCATTCAAATGTTTTTCAGTGGCTACAATATCAGCAAAATGAGAAAGTGTCTTCCAGCCTTAACTTCTGGTAATAGCAGACATGTTAATATGAAGTTATTTTAATCCCCGAAAAGGCATTATACAAGTATTTTTTTCTGCCCTTCTTGTTTCTTTATAGATTCACACTTTTGAGTATTCAGAGCTTGCTTTTTCTTTCCGTTAGAGGAATGCATTGGAGAGAACTGTTATTGATGAGGGCTGATTAAGCAAATTAATGAATTGAGACAGCTGAATAGTAAGTGAGAAGAATTTGAGAAGTGGAATTGGGTTTTGCTCATTGACTGTAAAGTGTATGAGTTAAAACCACAAGGGCACCTGATGGAACACATTATATTGCTGAGGTAAGTGAAGAAAGAATATTTGGAATTGCATATTTTTATTCTTTTCTAAAGAAAATTCATGTGTGGGCTATTCACTGCTTTCCTTGAATATGTTTTCTTTGCCTCCTTTCCCACCCTGAGTCATCTACAATAGCTCAAATGAATTTCTTTCACCAGTATATATTCAGTGTCCATCATGTTTCAGACATGTTAGGCACTTAGTGCTACCGGTAGAAAGATACTACTTAACACATCTTATTATTGATTTTTTTCAATTCTAATACAGCCACGTGTCCTTTGCTGAGTGTGCTAAATGTCCCTTGCTGGAAAGCATTTATTCCCACTCTGCAACTTGGCAAACATTAAAAGACAACACCAGGTATTGGCGAGGATGTAGGGTAGCAAGTTTTCTAACTTGCTCCTCAGGACCAAAGTTTTTATGTAACTGCTTTAGAGATCACCTTAACAACTTTAGTGAAAGGTCAAGATGCACATTCCTTTGGTTCAGCCTTTTCATCACTAAGAGACATGTATAATATTGATTTTTATCATTGTGGCAAGCAAAAAGTTTGGAAAAGAGCAAGCAACCCCTCAAACATCAGTTGCCCATCCAGAGAAATAGAAAACAAATAAAAAAAATAATCTCTGGAATGCCATGCTGTAGTTAACATTAATAAATTAGATCCCTGGCTGTCAACCTGGATAAATCTTAAAACTGTCATACTGAGCAACGACTATGTAAAGTCACCTGTACAGGGAGTCATGTACATAATGACATTTATATATAGCTGTGAACATGGAAAAATAATCTATGTTGTGTGTACATATAGGGTAAAACAAGGGCAACATTAGTGAAAATAGTAAATACTGTGATCTCCAGGTGTTTTTTTTGGGAGAGTGGGGAAAGACTTGCAGTCAGGAGAGTAGCTGAGAGAAACTCAATTGTATGTATAATATTAGTATTGTGGAGTAGACAAATGTACAGGCTGTAGCATTATCATCATCCTTTTTTATCTGTGTGTGCATATGCTCTGTCTTGGAGCCTCAGACTCCTCTCTGAAAATGATCACACTCCACTCATTGTCCTGGGAAAGGATTCTGTGCAAAAATGATGCCCATTTCAAGTGCAATATCTCTGGAAGATTGTTTGGGGCAGATGAGCAAAGGGACCAGGTCCACTTGTTTCACAAGACAAAAGCTGAATAAGGGAAGTAGTTCCCTAGTGCCTTTGATCAATGCAAACTGCTAATTGAAAGGCATGTCTCTCTTTTCCATAAGGAATGATTTTCTCCCCCACTCAATGACTGGGATAATTGCTTCAACTCTCAATATTACTTTAACTGGGCAGCTTCAATGTTAGCAACAAAGGCTCTCCTTTCATATTAAACTACAAAGTTATTCCAGTTAACAGCCACACAGTTGCAATGTTACCAGCTTGGCCTGAAGGCTTCTCCATGATTCATTGTGTAAGATGAGGACAAATGTGTTTTGGAAGGTCCTGGTGTCTTCCAGAGTCACAGATATTGGAAAAAAATCAGTGATAATAAATATTTGGCAAAAGTATCCTCACCTCCATGTTCTCTCTCTTACTCCTAATCTGTGTCCCCTTTTTACCTTTTCTCCCTACCCCATAGTGCCATTAACATTAGCAAATGTTCTTGGAGTCTGCAGAGGGGACAGACTTGGAAAGTGCCATTGGGAGACCTGCATGAGAGAAGAGCTCGGATGTCAGTTGTGGACTGTGGTGGACACACTCAGTTAGCACTGATCAGTACTGGGGTGGAAAAAACAGGACAAAATTAGCTTTGATGGGAAAACATTGGATTGCAAACGAGGCTTGGAATGGATGCTGTGGATGGGAAAAATGTGTTTTTAACTTAATTTTATCAAGGTCTTGGTGTGTGTTGTGCTTAGGGACATAAAGTTTAACACGGGTACTAGTTCTCAGGTTTTCCATTGCACATAGCAATCCCCTGGGAATGTTATGAAGACATAGATTCTTGGGCCATTCCCAGATGTGATGCTGATTCTGCTGATCCATTGATGAACATTTATAAACAGTATGACCTTAAAGTAGATTTTGATGAAATGAAGGAAGAGCCAAAGGAAAGAGCCTCTTGTTCAGCACCATGGAGAGAGACAATGGCAGTGGCATTAGCTTCATTGTAGAACCACAAGAGGGACCAAGCAGGACATTTCACCTGCCTTGAAGGATGAAAAGATTCCCAGAGAGACAAGAGAGTTACTATTCTAGAAGATGACATTCACAAAGTGAGAATGCATTGGAGAATTAGGGGGTAAATCAGTAGGAATAGAGCAGGAGGAGGAAGAGGAATGGTCACAGATGGTGTTAAAAAAAATAAGCTGCAGACTACCTAAGGTAACTGGTGCATTAATCTGTTTGGGGGGGCAATGTGTTTTTTTTTTAAACAATTGGAGAGTAGATAAAGGAGACCCATAAGCAGGGGGAGTGAATTCCCAAGGAGGAAATGCTGGCCTGCATTTATTTTTGAAGTACAGGGCATGGCACAAAATCTTCCAACCTTAAAGCAACACCCTCAGAGTTGTAGACAAAATATGTCCTGGTGCAGATTGGAGAAAATGAAATGAAAGGAAGAACTTGCTAATTTGAAGAATAAAGGGATAAAGCTGCTCTGTTCCTTACTGAGATGTAGAAGGAGGAAGACCCACACAGGAAGATCCTAAGTGAGATTTACCTTCTACCACCTCCTAAATCATGACATCGCCTATAGATGTAGGACACACAGCAGGGATTGTGGTTAAATGCCTATTACTATTGTTTCCTGGCTGGTAGATAAATGTAAATGTACTAAAGATGTATAGCCTGTTTCTGGGTGCCCCTTTTACTTTCTTTATCAGATGAAAATGTAAGAAAGCAGAGAGAAAGACATAAAAATCCCAAGGTTTTTGGTTTTAACAAGTGAACCAAAACACAGATCGGAGGCTAACAACTCTCTTAATTGAAGTCTGGCATAAGCATAACGAAGTGCCAAGCCTTGCAGAACAATGTCAGGAGGGTTGTGAAAAAAGAAACCAAGTCTTGTAACCAACATGAAATACCATGTTGTTTTTTTCCACTGGTGTTTTGATTATTTACCAGAAACCTTTCACTCCCATTCCTGTTTGCTTCCTTCACACCCTCTTCTTCATTCTTTCTTTCTTGCAAAAATCTTCAAATTTTCCTTCTTTTGTCCCAACTTAAAACTTGCAAAGCCTGAAATTAATCTTTCCATCAAGGCTGGACCTGCCTTGGAGTGCAGGAGGGTATGTGTAGTGGTGGAAAATAAAACTGACAGGCAAAGGAGGAGTCATTTCAGGGAAATTATTTTAATATTTCTTGTCCCATCACATAAATAATTCATCACTTTTCTTCTCAAATCACTTGAGCCCTAGACTATTCCCCATAATTCTTCTACTTTGAGATTGGTTCAAAAATAAAACAGTAGATACGGGACTTCATTCTTTAGCCATTTATGCCAATGACTTCAAGACAAGGCAGCTTTTCAATAATAATAATAAATTAGGTATAACATAGGGGGACCATTTGTTATGCTTTAGGTTCAGATACTTTACAAAATCGCCAACATTTCAGAAAAAGCACAACATCATCATGTCCAAAAGAGTAGGAAAGATAAAACCTGAATTAAGACATTAGCTTTTAGTTTCAAATTGCTTATTTTGTCTTTTCATCAAACACCATAATACACAGCATCGCAGAGTGAATGGAACGAAGGGAGGCATTTGGGAATCAAATATAGAAGTCATGTGTTTATTTTCTTCCTGGTGGAAAATCCCAAATTGTCTTTTAAAACCTTTAGCTACTGCATGAGGTACTTAAGAAAAAAAATCTCCTTAGAACAGTTCACCATGTTCAATTTATCTTCTTAAATTTTTGTTTCCAGTTAAAGCAGGTTTGAAATTAGAATGACTGGTTAATCATCATTTGTTACTCAAAGAAGCCAATTCCCTTTTTTTCTGATGTTATGAAAATCGATACTCATCAAAACAAGATAGGTATTTGGGTCTTTTGCTTTGTTTTTGGTAATAAATTCAGTACATTAGAGTCAAAGGTTAATCTTGTTCCTCAGTGCAAGGGTCAGTGTCAGAGTAAGTCTTGCAAGTACTTTTTAATAATCACTTAATATGTGTTCATTGTAAATAACATGAAGAATTTAAAAAAGCACAAAGAAGAAAAGTCACTTCTAATGTTCTCACTATTCATATTGTCTGTGTCATCTCAATCTCTTTTTTTGTATCTATAAACACACATGTGTTTTAGCATTCATTCAACATGTCTTCCCTGACCTGCTAATACAGTTTAGGAATGTTAAGTATTGGAGACACAATATATTATTCTGTAGATAAAAGTTTGTTTTTGTTCTGGGTGGGAGTCTGGGGAGAAATTCTGAATTACCACTTACCCTAAACCTCGCATGGGATTATGTATATGTGAATGAGTTGAGATGGGCCCTCTTTCTGTCAGCTTGTGCCCTTGAGTGGCCGCAGAGCAGAAACTGCAACCAGTCTGTGATGGGTACGTGGGGTGAGACATAAACTGTTGTTATGAATCACTAAACACTCCTATGCTCAGGGGTGTTTATTACAGCAGCATAACCCAGCCTATGCTGACTGATGCTTTCTGTTTCCTGATTGTCTACCACCTCTTCTGTATCTCTGGACTCCTGCCATTCATCATCATGACTAACATTCTCTGAGCACCTACTATATGCGAAGTAGGTCCACAAATTATCTTTGTATCTGTCATTTGTCAAATGAAGACATGAATTCTGTGGGTATCTGGTTAAAAATCCCACAGTTAGTAATAGGCAAAAAAAAAGAGTCAAGCAAGAATTGTACTAATTTCAGATCCCAAGTTATTAGACTCAGCTATTCTTTTCTTCTTGTGTTAAGGAGGAGTTTACTTTAGCCCTTTCAAGTGGACTTTTATGTGTATGTGTTTATGTGATTTTTTGTAAGCCTTTACCTAGAGACATTTCTTAATGTCTATTGAGCCACACAAGAAAAAGAGAGTTAAATTGTTCTGTGCACAGGAGTACTGGTAAATAGAGAATGGAAAAAGAGGATGATAAAGTCTCTTTTCTCTTAATTCCAATTTCTTAGGATTAGGTTTTTACCTTTCAAAACAAACTCTAGAATGCACACTCAGCAAATGTCAAAGCCATTTGGATCTTCAGATGTCCATTTGATTAGAGATGGAAACAAACAAAATAGCACCAGCTGTGTGTTGAATTTCCAACTACTTAAATCTGGTGGACTTTGAAATAATATGAGATACCAGTTGGGAATCTGACCCAAGAATCTGAGAAATTGGAAGGAAATCTTTTAATACTGTGGTTTGCTCCCCACCCACTGAAAACAACCCAGATTCTATAGTCAGCACAGGAGTTACTTACATTATCTCAATATCTGGGTAACTGCTCACTAATATCAGTATCTTCAAAATAAGGGACAAAGTGAAATACTTGAGACCGAGATTTATGTGTGACATTGACTGAGTTCACACTACAAGCTTAAAATGATTAAATAATTTACCGATCTCCTTTGTGTTTGGATCATGAGAACAATGAAAAGGGTGGTGGTGTAGTGATGATGGCGGTAATGGTGGTGATAAAGATAATCATAAATTTTCTGTAGGATTCTTGGACCCCCACTTCTTTTCTCTAATAGGACGCTGTGAGATGAGTTCAATGTTGTTCTGTCCATAATTTTCTAGACAAAGCAAAGAAAGTTTGCTACCTGGGTTGGGCAGTGAAGGAGAGAATATGACATCCACTTGAGTTACTTGAAAAGATCAGCACCTTGTCCCTGGTCTGCACTATAAAGATTTAGCACTGTGAGGAAATAGATATCTGATATTCCAAGATGCTCCCTTGGACTTTCAGATTTCTCCTTTGCATTTTGATTGTTTCAGCTAGTCCTACCTCATTTCTGATGGCTATAAATATCTAAGGTTTTAGTTGATGCACGTCCAGCTAGCTTTACAACAAGGATTTAAGAGCTTCATGATATTATTTGCCATGAATAATTGCTAGTGGAGCATATTGGATCACCTTGTATAACTTTTGCAGGCTGGTTTTAATTCCAAGTTTGACTGTTATATTGGATCTTTGCAAAGCAGTAACAAAGAAATCATAATTTAAATTAGGAGAAACAAAACAAATGATGATGGGAATATTACCATAACTGTAATTTTACAGCACAGTTTAATTATTTGGTTCAGTAATGTTCAATAATTATTTCAACACCAAAATCCCTCCCCACTCTGGCCCCTCAACAAACTAAACAACTGTTTCACTACCAGCAACTAATTTATAAGGCAATTTCAGAATCTCATGACTTCTCTCTCTGAGATTTACAGTCTCTAATAAAAGGACCTAACTTCGAGAGGCATGAATTAAAACTCATCTATAAAGAGAGTAAAGAGTCAGGATTTCCTCCTCCCCACTTCTACTTCTATCAGAGTGAATGAAGCCCTGTATCAAGTGTTGTTAGGCATTCATTATATCAAAATAAACCCATGAATTCATACTCACATATGCCCTTATATGCCTGCTTACGCAGTCTTAAGGGTGGACCAGTTGACTTCTGAATTTTTCCCCTTCCCTTCTTTACAGTGAGTCTTGAGGAAACTTTATTTTTTTCATGTATTTTGATGAGTGCAGATTTACTTCATGTGTTCAATAGGGTGGCATCTTCAGTCCCCACATCAGTCATCTTGTCCAATAGGCTTGTCCCCCTCCTAAAGGGTTCTGGAATCTTCTTACTCATCTCCATGCTCCTTCTGCTCTTCTCACCTCCTTCCTGGAGATCTGTGATCACCTTCTAGCAGGTTTTTCTTCCTCTAGCCTTGTCCTCTTCCATCTCTTTTCCACAAACCAGCCAGAGTAACATTTTCTAAAACATGAAGCTGATCTCCGTCACTCTTGCTGAAATCTCTATCATAACTTCCATTGTTCCACTGAATTTAGGATCAAGTCTAAAACATCTATCATTGGTTTGAGTGTACAATTCCTGCTTAGTCTCCTCAGCGCTCTATATCTCCTTTTCATATGATAGTCTCTTATACCCAGGGAGAGAGAGAGAGAGAGAGAGAGAGAGAGAGAGAGAGAGAGATTCTTTATACCCTTGGGAGTTTCTAAAGCCACTTTGTAAAATGAAGCCCATTGTCCCATAAGTTTGTGGGATCACTTTTGAGATGTCTTCTCAGTTAACTCCCTTCCTTGTACTTTCACACTTCACTGAGTTGCCCCATCAAAACCTCTCTTTCATCTTAGTATGATTCCCTAGCCCCTAACTCCCCCACCAGATGGCGGACTCTATTCAAGTAGGACTGTATCTGTCTGGGTCACCATTTTGTAATCAGCACTAGCACAAAACTAGCACACAGTAGGCACTTAATAGTTATTGGGTAAATGAGTAAATCTCAACTATCCTGATGAATAGTTTGAGTGATTTTGCTTCTTTCCAGCCTCTCTCTCGCTCCCTTCCCCCCACCCACAATGATACCTTAACCTATGGCCTCAGCTTCTTTGCCTACTAACTTTTTAAATTTGCTTTTGTATTTGTTATATTCATGTTTTTATTGAGGTTACAAACCAAAGTTCAAAGTACATCTTCACCCTTCAACAAGTGCACATTCCACACCATACCACCTCCAAAGGTCCACCTACCATTCACCACTACCCAGTTGAACCCTGTGCCTGTTCCTCTCACCCACCCCTTTCCTATTAACTTTTAATATTTCCTATTACCTATTAACTTTTAATATTTCATAAACTATAGTGGCCTCCACTTCTTTGTTGCTTGCTTCCATAGTTTTAGTGCCCATCCCTGCATCAACCACAGTACAATCAATAATTTGAGATAAAAGGCAGAGAGGAAGCCACACTTGCAAAACTTTATCACAGGATATAATTGTTCTATGTTATTACTAGTTATTGTTGTAAATGTCTTACTGTGCCTAGTTTACATATTACATTTTTTGCATTATGCATGGATAGGAAATAAACACTTGGTCTGAGAGTTTGGTTGTTTCCATGGCTTCAGGTCACACTGGGGTCCTTGGGCTGGACCCTCCACAGATAAGGGAGTGTGCTCCCTAAAGAGCTGTGCTCCCTAAAATGACTGGAGTAGATGATTTCTTCAGAATTCTAGATTTCCTGAATTCCCCTGCATGGTTGTGTTCGGGAGGCTTGCTCTTGTTCATATCCAAGTCATACTTTCACAGAAGAACCACTTGTAAGAGCAAAGCACCCCAGTAGTGAAGGCACCCCCTGACTCTTCCTGAGCAGGCTCGCTTACAGGAGGATGATCATACTGTCCAGCAAGATCAGGGCCCTCAGGAAGCTAACTCTAGACTTAGAACTCAAAAGCAGAGTTTGGAGCCTTTAAGGAGTTAAAAGCACACCCTACCCCCCCTGTTGAGATAGAGCTGAATGACTTCTGTAAGCCAAATGGTTAAATTCTGTTTGGCTCCTTAATGGAGTGAACAATATGATGATTCCAAGACTCCCTGATCCATAAAAACAGTGCTATTAGAAGAAAGCCATACTTCTCCATAACCTCAGTGACACGTTGCTCTGTCTGACTTCCCCAGCTGCAGCTGGTTTGGAATCTAATGCCATTGATTTTGAGAGATTTCATAAAGATAATTAGATATACTGGAGCGTGTTCTATATTCTCAGCATTTCAGAGGCTATGCAAAGCCACCCAAACTTTTGAAATATGTACCTGGCATTACTTTCTTGAGAAACTTTTAGTTTCTATGCTTTGGAAAAAAAATCTATAGCAAGTCTTCTTCCTGAAGCATGAAGAAGGAATAAACTACTAGGAGTGGGAATTTCTGCTGCTTTTTCATTTATGTAAATAAGTGTATGAAATGTATGTTTAATTTATACATTAGTTATCTTGGTCCCAAAGCATAAGTATTTTAACACCTTGAGCTTCCTTATGTAGGGAGGGGGGATGAGTACAAAATCATTAGGAACATGGTTATACTTTAATTTAGGTCTTTTAGTTATGTAAGCAGAATGCAATTAAACAAGAAGTGCTCACTATGACTACATATTTCAAATAGGCTTTCAATTTATCACAGTTTTATGTGTATCTTCTTCGATTGCATGAGGCTTCCTCAAGGCTATGACAGTGAATTATAGCTGTGTTCTTGTAATTATTTTCAGTTTACAAAAAAAAGAGAAAAAACCTATTTGCTGTAAAAACTATTGAGTTAAACACATTGAACATCTAGTTTTGTTTCTGTTTTTTATTAATTTATTTTTTGAGTTACATATTTATTTATTTATATATATATATACATATATATATGACATCAATTGTAATCCTCATGGATTCCCCATCCCCATATCACCAGTGCAGCATCACCTCAGTACCCCGTGCTCCCGTCTGCCCTCCACCCTCCCCCTCTTCTCTCCCCACCAAGTGCCCCAGTTTGTCCTTGTCTTTTCATTTTTGGTTTTTGTGTCTTTATTGTTATTATTATTGTTCTTATTTCTTTTCCTTGATCCTTATTTGGTTCCCTTATATTCCTCCTGGGGGAGGAACCATCTGGTATTTTTCTTTTGCCTTCTGACTTACTTTGCTGAGCATCAGCCCTTCCAGTTCCATCCATGTGAACATCTAGTTTTATTGGGATTCATGAACTTTCATACCAACTGTCAGACTCTCTCCATCCTTCGGTTCAAACGGAAGAACATGCTGGTGACCACCACCATCACTGTCTTAGTCGTCATCCTCATGGCTTTTCACCTGAAAAATGGGAGGCATGCACGATTTTATTTCACCTTTCCCATAACTGTTATCTGGTGTTCCCATGGTCCAGATGAGGAAACTGAGGCTTTGAAAAGTTAAATGGTTAACATAGAGGTGATGCAGGATAGTATCTACATCCAAACAGGACACAAACCACCTTAGACATCACAGCCAACTTTGGTTTCTGATGGAAACCAAGAAACCTGACTTCATAGCTCCTCTGTCAATCCCAAGGTGGGTTTCAGAAAACGGGGAGGGGCAGTGAAAGGAACAAAGCATGGGCGGTCAGTGAATTGAGAGGACGTAAGGATTCAAGGTCTAGTTGGTGACGTCAATCAGGAGTGCAGTCCTTGGCGAGCTCCCTGCAAGCACTGAGTTTGTTACGCATTGCCCCCGATGCCCAAGTACGCAGGGGAGGCCTTCATCATTACTCGTGCACCACTGATCGCCAGTGCTGCCCAGCAACTTGCCATCCTGACCACTCTCCAGCTGTCTAATTGTGAAGCTCACTGTGTAGCACAATCCCCAGAGAACTTTCGTTTTGCTTTGTACTTTGATGTGCCCTTTATACCCAGAGCGTTAACCTTTCCGTATGTCCAGCTAGACTTATGTCTCTCAAGGTGTAGCTGGTCTTTGGGTTCCAGATGTGTGCATGGTCACTCCATCTGACCCATAAGACGGCTGAGAGTCCCGGATCCTTTGAGTCACCACTAACTGCTGCGACTGTCAACTCAGTTCTCCGCCAAGGACTGAGTTATGGTCATGGCCGAAGCCAGGCTGTGGTTGAGGAAAGGAGTAATAATAGCTTGTTGCTTATGAGAAGAGAAAGTTGAAGTCTGTTTGCTTCTGGCTGAAAAGAATTTAAACGTAGAAGTTTTAATGTCTTGAAGCTCGTCACTACCTTTCATTGATTTCCTAAAAGAACTCTGACCAAAGCATCTAAGACGTCACAGTCAACCTTTCCCTTTCCAAGGGAATGCCCTTGGTTACCATGTCAATGAATAATGAATACGTTTGTTGGTTCTTTCACCACCAAAGGAAAGAGCAGTAATACCATCCAATCTCTGAAATGAGTCTGTGTTTTATGTAAAATTAATTAACCAGAGTAAAGTTTCTCTTTATAAATGCAGTCATGCCATAAGTCACTCTATTTTTATATCCTCAGCATATAGTGTGATGCTTAGCACACAGTAGGCACTTAAAAAATATTTGTTGCCTAGAAGATAAATTGCTCTTATCAAAATCAATAGGCTGAGGAGAACTTGGGTTTTCTGATACATTATGCTAGGATTAAAAAAAAAGACTGCTAGCTAGTTTTTTTCTCTCTCAGGCGATCTTTCACAGTAAGAGTTCTGTTCCATAATCTTGGCTGGTCCTAGGAAAATTGTTGGTCTGTCATATGATCAAGAAAAAAACCCAGAGACCAAGCATGCTAATCGGCGCTCTCTTTCTTATTTATGTGTGCATTGTGACAGCAACATGAAATAACTCCATCTCCTAAAACCAACCAAAAGATGGATCTCAAACCTCAGCAATGAAAACAGGACTGGAATTCATCACAGTGTGGTTGCAAAAATGCTTTCAACCACCAAGTACTGGCTATACTTTTCTAGCCTTTTTTTTTTCAAGTTTCTGAAATATTTATGGGAGAATAATTTGTAGAATAATGAATATAGCTTTCCAGTGGAGCAACAAATGCTCACTATTATTCCTGCTATCATTTCTTATTAAATATTTATATGTATATTTTGTGTTTGTTTCATAACTGGCCATTTACTGATGCTTAACAAGCACAGACAGTCCAGTTGAGGAAAAATAATACCAAAGAACAAGAAGAAAAAACAAACAAATGAACAAAAGGGAGCTTATTTCTGTACTGGTTACATTTAAAAAGTGCGTTTAGCATTTTTAATACAGTCCATATTTCACAAAACCCACATGTTGACGTGTCCTAGAGAAAGATGGATGGGTTGACTTGGAGGTATGCTTCTATCTAGTTTTATGTGTGCATCTGGCAGAGCTAATCTTTACTTCCCTTTAGCAGAACACAAAAATGTAATTCTCTAATAACTGACATAACTGCATCATCCTCCAATATGGACAGCATTATTAAATCATGCAGACAGACAAAACCAGAGAAGTGGGGAGCTTGACTTCCACTTGCTATCAGAGCATAAAATGCATACTTACTGTAACCAGGAGGAAATGAGAATCACAGCTCTCAGTGCCTGGGATTTGGGTCAACTTCTGAATTTGCTGTAACAGAGTGTGGCTAGTCTGCAGTTAGATTCACGCCTTATTCTTGCATTCTGCTTTGGAGATTACAGTACATTTTCTTGGTCTAGACTACCATGAGTAATCAGAATGGGGATGTTATTCCCTTTCTAATGAGAGAGTAGAGGTTCAAAGAAATTACCAAAAGGGTAAAAATTATGTCCACAGTATATTAAACTGGATAAATTGCTTTCTTGTACACAATCACTTTTGTTTGTGTAACTGTGAGCAGAATTCACCAATCAGGTCTTCTTCCAGTTCCCAAAATACCCACTCAGAGAACAGATAGAGGGGTTTGGTTCCAGACAAAACACTCAAACAGGTTTTTACATATGGTGACTTCAAAACTTAATAGAGCTGTGACTTAGCGAAGAGCAGCCTGGAGCTGAGCTGGAGGATAAGGGCTGCAGAGAGTTGGGTTGGTCTGCATAATAATGGAAAAGGAATTGGAAGATGCTTTTGCTCCTGAGAAGCAAGGGTTACGAGTCACATCCAGGGGAGGGGAGGAGAGAGACTACCCCTGAACACATGGCCACACGTGTGTGTGCATACTTCTCGGGTGGTGCGGCCCGAGGTTGGACAGGCTGTGTGGCTGCAGTGTCCATACCCTGGCTTCCCCATAGCAGGTATGCAGGGTCCCCTTTAAGGATTATCACCAAACACCCTGCTTCACCTCCTATGAGCTTCTGGTAGTTTAAATGGAACCATGGGATTACCTCTGTCCTCAGCTCTGTGACAAAGAGAGTAGGGCATTGCTTTGTTGGTGTCAGACTCTGTAGGCATTTTTCACCCTTGGAAATGCTACCTAAACACTCCTGAGATGATGATGGTTTCCTGAGAACATAGAGTCCCAGGAAGACATGAAGGAACAAGCCCCTTTCCTTCCTGGCTCATCCCATCCTTTCTATACGGGCATGTTATTGGATGAGAAGCAAGCTCGTGCCGTTTCTAAGTCTTTTGTTACTGCAGCATTACTTGACTTATCCTGACAGATACGGTCGGCTACATACACAATGTCTCTGGCTATTTTGCTTGTGTGTATGATGTCACGGAAAGTAGCTGAATTTCATTTTAGGGTCAATTCTAATTCAAAGGCTACTCAACAACTCTAAGGGCAAACAAATGAATAAAAATGCAATGAGGGCAAGAAACGAAAAGCCAATATGCCCATGAGAATGGAAGGTTCTAGCAGTCAGCAAATATCTTAAGAAAGGAATTGGACTTTTACAAACTGTCAAATGAGTATCTGAAAGATGTATTCTGGGCTCAAGGGGCAGCCAGACGTCAGCAGCTATTTCCGATCATTCTCCCAATGCATTTTTCAAGTTGGGGGAAAAGGTGGATTTTTTTGTCTTATATGAGATTTGAGGATATTGAAAAATTCAATGAATAAAATGACTTGGATGAGGTCATGCTAATTCTCTGAAGTATAGCCCAGGTTCCCACATCCTTTGATAACAGCTTACCTAGGCATTCAGCTTACCCTTTGAAGAAGTTCTCAGAAAATCAATAAGTGAATAGCCTGCTATACATGTCAGACACACCTAGCCTCAGGATTTCACATATAAATCATCAGGCATGTTGAAATGCTAAGTGTCTGAAATACGACCGGCTCATAAGTTGCACCTGAGTGGTAGTAGAAAGTTATTGGCAAAAGAGTTGTGAGGATAACACCACTTAGTATTTTTCCATTAATATGTTATTTTTTATTCTTCAGGGAGTTGATTTTTGTTAAATTGACTTCTCGTGCATTTATATATCACTGTAGCAGCGTAGCTCCCCAAGGGCGATCCTTCAAACACTGTGGGCCTTAACTTTTATCTGCCAGGTCTCACTTTAGCTACTTCTTCCTCCAACCCCTCCTCCCTTCTTCTCTCTTTGTGCTCCGCTTCTCCAGAAGCAAAAACATACTCAAATTCCTCTGTCTAGTCTGTTGACATTCTCTGGGTGTTATGGTGCTTAATCACTGGAGGTGTCCCTCTATTCATGAAAACAATTTTTCTATCTCTGTGCATATCATTTATAGATGGGCCCCATCACTACCTTAATTCCAATGTATGTACTCACATACTGCAAAGTCAGGGTTAGGTTAATTAGATTATTCACACCACAGGTGGATTTATCATAGGTTTCCATGGTCATTTTTTAGGTAGATATTATCTACAAGACAGTGATTTGTCAACATTTATCTACAGGACAATAATTTGTCAACAAATGTGTCAGAAGCATAAAGTAGGGCCCAGCTGTATTATTCCACTTACAGATCTGTATGTCTTTACTTAATCATGGCATCCTTTTCTGTACAAGCAAATATGTCCTCTGAATGCTTTTTAATGTAGTATACCTGGCAACTACCACCAGATTCTCAGAATGTACTGTGGAATGAAAACGCATTTGCCCCCTGTGTTCTACTCAGTGTCAAATTCACAAAGGAGATAGAGACACTTTGAATTAACCAGTGTAATTCAGACCTGCCTTATACTCAGACCTTTATTATTTAAAGTTTCATTGAGTCGGTTCTTTGATCTACTCAATCCCATCTGTAGTTCTTTTCACCTTCTTATTGTCAATCTTGTAAATAGTCTCCAGTTTTCATACTTGAAGTACTTTTTTGCCCTCTATCTACTCAACTAACTTTCTTTCCATGTCAATTTCCTCCATCAAAAGTGATTTTCACAGTAGACTCTAGGTTAGTAAGATATTTCTTGGCAATGACTGGTGCTAGATTCCCAGCTATATCTGGTTATGGAAGTTTTCAACTAAATCCACATGACCCTTCAGGGGATAAGGGAGAAAATTTTCTCATGAGGGGACACAGGATTTAGGAAATTGACAATAAACGGGAGGCAGGGTTGACTGAGCAGCTGGGAAGCAGAGAGAAATGCTGTGCTTGAACCACAGTAAGGATTCTCCCCATCTCTAATCTCTATGGCCCACTGCTTCAACAGCTGGGAGGAACCTGTGACACAAGCCAGACAATCAGCATTGGCCCTCTTCCCACCCCAATGATTGTCGCACGGTTGGGCTATGACCCAGCTGTTCAGGTAGAGAGCATTCCTGTGGCTTTGCCAATGGGAGATGGGAAGGTATTGGGGCTTTGCTGGCTAGGTTTGGAGGCTTCAGACATGTCAACTAGAAAATGCCTGAATTTGTGGCATCTTCTAGTGAGCATTTTGTCTTTTTCTTTCTTGAGTGTCTGAACTGTGAAATGTAAGAGGCAGATTAGAGGAAGTAATGAACCCAAGTAAGGTTGGTAGGGATACAAACTTGATGAAAAGAGGGTGTGCGGCATGATGCAGTGTCTCAGGACCTCAGTTGTTATAATTTCTTATATTGAATGAATGAGTCGATGCCTAAATATTTTTGGAGTTGTTGCAGACAAAAGTGTTTACATTTTATGTGGTTGGCAGAAAAGCAACTCTAAGCTCTTAAGCAATCACAACAGTAAATGTGGCAGTAGGAGGCTTGATCTGCTATGTTTTTATCCAGATGAATATGAGAGCCTAGGACAGAGTCGGAAAATCCATAGCACATTCCACCCCTCTTCCTCTCCGATGCCTGTGGCAGACATTACTAATCAATCAGGGCACTTTTACCAACTGAGTCTGGGTGTACTTCACCATCATTTTCTGCAGTGCTCCAGGCAATGACTGGATGAGCATAGCTGGCATGCCAGATGAAACCCCTTTGAGGTCCTGAGCGCAGAGGCAGGGAGGATAGCAGGACCGCGAACATCCACCAGATATAAGATTCTTAAGGCTGGATTTGGAAAGGAGAGGGCAATGGAGGAAACAAATAAATACCAAGCACTTGCTTTATTCATTTGCTAGAGCTGCATTAACAGAGTGCCACAACTGGGCAGCTTAAACAACAGGAATTTATTTCCTCACTGTTCTAGAGGCTCGAAGTCCGAAATCAAGATGTCAGCCACACCGGTTCCTTCTGAGAGCCAGGGGTAGGGAAGCTGCTCTGGGCTTCTCTCCTCCCCTTGTAAATGACCCTCTTCTCTATGTGCTTTTTCAAATCATATTCTCTCTGTGTACATCTGTATCCATCCATGATATCTCCTATTTACAAGGACCTTGGTCATATTAGATTAGAGCCCACTTTAATGGTCCCATTTTAAGATAATTCTCTCTGTAGACTCCCTGTCTCCAAATAAGGTGGTATTCTGATCTTGGGAGTTAGGGCTCCAACATATGAATTTGGGGGGCATGAATCAGCTCATAACTCTTATTGGCGCTTACCTTGAACTTATGTACTATCTAATTCACTTGACCCTGACCGTAACCTGCATGTTGATTGTTTTATCAAATCCATTTTACAGAACAGGAAACTGAGGTTCAAAGAAGTGTTAGGTCACACAGCCAGGGGCTAGGATTCAGACCTGGGCTCCTGAGGGGGTCCTTGACATAGTATAACAAGAAGACAACTTGGATTAATAAGGAGGAAGGAAATAGCATCACCAACATCTATGGACTTGGTTGCTGGAAAAATGTGATGTCAGCCCGCCTGCTTAATATTTCAGTGACTCCCTATTCCCTGCAGGTTGAGACCTAAATTATTTAGCAAGAAAATCAAAGCTGTTCACAATCCTGGACGCTTCATTAATTCTGGCTCTAGTTGGAAGTCTCTTCCTGGCCTCTTTGGTCCAGCAAAACCAAACAGTTTGCAGTCTCTGCTGTAGGGGGTGAGAAGGAGGTGGGGCGTGGAGGGGATGGGTTACCTGGGGGAAGAACAGCCTGGAATCAGATCTCAACCCTGTGTTTTGTTTTCCGGTTCCCTCTCCGACACTGTGGCCCAAGCGAAGTAACTTCACCTCTCTGAGTCCCCGTCTTTCCAAACTGTAGGATCGAGTATCAATATGTCCTCACTTAATTGTTTTCTATGGAGTCTTGGAAATTATGATTTTCATGAAATGCCATATAATGAAACTAATTTGACCATGGGCTGACTGACATAAGTAAGAGTTAAGTTTCTATAGCATGTTTCTGGTGACAAAAACATCACCAAAGTTCTTCATAGAGACCCCAAACACTTAATAGTCACCAATCATTTGTGTTCGTTCATTCATCCTTGCCTATTCCGATTCAGGGTACAGCTAGTCCAGGTATCTCCCAGCAGCACTGGCCAGGACCCCTTGCCCCTGCAGGGCACACACACACTCTCTGACAGCCACTGACCCACATCTGTGGAACCTAGAGAAAGCCTTCAAAGACATGAGCCGCTCTGGCTGGGCATTTGTGCGGCTTTTCCCCATCAAAGTTAAAAATAATGTGACTCAGGGCCCTGCAAGAGGACTAGCTCTCCTCTCTCTACTCACACGTGAGGGGCACATGACGAAGCTTGTGCAGGGTCCTGTCTGGTGAGGGGCCATGTCCATGGTAACCATTGGGTTTGGGGTATCTGGAGTCCAGTGAGGCCAAGGACAACCACATAGGAGGGTCCTGCCAGTGAGTAGAGCCACCGAGCAGGTGCGGGTGGCACTCTTGGGGAAATGCACTCTCCACGCCATTGTTCCTCTTCCTGTTTTGCAGCCACCCCAAGTGTGAGAAAGCACCTCCTGCCCTGCCCCAAAGGAGTTATGTGCTGAACTTGGAAGCCTTGAGCAGATTTGCTTCTTGTTGGCAGCCATCACGGCCCTTTCTGAAGCTGGAGATCTGGCTCCTGAAGGCCCGTCTGCAGGTGCCCCAGGTGGCCGATCTCTGCCCTGACATGGCTGTGTCCCTAGAGGCTTCTGCAATCAACCTTTATTAACCATATCATTAATAGGAATGGCCACACTCTATCTCAAGCAGGTCATTAAGACAGAGGTGGGGATGTGGCCATTTATATTAAAGATACATTTTATGTTCTGAACCTAAGCAGTAGAAAGTGCTTAGCTTAGAAACCTTGCTTTGCTACATTTCAACATTTTTTTATTTTTAAAAAGATTTGTTTATTTATGTGTACAGGAGCTGGGGTGCAGGCCAGAGGTGTGGGAGTGAGAGGATTCACCAGAGACAGAGCAGGGAACTGAACAGGCAGACTGACTGAAATACACTGTTCAGGGGAGTAGCCGGGAGACAGGAGAGGTCTGCCTTGCCATGTGGGTCAGCTCCTTGGCCAGGGATAGAACTCCTGCTGCAGTGGCTGCGGATGCTTCATAGTGTGGTGCTTAACCCCTTACGCCACCAGGGAGGTCCCATTTTAACATTTTTTTAGTTGCAGTATAGCATTGAGCAAGAAAGAAGAGGGTGTGGCTTGCTTAGTACCCCACAGTTGGAGCCTCTGGGAATCTGAATGAGCTAATGAGGTAGATTTTTAATAGAAGTACACAGTCAAGTAAATCATAGCCTCTGAAGTCCCAAGATTCAAAGAACAACTGATTTAATGAATGCATTGGCTCATAGACATCGCAAAAGTTGTATTTGATTTCAATCTCTCATCGACACTCGTCTGCAAGAATATATACTTACAATTTGTTGTGCAAAAAGGATTTTCCCTAGGCAGATGCCATATGTAAGTACTCAGCTTACCTTTAAGGGAAAATATTGAAATAACACCCTCAAGCTGTTCTGTTCTGTGTTGCGAACGCAGAGCTAGATTTCTATCTTTGTAGTAAGTATTGAAACCTTGCCTCCCACATCCAGGCTGTTCAAATAGGAGATAAAAGAGTTTCCGAGAATGATAGCGTCCAAAAGTTTGCTATCATCCCTCACAGAAGCTGGGAGCTAAAAGCACACTTTCAGAGGGAGAGTTTTCTTTTCTTTTCCCTTCCTCACTCTGCTCCCCCCCTTCTCTTTAGAAGTAAGTGTGGTTCTTCGTAGTAGCCAAAATGTTAAATGTTTTTAATAAAGGCGTAGACTTCAGTGGGCAGGGGCCATCTCTACGTATAAATGATCTCACAGCTTGCTGTGCTCCAAAGCACGGAGCAGATGGGGGAAGAGTGAAAAACCAGAGTCACATGCGGGAACAGGGTTATTTTTCAGTCATGAGAGGAACAGTCTTTGGGGCATACCCTGCAGGGCGCTGGGGCCCGTGTAGGTTCTTGGGGGAAGGAGGCAGAGGCAGCCAGTGTAACCGCAGCAGTGGCTGGCTGCAGAGTTGCCCAGAGGCCCCTCTGCCCTGGGCTGGCTGCGGGCTATGGGCCATCAGGCTGCGGCCGGCGGCCTGGGGCAGCAGGCAATACCCTGCGTGCCCAGACTCACACAGTGTGGTGGCTCGGGCCTCATTCACCAGCGCCGGGGAGGTGCTGGCCGCTCCAAAGCCAGGGGACACAGAGTCTCTGTCCTCACGCACTGCGGGTGGGCACCCACTTCCAAAAGGGGCGATGCCAGCCCTTTGACCAGTGGCTGCCGCGCTAAGCACTTGCCACCACCAGGCTGCTGTCTCCTCAGAGCAGAGTGCGTTAGCACCGCACCTCAGTTATGCCTTATTGTTCCCACCGGGAGATGTTTTGTAAAAGCTGAAGCACAGGGATTTTTCAGTCCTCGATAGTGAGGCTGGGATTACAGCCCAGACAAGCCAGTCCTCACACTTTGGTTCTGTCGACTTCAATAAGGATGCTCATTTTTTTTTTCTAATATAAGCAGCAAAACTTTTCCTGGGGAATCCGACGCAGACTCTGAGATAGAAGCAGACGAGGCCGGCACTGCCCTGACTGCGCAGGGAGAGGCCAGGCAGAGCCGGTGCTCAGAAACCCCTTGTAATGCCCAGAGTGGAGAATCGGGTTCAGTTTTGCAATGTTAATATTTTTTTCTTTTTTTTATGGGGGTAACATCAGTTTTCAGCCCTGCATGTGATTGAGGGGTAACCAGATAGATGACACACACCACACCCTCTTCCAAGGATGGGTCCTGTGGGCTCAGTACATGTTTGGAGAGTTTTGACATTATTAATCCCACAATAACATTTTTTTTAAGTGGTACTCTTAGTGTATAACAAGTGTGGGTTTCAGAGGAAAGTGGCAGTTATTAGCTGGGTTTAATGGTTGAAGATGCCTTAGACTGTCAGTTGAATATCATGAGTGTGTGTGTGTGTGTGTGTGCGTGCACAGTGTGCATGCGTGTGAGTGTGTCTGCCCATAGCAAAGATGCTACAATATAATGTCCCACACTAATCTTTAAAAAAAAAAAAAGAATCCAGGGCCTCCCTGGTGGCACAAAGGGTTAGGTCTCAGCACTATGAAGCTATCCCCAGCTACGGCATCACAAGTTCTATCCCCAGCCAGGGAGGGGCCCACATGGCGGAGCAGACCGCTCCTGCCTCGCCCGCTGCTCTCCTCAGCAGTGTGTTTCAGTGGATCTGCCTGTTCTGCTCCCCACTCTGTCTCTGGTGACTCCTCTCACCCCCACACCTCTGGCCTGCACCCCAGTTCTTGTGTGCATATATAAATAAATCTTTAAAAATAATCCCAATTTCTATGATGTTAAAATACAAAGCAAGCTAAGCCTCAGCATCAAGGCTCCCTGGCACGGAGGAGACGACAGTTACGCTTGGGGAATGGCCCGCAAGGTCTGCCCTCCAGTGGGGTCAGGAACCATCAAGACGAGACTGTCCTGTTTGAGGCCGTTTGGAGGCGAACAGACAAAGGTTTCTCTGTGCGTGATCATTTCATCTGCCTCTATGAGCCGACGTGCTGCTGGCCCTCCTCCTCTCGTTCGAGTCTCTACCTTGGGCTTTCCTTTCAAAATCCTCCTCTCGTTGACAAAACAAAGCCAAAGTAAACCCTAGAAATATGAGTGCAGATTTGAGGCTATGAGAGGTGAGGGGAGAGTGGGGCATGGACACAGGAGGGAGGGGCTGGTGGCCTCTGGTGAGGGGCTGTGGGTGCTGGACGGGGGTAACATGCCTCCGAGAGGCTCGAACCGTGTGCCCTAAGCCACACGCAGTGTTGTAAACCAAAGTCACCTCCCTTGACCAGGAGAGGAGAAGAGCCTGACCCCTTCTCCCATCCCAAACTCAGGGTCTTCCCTTTTATTGGCCACTTGTTCTTATTCTTTGTAAACTCTGCTGCATTCTCCTCCTCCTCCACCCTCAGTGCTGTTTATTGAGAGGGGACATTAGAATTGTTAAGAACTGTAGTTTGAAACCCATGTTTTCAATGAAAATATTTTAAAGTGAGGTGGATGGTGAAAGGGATTCTGATGGTGAAAACAGAATGATTCTGGGTAAATCCTAGTAAGAAGGTGACTCTGGTTTTAAGATTCAGCATGATTTTGAGGAGTACAAAGGTTAAGGCAATATCAAAAGATGTTTCCTTGCAATCAGTGAGCCTGCTCTGAACTTTGGTTGTCTTCTGTAATCTATTCTCTCTCCAGATCATATGTAGTAGATGATTATCGATCCATCCACTCATCCATCCACCACCCACTATCTGTCTGTCCGTCCATCTTTGTCCATCCACCCACCCACTCACCCATCCATCCATCCATCCATCCATCCATCCATCCATCCATCCATCCATCTCACCTTTGTCTTTCATCTATCTATCTATCCATCCATCTATCTATCTATCTATCTATCTATCTATCTATCTATCTATCTATCTACTATCTAATCTACCTACCTACCTATCCATCCATTCATCTCATCTGTTTATCCATCCATTCATCCATCCATCCATCCATCCATCCATCCATCCATCTATCCTCTCTCTCTCTCTCTCTCTCTCTCACACACACACATACACACACACACACACACACAAACTCTTTTAGTTCTGTCGAATCACTATACAAGGTGTCCTTCATGAAATAAGTAAAGCTAGGTTTTGAAGAATTTTTTCTTGCTCTCTCCCCAGAATCATCATTTTCATTGACAGTCCCATTTGGTGTGGGGTGTTTGCTTGTGTATTAACTTGGGGTAGATGCTCCCCAGGAACGATAACATTTTCAATGAGCCTCATAAGACTGACAATCATTATTCCAGGAGAACAGGCTTGATTTAGATTCCAAGAACACTAGGCAGTAGATGTTGACATTTTGAACATTTTATTTATTTACCCCAAATAATTGACTTCTATAAAAAAAACAATAAAAAGAAATCAAAAGACAATTAGGGCACAGCACTTTATAGATCTGTGTTTCTGACAGCCCAGTGCCACGCTCTGGGTGGTTTTCCCCAACAGTCATTATAAACCAAAGGGACTGAAGCTGTTTAAAAACTTTTTCTTTTTTCTGTAAAAATCCAAACTTGGAGTGGAAAGAGCTCACTGATGTCAACATTTAGAAAGCAATGTTCTCTTTATATAGTCACTTATTGTCTTGGGTTTCATTTTTGGTTCAGGGGGAAATTAAATTCCCCTGCAATTGCACTATCTGTCTACCCAAGAAATTTTATCTCCACATAGTTTTTATTTGCTATTTGTCCTCAGGGTAAAATACCACAGATCCACAGGGTTGGAAGTGCATTTTAGAGGTCTTTAGGTTCAGCCTGTTCTTCCTTGCAGGTCAGTAGTTGAATTATTCCTGACCGAGGTGCCCCTGCATGCTCATTTCCAAGAATTTTTAAGCAAAAGAGGAGGGGAAGTTTCTGAGAATGCAGGAGGCAGTCTTCTGCAAGCTTCTTCTTTGGTTAAAAGAATCATATTAGTGTCTCAATCCCTCCCTTGCCAAGCACAAGATCCCCTTAAGTAACTGGCACTTGGTGTTATAAGAATTTCCAACTTTGTTCATTTAAATTGCTCTTGAGTCTCTAGAGAAGTGTGTGTGTGTGTGTTTAAATTCTGCTATAGTTTTCTTCTTATAGGAGCAGGTAGTTATGGTGACATCACAACGAGCAAGAATTCCCAAAACCCCGGGTTCAAATCTCAACCCCATTACTGTGATATTGGTAGGTTGTATTATTACTCAAAATTATCCCTGCTCCTCTCTGCCCTGTCCTGTCTGCCTTTCTTTGCAGGAGGTTCTATTCCTCCACCCCATTCCTCCAACCTTGGCCACGTGACTTGCTTTGGTCACTGAATTGGGAGCAAATGATATACATCATTTCCAAGTGGAAAATTTAAGAGTTATCATACATCTGACTTGGATCTCTTTTCCCTCTGCAATAGATCAGGGGTATCTTAAATAGGGGACATTCTATCCAGTGTCTCAGAGAGAAGAAGCGTGAGGCAGCCTGGCAGATGACCCAAGGTGGACATGTAGCAAGATGGAAAATAGCCTTGATGAGGCCACATGGCAGTGGCGTTTGTTAGTGTACATAACTGAGGCTGTCTTAAATAATGTTTACTATTTGCTACATATGCTTGTCCAACTCCCATGTTATCTCTGAGTCTTTGGAAGACAGGAGGAGTGCTAATTCACATCTGTAAGCCCTCCTTTATCCCACCAGTTCCTCCTATATTGCCTTGAACCTGTAGCTGCTTAATAAATGCTTGATGATCTGTATTGACATGGTTTTATGTAGTCTTTAGCCAGCCATTTCAGTTCTCAAACCCAGCATCTTCCCAGCATTGGTTGAGGTTTGAGGAGCTCTGTAAGTTTATTTTAGGTGGTCCTCAGACACAGTGGTAAATAACATTGGATTGCATTGAGAGCGAGTCATTCCCTTTTCAATTCTCTCTTAATGCATCTTATGGCATTCCAAATAATCCTCATGTACAGACATTAGGGGTAAGAGTAATAGCTAGAATGTAATAAGATTGATATGTCTGTTTGTACAGTAGCTTCCCATTGATATGTACAGTTGTTTTTATAGATTTTTTTAAAAATGTGTTTATTATAAAGAGTGAGAAAAAGAAAATTATACAGGAAATGATGAAAAATAGGTAGTAAGGTGATATGGCAAAATTTAAAAGTACGGCAAATGAATGAAGCTTGGAAAAAAACCTTATGTGAGCCTTTTTCTAGTCAACAAAGTTGTTATGAAAGCCAAAATAGATAAAGCGTGATTGGACTTTTTGAAAGGTTAGGTGATAGATAGAAAAACACATAGATACAAAGATAATAAATAGACACAGAGAAATAGAGACAACGATGGGGGGGTACATGGGTGGGTGGGTGGATGGATGGATGGATGGATGGATGGATGGATGGATAGGACACATAGATGTATAAATGTAAGAAATCATCCTTGTAGTGTTGTTATGGTACTTGTGCTTATAGCAGTTGCATTTTTTCTCCTTCTATCCAAAGACTTTTTCCTGTTTAGTCTCTGGTCCAATTCACTGAGGTAGTTTTCCATTTTATTAGCTGTTCCAAGTGGGGAAATAGAATAGTGCCTATGTACAATGTCACCCTCTGATTTAAACTTAACCATATATCCCCCGCCCCCCAACTCCTGTCCTCTTTGTTACTGGAGTGAACCTTTGGTGTGAGTAAAAAGAACAATTAGTGTGTTCAGTGGAATTCTAAGTAGGAAGTACGAACCTTGAGCAGGTTCTGGTTGGCCGGGGTCTAGGTTGAAGTGTTGCAGAATTCCTCTGACTGGCCCAGTTATTTGTATACCTGGTCCTTGGAGAAAGGGATGTTTTGAGAATACAACTGTGTCTGCTCCACCATTATGTCCCCCTGCTACTTAATAATGTTTGATCTGTCAAAGCCAGGAGCTGTTCCAGCAGCCGTAGTTGTTCATTAGTGACTTTCAATTAAAGCGTGCCGGAGCAGGGTGTTCCCAGTGCCAATAATCATTTTCATTATTAATAATAACGGCTACCACATAATTCGTACCAGCTACAAATCATAGAACATGAACCAGGAGTTCTGCTAGGTACTTGATGAGAACTGTAACTTACAGCAACCTCGAAAATTGGGTGCTCTCATGTGGGAAGGGAAACTTGGGGCTCTTAATCGATGCTAATTGATTGATACAAGACATAGGAAGCATGCACGTCTACTGATTCTGAAAACCCTACATCACATAGGGCTTTTCTGCCCCTACTGCCTCATTGGGAGAGAGCGAGGGCGAGAGCGAGGTGCCTGTACATATAAATTAATCGGGTACAACTTTCCAAATCCAGTCTTATTCAGAGCTCCCTACTGCCTTCCCTCTGACTCTTAATATTTGCAGCGCTTCCAGCCTAGCATTCCTCAACACCATCGTTCCGAATCACGAGGCTGACAGCATTTGTTGCCTTGCGAGTTTTAACGAATTGTTAATGCCACATTTTCCCTGAGCATGCTTAACATTTACTTCACTCATCTGAGCGTGAGAGCTGGCGAGAAAGTGCAATCTGTCCTCAATCTCAGCAAGTCCCCACTGTCCCCCTTGGAGAAGGCTGAGCCCCTGTGGGTGGGGCAAGACACAGTGAGGGGTACCCCATGGAAGGCTGGCTTGAGATCACAGTGGGAGTCTTGGCCCCAGCTATGAGTCACCATCTGCATTTTGATCCTGCTTTACTGACACACTGGAAAAAAAAAAAAGAATCTTCTGTGTTACCTACTTAGGATTTTCAATGGTATCCATCTGAATTTTGCTGATGGATGGGTGAGATCCTGTTTCTTTATTTCCTTCAAATAAATGAAGTCTTGCCCACTTCCTGCAGCCACTCAGTAGGTGATTAGGGTGTCTCCTTGACAACTTTGCAACTTCATACAAAATCAATGACCTTTGGCCAAGGAAACACTCACAGAGCTCCTGTGAGTCTTCACATTTTGACACTAAAACTTTGTAACTGGATGTATTTTAGACAAGGCTCACTGACGATGTCGAATAGACTCTCCCTCCCTGTAGTTCAATTAAGAGAAACAGGGACAGTCTCTTGAATATTTGAAGACTGAACGCAGAGTCCGGTGGTCTTTCTTGGTTTTGGTTTGGAGTGGGAATGTCAGAAATGTGTTTTCTTAAACCTCAGAGCAGACAGTGTTTCTTCTGCTACTCTGAGACCCCCTTTCTGAATCGATCTCTGTGCCAGCTTTTTCTTTTTAGATTTGGACAGGTGCTTTTTTCCCAATTGAGCTAACACTGATTTACAACATTGAGGTATAGGATCACACCCTTCAGGTACCCACAGGTACCCATAGTCCTCCTCTCCACTCTGTCCTCCACCCTCCCCCTCTGTAGCCTCAATTCTGCAGTCAGATTTCTAGCATTTGTTATTCTTTTGGCTTTGTCTCACCCTTTGTTTTATTTCTCTATAGTCCACACCTAAGTGGCATCATCCAGTGTTTGTCATTCTCCTCATGACTTATTTCACTTAGCGTCATCCCTCCAGTCCATCCATGTTGTCACAGGAGTCAAGAGTCCTTATTATTTTTTCATTGCTGAGTAGTATTCCACTCAATGGCATACTGAGTATAGGCGCTGCACCTTCCTGATCTACTCATCTCCCATTGGCCCTTAGAGTGTTTCCGTACCTTGGCTATTGTAAATAGAACGCTCACGAACATAAGGGTGCATATCTCCCTTCAAATGAGTGTTTTCACACTCTGGGTAGATACCTATGAGTAGAATGCTGATCCTATGGTTGACCTATTTTTAAGATTTTGAGAAGTCGCCACACCGGTTTACACAGGGTCTGGACAGTTCACACCCGCACCAGCAGTTGCTGTTTCTGGTCTCTTTGATATGGGCCATTCCCACAGGTGTGAGGTAGTAGCTCATTGTGGTTTGACCTGGCTTTATTACGTAAGAGAACTTTCACTGATGATGGAGCTTTTTTCCTTGTTAATCTGTCAGTCTTGTACATGTCTATCCAGCTATGGGGCACGTTTTCACTCTTCCTACATGCACAGATTTCACTACCCTCCACGGAGTCGCCCGTGCGGATGTCCTTCCCCCTTCTTTCCCCCTTCCCTCTAAAAACCAGTAAAGTTTTCAACAAGTCTAAGATTTGTTTCTGATGTATTTTGCTTATTTGTATTTCACGGGTAAGTGACACCATCCAGTATCCATTTGCCTTTCACTCTCTGACTTATCGCATTGGCATCATCACCTCAAGATCCATCCTTTTGTCCCAAAAGGCAGTGCTTCACCTCTTTTACTTGCTGAGTCATAGTCTGTTGAGTACCAATTACACAATTTCTTCACACAGTTGTCTGACGTCGGGCACTTAGGTTGGGTTTATGATTTGGCTATTGGACAGTGCTGTTGGGGACATAGAAGAGAATGAGTCTTTCGTAATTGAGTTTTCATGATCGTTGAGAAAATACCTCTCGGAGGTATCCAGTACCTTACAGAGGCACTGCTGGATCACATGGGATTTCCATTCTTATTTCCCTAAGAAACGTTCATACCATTTTCAGTAGAGGCTGCACCACGTCACAGCCCCACTAGCAGTGGAAGAGGGCTCCTTTCTCTACATCCTCAGCAACAATTTGCTGCTTCCATTCTTCTTGATATAGGCCATTCTCACAGGGTGAGGTGATGGCTCATTGTGGCTTAGATTTGCTTTTCCCTTGTAATAAGTGATGTCGAGCATTTCTCATATGCCTGTAGGCCATGTGTATGTCTTCCTTCAAAAAGTGTCACTCTTGCCTGAACCACCTCTTACCTCGAGGCCTGCAGAGCTATCTCCCACATCTGTTTACAGTCCTCTGCCCATCCCCTCTGGAGGGGCTCCCAAAGCTGACTCCAAGCCAAAAAGCATTTCTGGAATCCAATTCCAAGGGATGACCCTATTTGGGGTTTTGAATGCAATTTCAACTGACACGTAGATCCCACTAAAATATTTATGAATTAACTAAAGATTTTTGTTAAAAAAAGAAAACAGTTACAACCAGATTGCATCAGTTGAGCTGAATCTTCCCTTACTTCGTTTTTTCTAGTATCCTTAAAAGCTATTTTCCCTGTGTGTTTGTAATTTTATTTTGTTTATCAGGGAAGGTAGTAGACCAGAATAAGAAGTGTCAGGTTTAATTCTCTGCTGCAGTTCTCAAAATAGATGTTTCATAAGTAACATGTGGCTCGCTCAGCTAAAATTAAATGTCTCAGTGTTTCCAAATGTTTCCATCTAGAATTTGCAACATATACTCTTCCAGAACTAACAAAGACTTGGAAAATTACCACTTAAAAATGTCAGTCTATTTCAGACTTTTCACCAGCTTTAAATGCTGGTTGTGGATAAAATTAAAAAAGAAAGCCTAGAATAATCTTTCAGTTAGAAAAAAAAAAACAACAAAAGCTGGCCTTCTCATCCATGAAAGTTCAGATCAGAGAGACACCATATCAAAGAATATAATATGTATGCAAAATCATTCTACTTTTGTGACATTCTAGGAATCCATACATCTAAACCTCTGAGGCTATATATTGCAGTGGTTCCTAATTTCCAGAAGCCCCTGGAGCTTTATTAAAGAAGATGCATGATATCATCTCTGCTGAATACCTTGACTCAATAAACATGTAATGAGTCACGGAGGAGAAGAACCAACTGGTCTACCCTGTTCCACTGCCATCACTAGTCCTAAAAGTCTGGATAAACAAGGCTGCTCATTCCTTCACTGTCTACTATTAGACAGTATGAGATGGATGAAGAAAGAGGAGGAAAGGGAGGAGGAGGAGATCCAGAGTCCTAGTTCTTTGCCAGTAGTGATGTTCTATGGGAAGGAAGGTGGTGGAGGATCCCATAGCAGAAATAAAAGATGGTGTGGGAGACCTATGAGGAGATACCCAGGGAGACTGAGTTTCCATAGTGATGGCCCCTATGACGACGAGAGGCCCCAGCAGCTTTGACAGCGAATCTCCTGGAGTGTAGGACAGTGCGATCCCAGCTCTGCCACTTCCCAGATGTTTGACTTTGGGCCATTTGTTTAAATTCACGGGGATCAGTGCTCCCATGTGCAGAGGACAGTGATGATAGAATTTACCTTCTGTGTGACTGTGAGTGGAACAGCTCAAGTGCTGAGGGCCTGGCGTGGACATACCTGGCACAGGGTGAGAGCTATGGGAGTGATTCTATGCGAAAAGATGGGCAGGAGGCGCTATATCGACACCAGGCCCTTGGCTTGCTCCTCCGAGAGTGAAAACCCCTAATGACCACATGGTGTGGGGGCACTGGAGAGCAAAGGCTCATGCGAACTTGTGAGATAAGAAGCAGGTCACAAGTCACACAGAGATCAGATGTTGACAGATGAGAAGTGCACCGAAAGTAGCCTGTGTTTCCAGATATGCATTCAGAGAAAGAAGTGAAGAAGGGGTGTGTCTAGTCACCCCCATCTCAAGAGGAATGCCCACCATAGCAATGGCCACAGCAACAGCCCCAGCACTGGGGCAGGGGGGGGGGGTGCTGGCTGGTGTGACCCAAGGGCTGCGCTCCCCTGTGTGCTTGCTAAGAACTGACCACACTGCATGGAAGAGAGATGGGAGGAGACCGTTCCTACTGGACAAGGAAACTAAAGCTAAAACAATTAACTTGCCCAGGCCGATGCAGCTGCCAGGGAGACAGCAGAAATTCGAACCCAGGCTGGCTGTGTCCAGAAATGCAGTTCTCATCTGCTAGGTGAGAGTCGAGACACTTGCATTGATCTGGTTATGTCCCAACGCGAACTAAACTATGATGCGCTTCCTGCCGCACTGAAGGAGATGAGCCGATCTGAATAGGCTCACTGACTCTGCGGGCTCCGGCCCTGTCACCCGCCGGCAGTGCTGGCGCTCTGCATCCCAGGCCGGGGGTCCTTTCGGGACCGCGCTGGACGCCCCCGAGGCACCAACTCACCTCACCCGCCTCTCCTTTTTAGCATGTGACCGTTGCCATTTTATATCTGCCATGTGCCTTTCATTAATCTCTGTAGCCCAGCTGGACTAAAAGTTTAGGCGGAGGAAGTCCCTGGTCTACTTTTGCTGGGTGTTGTACCCCCAGTGCTTGCTCATGTCTGATACTTAGTAGCTGTTCAATAAAAGGTGTTGAATGGGTGCCGCCTACTCCACGGCCATGCTGCCACCTCATCTTGTTGCCAAACCCTACCCAGGAATCAAGGCTGCAGGCGAGGCCACTTAGATCCCCCTCCCACTCAGGAGTCTGAGCCGCTACCGACCCTGCGGCTCTGAGCTCTGGGTCAAGCTTGCTCACTGACCGTGGCGCGCCCACCTGCCAGCCCCCTGACCTCGCGCAGCGCCCCTTCCCCTTGGGCGCAGGGGGCCAGGAGAGAGGTGGTTTGAACTCAGAGAATGGGAGGGTATTGAGTGCCCCAGCCCCCAAAGCCTCAGCTTAGTCTATGTCTGCAGTAGGAAACATTTGGAATCCATTCTATCAATTATTTAAAACTCATAATTCAGTCCATATTAAAGATTTATTGCAACAAACCCGAAAACAGCAAGGAGGCGGGGCCGCCGCCAGTGCGGGGCGTCGGTCTGGGGTATCACAGGGAGGCGGGGGCGAAGTAAGACGCGCCTCCAGACCTGTTCTTGAGTAGAAGCTGTCCTTGAGCTGAGGCGCTGGAGGCGGGACAGCGTCCAGCCCACCTCAGCGGACCAGGCGTGGGCGCCAGCGGGAACTCGCGGCCACTGCTCGCTGCGCCGCTTTGCCTGCGGGTTTGAGGCACAGTAACACCCTAGCCGAAGCGCCCGCCGCCAAGAGAGGGGACTGGGGCTCTCCAGGCTAGCCAGAGGGCGAGGGAGCGGGAGACTGAGCAGCAGGGGGTCCCTGCCAGGGGCTCACCCTGAGCATCCCCCCAGACCAGCACCCGGCCAAGGCGATCCAGATGAGCTTGTTTATGTAACAGAACTCTCAGCACCTCGATTATGCTGTGAGAGGCTGAGGGGGGAAATAGACATTTTTGCAAATTCTGTTTCTGGCAATCTTCAATAAACTAAAACAGTTGAGCATACAGAATTTTCTGTTGTTTCTGCAAAGATATAATTTGTTACACGGAGGCTCATTTGCTTATTTGGAGTAAACACAGCTTCAGACCCAGTAGAGATGAGCACTGGTGCTTGAGATGGATCGAGAAGGAGGCGACATAATACTTCACTGTTCTATTTACTGTGTTAAGTATAGAGTGGGAATTGATGACAAATGTGCTGGGGTTCCCGGCGCGAGCCGAAGCGATGATCTGGGCTCTACTGCCAACTGGCTCTGAAGCAGAGATTTTTTTTCACGTCAGAAAAATGACACCTTCAGAACTATCCCATTACAGACATCTGTTTATCAGACCTTTGCCTGAATGAATTATTCAGAACGTGCTTAAGGTTGTACTTTACCTGACATATGGAAATAGAAAGTCGCCTGCTCCTGGCCGCCGTATATCTGTCTACATAAAACCAGGCGTCACGCTCCACGCCGCGTGTGGGGACTTAGCAGGTGGCGCCTGCGGCGCTCAGCGCAATGGGGCCGCTCTGCCCGCGCTCCGACGGCTTGGGGCTTAGAAATCAGCCCCTGGCGTTTCCCGGGACTCGGGGTTTCTCTGCCGACGCCCCTTCCTGTTTCGTTCCTGACGACTGCCGTGGAAAGCCGTGTTGGCTGACAGGCTTTTGCTCTCGGTGGTCAGGCAGGAGGGAAGCCCCAGCACCTGCACCTCCGGGGCACAGCGAGAGAGGCCCGGGAGGTGGGAGGAGGAATGGGGGGTGGGGGCTGTGAGGCCTCCAGGCAGCCCTCGCGGGGCGCCCCAACCTGCCTGGGCTCACCCTCTGGGCTCCCCCACTCACTCCTTCCTCACATGTGGATGGGAGCACTTGCTTGGGCCCGCAGTACACGTGGGTGCGCTGGAGGGTGATGCTGAGGGCAGTGAGCAGGCAGGAGAGAGACAAAAGGGACGGCAGCCCTTGTGCCCGGAATATGGAGACAGCCGAAGGAGCAATGGCAAACCCCAGACATCTGGCTGGAGAACTGAGGGTCGGGGCAGTTGGGGACGAAGGATGAAGGAGGAGGGGCGCAGTGGACTCAGGGGAGATGATGGTGACCTTGGTGCTGGCTGTGCTGTGAGAGGGCGCCGGAGGGGGTGGCCCCGGACCTCTCACTCGTGCACAGGCCTGCAGACTCCTGCGGAACCTGCAGTGTTCTCTGCCTGCCCTCCCCGGGGAACACCTGTGTTTACTTGAGAAACAAAACTGCACCTTTTAGCTGGTGAGTTTGGACACCAGTTTGCACCCACCACACCATCACATCATCAGGGTAACAAGTCCCTTGGCTCTAGAAGTTTCTGTGTGTCTCTGGTTCAGGTTTTGCTTTTGCGTCTGTTAACACGACAGGAGCTTCATGCTCTCTCCTCCTCACAGGTTCCTCTGTGGTGTCTGATAAGGCAGGATTCTGTTCTTCTTCAAGGCTGAATAATGTTCTGCCTGGTAAATGCACCACATTTCTTGAGCCATTCATTTCCCAAATAACCCTAAAAATGGAAATGAAAGCTGCTCCTGTGTGTGTGTGTGTGTGAGAGAGAGAGAGAGAGAGAGAGAGAGAGAGAGAGAGAGAGAAAGAGAGAGAGAGCAAGAGAGAGAGAATCTTCCCCATGCATATGTACTTGGGTGCGTTCTAGACTATTCCATCCAGGGGTCTTGGCTGTTGAGCCCTGTCCCTGGGAGGCTTTGGTGCTGAGCATGGGCGTCCTGGCCTGTCCATCTTGCAGGGCTACGGGTTAGGGAAGCCTCTCCTGCCCCGGGGGTCTTCTCCCCTTGCAGAAGCAGCGGTAGCTTTGCACCTGCTGGGGAGTCAGCCCCCGCAGGAGACCCCTCTTTCTGCAGGAAGCTTAAAGGGAATGAAGTCCAAATGGTTGATTTTGTTAGAGAAGAATTGTTTTGTCCTGTGTTGGGTGAAATTTCTCTCTATTACACTTTTCTACAAATTCCCCAGTTCCCAATTCCCCCAGACAACACAACTACAATTTGCTGGATAAACAAAACCAGTGGGGATGAACGCTCAGGGCAGCGGCCTGTCAGGGCGCTTGCTTGTTAGCTTGGTAAAAGAGTTAGCACATCCCTTCAAGTTGTACAAAATTGAATTACTTGATAAAAGTGGTGGACCTTTCTTCCTGGGAGTCACCGCTGGTTAAAAATAATCCAATAAGGATATTTCGCAGCATTAGCATTTTTGCATTGGAGCAGGAAGTGCCAACCCACTTTCTTCGTCCCCTCCCCCTTTTTGGTGCTAAATAGCAAGGCTTTCTTAACCAGAGCTTCCTAGCTCAGATGAGACTGTAATTTTAAAAAAGTTGATGGATTCCCCTTTCCAGCCCTGTCGCCTGGCATGTTGAATCTTGTATTCGTTCAAAACTGACATCTACCCCCAGCTCATCACACCAAAGGGGAGCCAAAAAGACAGACGGTGGGTTAACCATCCGCATTAGAAAAAATTCATAAATGCCTGAGGCTTGTTCACTTAGCAGGTGTGAAAATGGTGCCTCCCCAGAGGGAGCCAGCCCGATGGAGGAAACTGGGTGTCCACGTGTGCTTTTTGGCCGCGTGCTGGCTGCTCCTTCTCCAGACCTGTGCTGTTCCCAGAACAAAGTCCACACTCTTTTCTCTGAAATGACTCCAGGCTTCTGAGAGGAGCCTTGCAGGAGCCCCCCGGACATGCTGGAAAAAGCCTGCCCCTTCTATTTGGGGGCAAACCACCCAGCAGAGTCAGGAGCCAAAAGCAAGCTGCACCTGCTACTTCATCTTGGCTGTAAGACTGTCATTTTTTAAAATGCCCCGCTTAGGGTTGCAAGCAGCGGGGATGTGCTTCCCAACACGTGGGAGAAAATGTGAAGGGGAAGCCACAGCTCCATCCTGTGGGCAACCCCCCAAATCAATTCATTAGCCCCCCAAAATATCCATTGTCGAATGGAGCAGAGGATTAAATATTTATAGATGTCCGCTGGGGTAATAAAACTGTATTCAATTATATGGCATGCACAACGTAATGATTGTTGAAAACTTGGTAATAAACCCCAAACTCATGAAAAATACAGGATAAACAATGCGATGAGAAAATTATGGGAAAATAGCCTCTGGCTTATGGAAATGTGGCTTTATTTTGAAATAATGCAAAGTAACAGTGTGTGCATTAGAAAGCGAGTGCGCTTACACAAGCACGCTCTAATCTCCGGGAACTTCTCCATGTGTCTTCGGCAGTAGTGTCTGCAGCACCCCACCAGCCGCCCGTGGATTGGGGCTCTGTGAGGATGGGGTAGCCCTCGCTTTGTCTTGGAGTTCCGGGCACTTTGCACAGGGGTGCAGATGGGGTTAGCGCTCCATAAATATTGTTGAACTAAATTTTAAAAAGGATGCGTTTTGGCTCTTCATCTCGTGTCTCCATCCCAGTGATTCCAACCAAGGGTGATTTGGGTTTCAAATCAGGGCACTTGGTGGCATCTAGAGATATGTGGGGTTCCTTACAAACTGTGGGAGTGAGGAGTGCTCCTGGAACCTGGTGAGTGCAATGAGGGTTGCTGCACAGGACAACCACCCCCCACCCCCATGTGGGTTGTGCTGAGTTGGGAGCACTCGTCCAATTTACCCCACGCTGCTCCCGGCACCCAGGGGACTCGGTTTGAGAACTAGGTGCTGAACTTTTCTCAAGACATCTGCTGGGTCCCTGTGTCAGTTTTCTGGGGCCTCCGTGGCAAAGTCCCACGGACTAGGTGACTTCAACAGCAAACACGTTGTCCCCAGTTCTGGAGGTTGAAGTCCGAGTTCAAGGTGTCTGCAGGGCTGGTTCCCAGCTTCTCCTGGCTTCTGGTGTTTTGCTGGCCGTCCTTGGGTTTCTTTGGCTGGTAGGTGGGTCACCCCATTCTGCTTCCATCTTTACATGCCATTTTTCCTTGTGTGCCTGTCGCTATGCCCAAGGGCCCCTTTTCCTAAGACACAGTTATATTGGATCAGGGGCCCATGACCAGCTTAACTGGATTATCTGCAAAGACACTGTTTCCGTAGAGGTCACATGTATGTTATGAGGTCTGGACTTTTGGGGGGGAGAAGACCACGCAAACCATAATAACCCACTTCCCCCCACCTTCAGCTCTTGCCTGTCAGTCCTCCCTTGTGCTGCACTAGACGTGATGCTTTGGCTTCCCTCCTCGGTCTTCTAGGCTCCCTCCAGCGCCTGGGGCAAGCCCACTAGAGCAGCTGCCACACGCAGCCTCTGATGTGCCCATGATGTACTGGCTCGGCCACATCTCTGCCGTGCGCCGCCCTTCCCTCTGCAAGAGGCTCATCCCTCCTGAGCCCCAGGGCCCCGTGCTTCTCCCCCAGAGCTCCTCCCGGAGCACATCTCTTCTCCCGCTTTTCCCCGTCCTGTCCAGTCTGCTGTGATCATGCTCCCCCAGGCTGGGGGCTGCAGCCCGCGCCCCGTGGTCTTCTGCCCGCCGCGGTCCACATTCTGGAACACAGTTCGTGTCTGACCCGCGAGCCTGGCTCAGAGCAGACCTGGACCACTCGCTGCTGGAACCCACGGCGAACCCACCCCTGCCTGCCGGGAAGCTGTCCCTGCGGGTGTTCTCGCAGGTCCTGGGGTGAAGAGGCCAGGTTCCCAGCTGAATGTCCCCTCTTGGCTCACTGCAGGGCTGGGCTGGCCCCTTCTCCGGGCGTGGTGAGGGGGGTCGTGAGGGCACTTCCGGGCACAGGAGGGGCATCTTTGGCGCTCCCCCTGCTCCTTTCCTCTCGAGCTGCATCCCCTGCCCTGCACTTGCTCGCTCCCCGCTTACTGCCGCTGTCACAGCCCCGCAGCTTCAGCTGCCCGTCCAAACAGCCCAGCTGTGTTTCCTGCGGTTCTGGAGATGTGAAGTCCAAACTGGGGGGTCACGGGGTGCCTTCGTGGTGTCTCAGGGCTATGCCTGAGAGATTCTAGGAGGCTTCCCATTCCCCATCTCCCAGTTTCCAGGAGCCTGGCTTGCCGCAGCCCTTCCTGTCTGGAAACCAGCAGCGTCTTAAGGTTTCCATCCAACCCTCCTGGCCCCCGGCCTCCCTCTGCAAGGCCACTTGTGACAAGCCGGGCCCCCCAGACACGTTTCCCTCTCCAGACCCTTCGTGTTACTCATGTCTGCAAGAGTCCTCTGCCGTGCACAGTGACGCTCAGTTTCCAGAGCTTAGGCGTGGGCTTTTATCCGGGCTCGGGGGCCAGGATTCAGCTCCCCGCACTCAGCCCCAGTCACGGTGTGCGGTGTACGGTGCTGGGTGGCTTTGCAGCCGCAGCCATGAGTGTGTATTCAGGGCCTGCGCCTGGAAGCCAGTGTGGTCTCGTGAGGACGGGTGACGCCAAGGTTCGTTCTCTTCTGCAGACGGGATGAGAAGTCCGGGGCGAGGCTGGGGAGCAGGGAGATCTGCGCTGAGCGCGACCAGGACTGTGGTTGCTCGAACCCTGGTCTGTGTCACCGCCCCCGAGGCTCCTGCTCTTGTTGCCTGCAGCCACAGCCCCCCATCTGGAGGAGCAGTGGCCAGCAGACCGCCTGCCCTGCCCACTGGCCAGTGTCTGCCTTGCTAATTGTGTTTGGGCAGGACTTGCTTTTTGTTTGCCTAGCAAAGTTCATGCAGCATCTCCGGTTCCTCCGCGTGCAGAAGCACAGGCCTGTTTGTTTGCTCTGTTTGCCTTCTGTTCATCAGTCTGAGCACCGGCGGGCGCGAGTCTCGGAGAGGGGACCCCGCCGGTGTCCGGAGCTCACACAGGCAGTTCGGCATCTTGGGGCCCTGCGGTGGAGAGAGGGGGCACGGTGGCAGTCCCATGGATCTCCAGGAAGGGGAAGACAGAGTCCAGCAGGAGCTGGGAGAGAACACCAGGAGGACAGCTGTGTTTGCAGCTCACAATCGGTCCTGAGCTTCCAGGGTGATTTTGGGAGCTGGCACCCAGCATTCTGTCAAGGATCAGGGAGAGTGCAGCTTGGCCCCCTGCTCACCTGCAGAGTGGCAAGGAAGCTGGCGCTGTCATTTGGGAAATGCATCCACACTCACTCCCAAAGAAGGTGCTTCCTGAAGAGGGGGAGAGGGCCAAGGAAACAAGAGGCGCCCAGACCCAGCCGGAAGCAGACTCAGAAGGAAAAGACAATCTCTGCATTCTCCTTTCTGCACCTACGTTTGCATGAGACTCCTGGGACAAGTCTGGATGCCTTTGCCACACCTGTTAATCTTGTGTGTTGGCAAAGAGAAAGAAGCCAGAGGCTCAACACTGGAAGAGCTCGCTACTGTTACAAAGTCCCAGGACTGTTGCAAAGTCCCAGCGTGCAGACATTTGCAGTTCAGTCCTGGAGGCCAGAGCCTACACCCAAGGCTCGTCAGCATAGGAACCTTCTGGAAGCTCGGAGGAGACTCTTGTCTCTTGGCTCCTGGCGGATGGTGACTGCTGAGCGCTCTGCGTGTGTGGGAACATCACCCATCTTTGCATCCGTCTGCACAGAACATTCCTAGATGACTCCAGACTCACACTCTTAGTAAAGACGCAGGTCATATCGATTAGGACCCATGCACACTCGAGGCCTCATTCCAGCTGATGTTGTCTGCGAGTTGCACAGGCTGCTCGCCACGTTGAAGGCCCTCTGGCCACCGTGGCCTCCCCGCTGCCGCACACGGTGCTGTCCGGGATGCCTTTTCCCTGAGCACACCCTCCCTGCCACACACACACACCGGGCCCAGGCATATCACACGGCCCTGGCCCGTCACCCCTGCCCTTTGCAGGTGCAGCAGCCACCCCAGGGCCTGGCACCTGCGCCATCCCGTCAAAGGTAGCCTCTAAGCCAGCGGCGTGGCCAGAGCTGCCCAGAGATGCTCAAACCCACGACCCAGCATCCCTGGTAATTCAGAGAGTTCAGAGGTCCCCAGGGCGCCCTTAGGCCAGCAGCCTTTCCCCGGGAGGCCTTTGTGGGCTGGGCGCCCCACTGGCCCTGCGCGATCCTCAGGCTTCCGGGCAGCCAGTGGTTAAGTCCACGGTGGAACCACCTTGCGTGGCGTGCAGGGCAGCCGGCACGCCGAACCGCTCCCCGGCCCTGCATGGGGCATAATTGTATTTGCAGGGAGGACCGATCTATTAACCAGGTGCAGGTCTCAACTGTGTGATTTTTATAAAGGAAACACAAAAGGCCTCTTGGGGTGAAGGATATTATAATTAGGGATGATTTATGCTCCCCTGCTAATGTATACAGTGCACTTTATGAGAATGTTCTACTTGATGTGGCCAGAAACATTAAGCAAAAATAGTGTTGCGGCCTGAGTTAGAGACTCAGCTTCTGTGCGAAGCTTCATCCGCCAGCGCTAAAATATTTGGAATGAGGTGTCTGCACGCTGCTGTGAAGGAAATACGAACGTAATAAGTGCATTTCTGATTCAGACCTGAGCGTAATTTCCTTCCAAAATACCTCACTGAGTTTAGCATATTTACCCCTAGGTGGGATGTTCTCTGCAGATCACTGTGCACCAGGAAAGGCTGTCACTGATGCTAATTTCAGGGCTGAGAAGGAACTCGGGGGTCGTGCAGCCCAGCGTCCCAGCTCAGTTCCAGTGTCCACCCGCCACTGATCTGACTTTCTTGGCTGAGACCCAGAAGTCAGGGGAGAGAAGGGGAAGGGTCGGGGGAGCGGAAGGGGTGGACACCGAAGGGGGCGGGGCTGCAGTCAACACAGGGACCCGGGCGCACACACCCTCCACGCTCTGCCTGGGCAACCTTGCACTTGTCGTGGACTCTGGCGCTGCTTTCGGCCGAGGGGCAAGGGCCTAGGGGTGCCCACCGTTTCCCACTGGGCTCTCTGCATGGAGCTGTTCTTGGACAACAGTGGGCAACCTCTGCCCAGTTCACCTCATTTCTGACTCTCTCTGCTGAGTGGTGTCCGATGCAGAGGTTGAGGGCTTGGCCCCCCACACGCACCCCTCACTTCAGGTGAGGGGACCTCACATCGAGGTCCAGGTTGCCCCCCGTGCTCCTCTCCAGCCACCTGTGGATGAGGGATCCCCAGGACCGACCATTCCCCCTGTTGGAAGGGTTTGCTAGAGCGGCTCCGGGCACTTGGGGAGCAACTTCCTGGCTAAATTACTGGTTTATCATAAAAGGATGTGACGTGGGAACAGTGATGGGAGAGACACCGAAGGCAATGCATGGGGAGGGGCGTACAGCCTCCCTACCCTCTCCATGCATCAGGCTCCCAGACTCCAAAGCTCTCTGAACCCCATTCATTTTGTTTTTTAACGGAGGCTTCATGAAAGAGGCACAGTTGATGACTCATCAGTGGCGGCTGAGCCCGGAGCCCTGCCTCTCTTCCAAGAGAAGAAAGCTCCCACTTCAGCCACGTGGTGGATTCCCCCTACCAAGGAGGCCCCACCCCAGCTGCTTCCTGATGTCACCTTATGGCCTATGAGACACCTTTCGCTCTCATCCCTGGGCACTCTAAAGGTGTTAGGAGCTCTGTGCTGGGATCAGGGACAAAGACCAAGTATATATATTTGTTGTTTTAAATCACACTATCACAGCCATCAAGGCAGCCTTTTCTCATATGACGTTTACAGCAGTAAATGGGGTAACAGATGCAGATTCTCGGGTGACAGTGGTCCTGCCCAGAGGGGGAAGGGGGCCCCACATGTCCACCGTGGTGATCTGGTGATCTCGGAGACTTCACTGGCTCCTCCGATGGTGGTGTAAGGGCCGCCTCTGGGGGAACTGCCAAGGTCGTGCAGCTGTTAGGGTCACAGCATTGCTTGTCCACTCAGGTTCAAGGTGCTGGCTCAGCCTTAGCTTTCAGCAGGTGCCCAGGGGCGGCTCCCTTGTTCTCTCCTGCCAGCTGATAAGGGCCTGGTCCTCTAGGCTCACAGTGACGAGCCTTTAACTATTTCTCCTCACTGTGTCAGAGACGTGGTCAGTGCTATGGGGTGTGTGTAGTTCATAATGGGGAGTCAATCAATCTTTGTTCCTAAAAGTAACTCAGTGAAGCGCCCTCTATACACTTTCTGATAGATCCACATACCATATTCATTATTATTTCCCTGCTATTTTTTTCTTAAAAAGATTTTCATTTAAGAATAATCATAAAGTATTTGCCCTTTTGTGACTGACTTCTCTCATAGAGGTAATGTTTTTGAGGTTCGTTTGTGCTATAGTGTGGATCCGCATTCCTTTTTCACTACTGTATAGTATTCCACAATAGGTCTAGATTGCAGTTTGTGATCCACCCTTTGGTGGATATTGGGTTGTTTCTACGTTTTGGTTATTGTAAATCATGTTACTTTGAACATTCAGGTTCAAGTGTGGATCTGTGTTTCATGTCTCTTGGATTTATATGTATCAAGGAGTACTCATGCCATGGTTCCTTCCATCTTCTTTTCTGTCCATTCAATTCTTACCCATCCTTGAAGATCAAGTTTCTATCTGGACTATGATTTTACCCTCTGGCTATTCTCAGGCTTTATAAGTTGGTTTAAATAATAGAAAAATAAAGTATGTGCCTGTTACTATGTTGAGGATATATTTCCTATTGTGTGTAAGACTACATTTATTACATTTATACTGGTGCAATGGAGTGTTATAAATAAAAATATGGACACAGATACAATGAATTGCAGTTAAAAATTGAATATATGTAATATCATAGATATTCACGATATTGCTCTGTGACAAACATTTTGGCTTCGATGGCTAAATGCTTCATCAAGTCCAAACTGATATGACTCTTCACAGAGAGCTCTGTAGCTCTCATTTTGATTTCCTACCACTAGTTCTATTAACCTGAGTAATGGAAATTTATAATAATAACAACCCTTTATCAGGTACGTACTACACCAACAGAAGGCTGTTCCATGCCCACTTTGTTAAAATATTCACAGCACACTCGATCTAGCATCCCGTTCAGGAGCTGCTAGAACTGGTGGAAACTTAAAACGCCCTGGTCCCTACTGAGATGGGCTGTTGGTGTCAACTACAAACCTGCTTCAGAAATCTAATGCAAAAAGGAAGAAAACATTAAAAATGATTTTTATGTTCATTTGATGTTGACATGATGCTATTGTGTTAGTTAAGATGAATTTTGCCTATTCCTTATGAGCCGTTTCTTGATGGAGCTGCTAGGAGGTGTAGAAGAATGAATCAGCCCATATTCTGTTACATGTGTCCTTTGTATTTTCTCCATGTAACAGATCAGGAAATTGAGGTGTAGTGGCCCAATGTCAGCATAGAGAGTAGACTGAGGATTCCGCATGAGATTGGACTGGCTTTCATTCAGAACTTATTAGAGATCTCCTTTAAGGCTGGTTGATTGTCAGTAAGCACAGCAGATGCAATGAAAGGAACTGTCGCCCCCTCCATCTCTCTTCATACGACTTATAGGTTAGTCATCGCTAACTGTCCCTTCTCGGGAGCTCCGTGCATCCTTCAAACAGTGACCCCAAGACTCTGAACTTGCCTTACACAAATTCTGGATGTCATTGCCCTGTAATGGGAGAATGTCTTCTCCATCTAGTCTGTTCCCCTTCGTCTCATGGTTTACCCACCAACAGCTTCCAGAGATGTCTTCTTACTATCTTTCCAATGCTTCATTTTTGCAAATGAATTTCTTTGTGTTTCTTGGTTTTCGATCTCCCAAGCTAAGGCTGGCCTGAGAGTTCACTCTTGGTTTGTATTTAGAGAGCAGAGACCTGATGCTTGTTGATGAACAGGCTCTCTCCTTTGCTTCCGCCGGAAGCTCAGCCAAGGTCCCTTCTCTTGCTGCAAAGAGACTGCAGGGCCCTGGGAGGGGTTTGCACTAGGCAATTAGGCCAGTGTGCAGAAACCAGTACCTATGACCGCGCACAAGATAGGCTTTCTAAGTGTGAGTGCATCCACTCACACTTAGAGATGGGCTGTTGGTGTCAACTACAAATTTTTAAATTTTTAATTTAAAAAAATTAAAAATGTGTTTATGCTTGATTTGTCCCATTTGGGGGAAGCATCCCTGTCTCTCTCCTTTAGATCTGAAAGGAGGGGAGTTGGTAGAAGTAGTCTACCCACGAAGGAAGATGAGTGCTAGAAAGATCAATTCCTAAGTGAAGCCTTCTCCTGACAAGAAAGTTACAGCCATAGAGCATGGGCGCCCCTTTCTTCTGCACCCAAGTGCCAAGGGGGGAGCTACTCGAGTGTCACTTACTCTTCCCCAAGTAGGGCGGATGCACAATGACGAATCCACTCCCAACTGCTTTGGCGGGAACCTCAGCATCCTGTTCCCGCAGCAGGACGTGTGTCAGAGGGTTGCTTCCTTCATTGCTGGGAATCCCAAAAATAATCCAGGAAAGACGTTGGGCAGATGCAAGTCCGCAGAGGGACACGGGAGTCCTGGGGGACCTCTCCAAGGTTGCTCAAGGAGGGTCTTAGGGCAGTCTGCAGGAGCCCCCCCCACACACACACACACTCAATCAGACCCTCTGCTCTTGAAGCCAGCGCCTCTGAATTTTTATGAGCAACCCAGCGTCCCACGTGACTCCGGGCAGCTAGCGCTGATGAACTGTGGTTGTAGAAGGACATCATAAATGCCCCGTAAAACCGTCTCAAATCCAATCAAATTAATTGTTCATTAGCTAAATGTCTGCCTGGACCCCAATTCATAACTTCACTGTTGCAATTCCCTCCCCATATTCAAAGGCACCGTGTAATGGATGAGCAAGCAGGGATGTCAAAATGAATTCGTTCTTTATTTTCCCAAACCCTCTTACCCTTCTCAGTGAATATGTGGCTGCATATGACTGAGAAGCCCACCTGGTGGGAGAGATATGTGGTCCTTCCAGAGAAAGAAATTACTTCCTGCCCTCCCAATGCAGAGATGAAGCTGCAATTTCACATGTATATTATGCTTAATAATTAATCATGGGCATAGAAATATGCATGAGCATTGACTACAGGCATTCTCAGCAATAAGCAAGTACTTTGAGTGCAACAAATGCAGACTTAGCCCTTCCCTTAAGTAAAAGATGGAGGAGGGAGGGGCGAGAGAGAAAAACATTCTAATTGGCTATACGTCTCCTATTTTAAACATTGCCTCTCTAATTGATAACAGTGGCTAATGGTTATTGAGCAATTCCTGTTTATCAGGTAGTTCTCATATTAATATTCAAATGAATTCCTCTAATCAACCTCTGGGGTAGGCACCATGATTAGCTGCATTTTATAAACAAAAACCAAAACAAAGCTAAATGGAAACACAGAGTTGTACTAGCCTCTCAGTATCACACCCGCATCATACAGCTTGTAAGGGGTGGGCTAGGACCTGAACTGTGGGATTATTGGCCAGAACCCACTATCTCAAATACGTCTCTGTGACTCTTGTGCCATAACACTTGCTCTACGGGAAGCACCGGGATCTTTCAATAAACGGCTGAGGAGCCTGCTAGCCCATCGACGGTGGAAGATAGAAACTTGTATTGGTGACTACACAAGCCAGGGTCTCCAGAGAAGCAGAAGCAGCAGCATTGATGTAGATGTGTAGAAGGACACCTATTATGAAGGCTGCTCCCACACAATTATGGGGTCTGGAGGCGCCATCGTCTCCCTCCTCTAAGCCAGTGTCTGGAAGAGCTGGTGATGGTCCAGCCCAAACCCAGACTTCTGAGGACCAGGTGGGCAATGGTGGAAGTTTCAGTCGCACTCTGAGCTCAGAGACCTGAGATCCTGGACCAGCGATGCCCCAGGGCTGAGAAGGTGGATCTCAGCAGGAGATCACTAACTCACCCTTCTGCCTTTGGTCCTTTGGGGTCCTCAGAGTATTCAGTGGCCCACCCTCATCACCAAGGCTGCATCTCTTCACCAAATGGACAGCTTGAAACACTGATGTCTTCTGGAAACAGCCTCGTAGGCACACCCACGCCTGGGCACCCCTTACCCGGCGAAGCTGGCGTGTGCTAGACTCGGGACTTTGCGACTGGGAGTGAGGACAGGCAAGGAAAAGGTTTCCAAGAGGTTGTGGCCGGGATCAGCCCTCCCTCATCAGCCGCGAGGCCATCTTCTCACTTCTGCCTGTACCCAGCGCCTCCCTGCTCTTCCTCTTGCTGCCTCGACTCCATCTGGAGGGAGCTCAGTGGGTCCGTGCAGTTACCAAAGCACCGAGAGCAGCGGGCGCTGTGTACTGTTCCGAGGCTGCCCGCTATAAATCACCACCGACTGGGGGGCTGGAAGCAGCAGTCATGTGTTCTTCTCTCACCTGTCGGAGGCCATGTCCAAGGTCACGGTGTTGATTCCTTCTGGAGCATCGTCCTTCAACAGCATCATCCGTTCCACCCCTCTGTCCTGTTTATAGCGGCTTTAGCATTCGCATCCCTCGGCTTGCAGACACATCGCTCCCATGACCACCGCCCACTTTCTTTTCTTCTGTGCCTATGTGTCTGTCCTCTCCTTTTCTAGACCAAGGATGCTAGTCATTGGCTTCAGAGCCCATGCTAAGTGAACTTAATGTCGTTTCAAGATCTTTGATTTCATTACATCTGCAAAGAACTTATTTCCGGATTAGACCACCCACACATGCATCCAGGATTGGGACATGGGAATTACCTTTCCTGGAGGATGTTCCTCAGCCCTCTGCAGTGATTCCCAGCAAGGACATACTGGGGTGGTGGTGAGCCCGCCCTCCAGGGAATGGAGGCCAGCGTCTCGGCTCTTTGTAGCGAAGCCACAGATCTGAGTCCGGCTCACATGCCGGCATCTTTCACTGTCTGTGGGACCTTTACGAGGTTTCTCCAGTTCCCCAAAGAGCTGTTTCTTCTGTGGGGAAACAGTGATATTCTGTTGGTTTTCCTAATCTTCTATCCTGTGCTGTAAGTGACCACATGCATTTATCGTCTCGCAGCTCCCGGGGGTCAGGAGTCCCTCCAGGCTTAGCTGGGTCCTCTGCGTGGGGTCGCATGAAGGTGTAACAAAGGTGGCGGGTGGACCTCATCCTCATCTGTGGGCTCGACTGGGGATTAATCAGCTTCCAGCCCCGCGCTGGTTGTTGATACAGTTCATGTTCTCATGAATCTAGAGCTTGGCCAGAGGCCATTTTCAGGTCCTCGAGGCTGCTGCCGGCTTGGAGGGCCACCCACGGACACGTTTCCTTCCCACCTGTCTTCTGCACAGGTGATACAGCTACAGTACATAGCTGCGCATCGCATGACACAACGTGTGTCTATCACTCCGCATTCCCCCGTGGTGGCCCCTCATCTTGGCTGCATTCTCACTAGTCACAAATCACAAGTCCCACCTATACGCAGAAAGAGGAAAGTATACAAGGACACGAATACAAGAGGTCAGCTATCGTTGAACGGTACTTGATACACAGCCATGATTCACGATACTGATCCCGGATTAGAATTGGCACTCGGCCCTAGCACAAGGCCGAACTCTCAGACACACTGGGTATGTGTAGCTCTTGCTCTTGGTAGCCGCTACGGTTCTCTCATTCACGCTGCTCTGATTTCAGGGTCTACACATAACCCCCGTGGGGGGTGCACCGCACAACTCCAGGGGGTGCTAGACACAGAGAGGAGGACTTAGAGGAGCCCCAGGGCAGTGAAATTCGGTGGTTCTCACTCTGACGGGGGGTTGAAGTTCTTGGAACCAACTCTGAAAGGGCTGAGTATCCAACCTTGATGACGGATGACAGATTTGGAAATCGACAAGCCCCGGCTTTTAGTTCTGACCACTGAGTGGTAATGACTTAGCTCCTTCAGGGCTGCCCACCCCAGGCTGACCTTCAGAGCCTGGCCAGCGCCGAGTCCACGGATGGCTGACTCTGCAGCAGCGGACAGGGGAAATGCTTCCTGAACGTCGGTGTTTGCCAGTCTTTCTGCTCGTTTCCCTGGCAGTGTTTTTCCACAGTTATCATCCTTTATTTTTCTCTGTCTGCATTTTGATTCCCTGTAAAGTCTTGGCTTGCTTTTCAAAGGAGAAATGAGTTTGTGATTCTTTCACCGGCTGACCGTTGCGTGTGCATTTTATAACCCTCCTTGGCCACGAGAGCGCTGAGTGGACTTAGGACAGGTTTGAACCACACAGCATCCATCACTCCACGCAATCTGGAAGTTCCCTGGCAAGGCAGAGCCGTCTCCCAGGGCGGCCTTACTGTGTGGGGGTGGCGGGGGAAACATCAGGAAGCCCGCGCGCGTCTCTAGAGGGATCATGCAGGAAAGGTGTGCGACCCGCCCACGTGAGTCACATCCTTCTTCCAGGTGTGTCTCCGTGACATTCAGCGAGGGCGTCTGTGTGTGTCCTCTGGGTCGTGGTTGGTGATGGCTGACAGAACACACCCAAATGCGGCCGCATGGAGAGTTTGCCAACAGGTTGCCTGGGCATCCATGGGTGGGGGCGCCAGAGACGATGCAATTCCAGGACCACCGATACAGGAGATGGCATCGCCTGAAACCAGAGTGCAAACAGAGAGGGGCTCCCGGAACTCTGGGAGAGAGTGGGGTGCAGCTGGCCCACCATGAGCTTTGGAATGAAAACCCTGGCCTCCTCCTTTTCCTTCTTCTCCCGGGTTACTTGCCTCAACTCCCCACTGGCCCAGCGCAACAGCCCACCCATCAGTAGGGCACAGCCCTGTTGGTGTGGCGGGCGTGGGCGGAAGGCCGCGTCCTGTGGTACGGCCGGCAGTCCCTCTTCCAGGGCAGAGGCAGTGCGCAGAGAGATGGAGGAGGATGCGTGGGGTTCTGGGAGCTCTGTCTGCATAGCACCCCTAACCCCCCCACCCCCCGTCCAGTCTGTACTGCAGTGAGGGGCCTGGAGGTAGTCAGAGCACAGGCATCAAGGCCTACTAATTAAGCATCATGCTTGGGATTTACATAAAGGGTAGGTCCCCTGCTAGCCAGGACTTTAATCAAGACACCTAATCTCTTTGACCCCTGTTCCCTCACCTGCAGGGGAGGTAACAGGGGCACTTAGCACTTGGCCTTCATATTGTGTGGGTTCCATCCCCTCCCTGTGTCCTTCTCTCCCTATGGTGCGTATGCAGGAGTGTGTATGCATGGCGTGCATTTTTAGACTTACTGTCTCAGCCCTTCACCCTCGACTGGAATGTCAGCCTCCTGAAGACAGGCATTTGGGTGTATTCCACTCACTGACCAATCTCTAGAGGCAAGAGCCTTCCCTGCACCGCAGGTAACTGATAAATATTTGAGGCATCAAGAAGGGATATTTGTGCAGGGCCTAGAATGTATTAAGGACCTGTATTTGGGCAGGTATTCGATAGTAAATAGAGCAGTTGATTTTAAACTCACAAACACAGACAGACCAAGACTGGGGAGTCTCCAGGTAGGCGAGAGATTAGTTGCAGAAACGGAGAGATGGGCTGTGATGAATCTCCTGCAGTGCAGTTCCTCAAATGCACTTTGCTCCTCCCTCCCTCCACTCCCCCCCTCTTTTGTCCCTTCATTTTCCAGTGAACAACTAAAGAGTCTTCTAGCTCATTGCCCTGGAGGTGGGCTTTCTCCCCCTCATCTATAAACCTGAGTCTCAACGCTGTTGCTGATGGGGGGCCTGCCCAGAGGGGCCCTGCTAGCCCCAGGCCAGCAGGAGTCCACCAGCACTGAAGTGGGAGGGAGCCCTCAGGTTCAACAAGGGAACAACTTCCCTCCCAGTAGCCTAGAGGCTCAGGACCAGAGAAGCTTTGGAAAATAGGAGGCCTGAGGGGCTCTGCCTTTGAAAGACCCTGCACAGGGTGTTCCAGCACACCCTTCCCTGTGGGGTCAGGCTCCCTTTGTCTTGGAGCTGTGGAAGATCCAGCTTTAAGAGTTGGTCAAATAAACAAATGAAAGAACTGGTGAAAGGGAATACTCGTCTCAGGGACTCCAGGCTTAAATGCTTCCTCTGGGCCCCTGAGTTCCTAAAAGTATCATTTCAAGCTGGAGCCTCCATCCCATGCCAATACAAGAAAATAAACAGATAAATAAATAACAACCCACGTGGCTCTTTTTTATTTCTATTTTTCATTTGGATGTCCTGCATCCTCTCCTAGCAGACTCTCCCCTAGGACATGTGAATCTGTGTTTCTGTTGCTGCTGGGATGCCATTGCTCCCTGCTGCCCTCCCCCAAGCCTCTGGCTGCTTCTTAGCAGGTTTTCCAGCAGCTGCTAATCCACCACCCATCCCTACTAACCCCCAGGACCTGTTCAGGAAGCCTCCCTCTTCCCAGGCTGGGGAGTCTCAACCCAGGGGCACCTTCTGGAAGGCAGCAGGGGATTTCTGGATCCTGGGTCTGTGGTGGAGCTCACAAATTTGCATTTTTAAAAGACTTTATTTCTGCATACAAGAGCTGGGGGTACAGGCCAGAGGTGCTGAGGGTGCAGTGAGAGGATTTACCAGGACAGAGTGGGGAGCAGAACAGGAAGATCCACGGAAATACACTGCTGAGGGGAGCAGCAAGGAGACAGGAGAGGTCCTCTGGGCCCTGTGGTCCCCTCCCCGGTGGACGGAACTAGCACTGCAGTGGCAGAGAAGCCCCACAGTGCTGTTCTCAAGCTCTCCAGCCACCAGGGAGGCCCTCCAATTTGCATTTTTAACAGGTTCCCAAATCCTGCTAGGCCAAGCCAATTCTTTGCACAGCCCATAGTTCAACCAGCTGGTCACTCTTTGCAAAATACTTCTCTTTTCCTCCTGCTGCAGGGAAGGCAAGAACAGCTTCTTCTTTCCTGCCTTCCTGTTCACGCTGAGCCCTCTGGCCGAGCACCTGACACGCAGCAGGGAGTCTGTAAACTCTGCCTGCAGGTGCCTGGAGAGTGCTGATGCAGGTCCCCTCCCAGCTGCCCTGCACCTGCAGGGGTGTTTTAGGGCACAGTGGGGAGCTCATTCTTCTTTGTACCTGGAGCCCTCAAAAATCCAGGGAATGCACAATCTGGGGGTGGGGGGCAATGTTTGTTTGCTTGAGTTGAGCCAGTTTGGAGAATCAGAAGTTTAATTTTAAAGAAAAGGGAACTGGGGCCTCCCTGCAGCACTGTGAAGCTGTCTTCAGCCACTGCAGCAGGATCTGATCCCCGCCAGGGAGCTGACCCACATGGCCTGCAGACCTCTCCTGTCTGCCACTATGGGCCTTCACCCCAGCTCTTGTATGCATAAATAAATAAAATAGGTCTTTAAAGAAGAAAAGGGAACTATGTGGCTCCTGCTGATTTCAGTGTGTAAAATCAGATGCTCTTAGTGATACTGGTAACTAAACGTGCCCCCTTGCAGCCACAGCTCCTCCACCCCAACTCTGCATAATCTCCCCAGCCTGGGCTGGGCTCCCTGCTGATGGGGGCCTCTGCTTCCCCCAGGGGCTTTAGTCCCCTCAGCAGGTGGCATCGTTCTCAGCCAGCCTGGCCAGGTGCTGCACATGGTGTGCACTGGGCAAGAGGGAGGCCTGGGGCTGCCCCAGAGAGCAGAGACCCTGCTTTCATTGGCCGGGGACCCCTGGGCATCGGCACTTTAACCCCTGGGCAAGGCTGTAGACCACTGCGTGTGGAGTGGGGGGCTCTGGCAGGCCAGAGCGGGGAGAAAGGGGCTGGAAGAGTCTTCTGGAGGCAGCGAGCAGAGTCCAGAGCAGAGAAGGGGGTGAGAGCAGAGCAGCAGGTGGGCAGGTGGGCCCCAGGCTGAGAGAGGGAGGGACCAGAGCACAGCACTGGAGTCCTTGTGTCACAGGACAAGGTGTGAGCGGGGTGGGGGGTGAGGGGCCCTCACCCGCTTCTGCAGGGACTTACAATGCGACTCAGCTGCAGGCAACACAAGAAAGCTGATAAAGTTTATACTTACAGACCAGTTCTGCCGCTGGAATCCCAATAGCAGGCTGACCGGTGGTGAAAACCCAGCACCCCCAAGGCCCACTGTCTGGCTTTGTAACAGAGGGAAGTTCCAAAATCCCGGTCCAGTCCTAAGTGAATAAAGCTAAGCAAAAAAAAAAAAAAAAATCAATCCTGCAAAATATAAAACAAAAGGAAGGGAGGAAGAAGGAAACAAAATAAAAAGCAGCGAGGAGACCTGGGGGAGGCACGTACCTGGGGGAGGCACGTAAAGCAAAGAAACAAGAAAAAAGTGGGCTTGCTTTCTGGTCTTAAACTGGTTAAAAGAAATGTGGGTAAAAGACCCGTGGGGAGGTTAACAATGGCAGCTCTCATCTTATTTTAATTTTGCTCTTTTCCTCCCAAATTTGTCTCTTTTTAACCCTTTTCTATAAGTCTCTACAGAAAGGCCCTTTAGACTTAGGGCAGGCTTTTGGGCCTTGCTTTAAGCCAATCCTATTTAGCAAAGCTTTTACCCTCAAAAAATTAAATAACTTTAAATGCTTAACTTAATAACTATGTTCTTTATCCTTTCTATATTATACCCTAATTATATTAAATTTCCTTTCTGTTTGTCTTAGTGCGGGGAATAACAAAACCCATTCAAAAAAGCAAGTTTAGGAGTTCTAAAATGCTCCCTGCCCTGTAACACTGCGCCTGGCAGCTCAGCTCCACCCTCAGCGCCCAGGACCACCCTTCGGTGGTGCTGATGTGAAGGGATCTGCAGTCCTTGGTGTCTGGGTCTCTCTGGCCTGGGGTGGGGGTGGGTCTGTAAAGCCTCCTTGTGGAGTTTGCTCTGGAAGTCCTTTTCCCAAACCGTGGGAACTGCTGGCAGGCACACCCTTGCTTCCCCAGTCAGCAGGCCTCGACTGCCTTGTCCCAGACCACAGCGCCCCTGGGCTTGAGCTGGGTGCCGTGTGGTGTGGACAGCGGAGCTGCTGGGGTCTCGGGGTGCAGTGCCTTGACTGGGGTCCTCCCTTGATGGAAGCACAAGGTCAGGGTGGGAAGCTGAGTGTTGTGAAGGATGCCAGTCAGTGTGTGTGTGCATGTGTGTGTGCATGTGTGTATGCGTGCGCATGCTCTTTTCAAAATTATTTGCGGCCATGCACGGATATACTGCAGTGGAGAAAAATTTCCTCTCCCTGACACGCGCGGCCCCAGTGCGAAATGGGTTCGGTTCAGGACATCCTCTCCCCCAGCTCCTAGATTAGTGACTGATCTAATCATTAAAACAACCCCATATGACAGGGCGCAGATCCAACGTCGCGTGTGTACCGAAGAGCCCCGGAGGTGAGACGCACAGGCAGAGAGGCCACTGGGCTCTCGCGCCGTCTTGAGCTGGAGAGGGCTGAGTGTCCAGCTGCCCAGGAGGAGGGGACCTCAGGGGAGGGGGCAGCTGTGGGGAGCACAGTGCCTGTCCTCAGACACTGTGGAAAACAACTCCCGGCCCCAGGGGCGCCTTCCAAGGTAAACTCCCTTCATGCTTGCAGGTCGTCTGCAGAGGGGACATTTGTGTTTCTGTTAGGCAGTTAAGCAGGAGGGTGAGAACTTCTCTCGTGTCTGCTGGGTCTTGAGGCCTTCAGCTCAAAATAATTCTTGTGCCGAAGCGGCGTATTCTAGGGAGGCTTATTCAGCTCCTTTAACAGCAGTCCAAAAGCCAGCCACTTTCTGCCCTCACCAGCATCACCGCGAAGACCAGAACTGCGGCCACCGGGCGTCCTCTCAGACAGTGGGTGCAGCGCCCCGCGGCAGGTGCCACTGGCGTTGTGGGCGAGGAGATGCTCCCAGGGCAGTGGGGCTGTGTGCACACCTGCACACACCCATGTGTGCACTCACATATGTGCACCCTCACATGCAGGCACGCACATGCATGTGTTCTCTCACACATTTGCATGCACTCACATACATACACATGTTCACATGCCTACCCACTCGTGAATCTACACACACCCATGCACAGGTGCACACTTACACTCATGCATGCACACTCGCACATGTACACTCACACACACACACACAAACACACGTGCGCTCACACTCTCAGATATTCATCTATACTCACAGACTTGCACATATTCATACGCGTTCCCAAGCATACACACAGACATGTGTGCTCCAGTCATACTCATGTGCATTCACACACGGGACAAGCACACTCACACACGTGCATACACACAGACACACTCACACTCCTACACATGCCCACGTTCCAAGTGAGCAGATGCGGGTGAGGGAGGAGGCTGGAGCAGGTGTCTTCCCAGCCCCAACCAGTGTTTAATTTAGGCGCCCACATCTAGCCCTTCATACTCGGTGAACCCCTTCTCTCTGCCTGGACACCCCGCTCCCTCCGGCTCCGGCAGGGGCCACCCTGGAAGCCGCTGCTCCTGTGGGTGGTGGGCTGGACCTTCCCCATGGAGACAAGAGCGAGCGCCGCAGTGGGGTCGGGGTGAAATGCTGGGGGAGCTGCCGCCCCTCTCTTGGAAGGGGGTCCCTCTGGCTTCTTGCTTGATAATGTGACTGCAGGGGCTTCTGGGCTCGGGCACGGCGGCCAGAGCGGATGCACACGCTGCAGCCCAGCCTGCGCCGGGTAGACAGCGGCGGCGGCGTAGACCCGGCAGGAGCCGGCTTTTCTGTATTCTAAGCAGTTTCTGACACGGTGCTTTGCTTTATTGCAAACCACAATGTTTTCAGAGAGCTTAAAAATCCAGTTATGACTATAGCTGTGAGGGAAAAGGTCTGCATGGTGCGGGAAAATTTAATTCTTAGCTTAAAAAAAGGCCCACCAAATTCAATTTTTCTCACATTTAGGGATTCTTAGAGTTATACCCAGCTTGCATAACTAGTATATTAGAGAATGTGTTACTACGGGATATTTTTTTAACGCATTTATTATTTATGAAATGCAGAGGAAAATAGTTAGAAATGATTGTTTCAGGGAATATCCTGTAGCTTTTTTTTTTTTATTGTAGTCAAAGAATTTGCTCATGCTGTTTTAATTCAAACATTAAAAGTTAAATCTCTTTTCATCCTGACCTACATTTTTAAAATACTACTTTAGCCCTGGTTACGGGGAACAGAAGATTCCTTGGGAGGAGAAGGTCCCCATGCATTTCTTACCCAAGGTTTGTAGGGCAGAGGATGGAGAGGGCATTGGGTGAGAGGTCTCCTGTGTTCTAGAACATTCCTTGGGCACTTGCTGCTCCCAAAGCAAACATCCTCCAGCCAGAAGTCCCTTTGGATAATGGAGGAGACAAGAGGGCTGTTACCGCCTACCTGGCCAGGGATTAGCGTACTGATAGTTCACAGAGAAACTAAACAGCCTGAATCAAAAGTGGACTAAGGACTGGAAGGGACATCTCTCCAAAGCAGGCTTGCGATACCACCCTGAGACACCATTCACGCCCAGGGTGGTGGCTGCTGTAAAAATAAAGACAAGCTGGGCCTCCCTGGTGGTGCAGGGGTTAAAGACACAGCACTATGAAGCTATCTGCAGCACTGCAGCACGAGTTCCATCCCCGGCCAGGGAGCTGACCCACAGGGCGCAGCAGACTTCCCTGTCTCCCCGCTGCCTCCCTCAGCAGTGCGTTTCAGTTGATCTGCCTGTTCTGCTCCCCGCTCTGTCTCTGTGAATCCTCTCACCCTCTGCACCTCCGGCCTGCACCTCATCTCTTGTGTGCATAAATCAATCAATCTTTGGAAAATAAATAAAATCAAAGATTCAAATTAGGTAAAACATATTACTAAAAAAATTAATAAAGACAAGCTGAAGTAAGAGGTGGTGAGGAGAGGGGAGGCTGGCCCCCTCATGTACTGCTGGTGGGGGTGGCCACAAAGAAGTAGAATTATCACATGATGCACCAATTCTATTGGGTACACATCCCAAATAATTGAAGGCAAGGTTTTTTTTAAGATTTATTTATTTATGCATACAAGAACTGGGGTGCAGGCCAGAGGTGAGGGGGGGGTGAGAGAAGTCATCAGAGACAGAGCCGGGAGCAGAACAGGCAGATCAACAGAAACACACTGCCGAGGGCAGCAGGCAGCAGCGGGCGAGGCAGGGGAGGTCTGCCGCACCATGTGGGTCACTTCCCTGGCCGGCAGCAGGGATCAAACTCATGCTGCAGTGGCTGCGGTTTGCTTCATTGTGCATGGCTTAACCCACTGCACCACCAGGGAGGCCTGAAGGCAAGACTTTGAAGACGCCTTTGTAGTCTATGTGTGCAGGAGACTCCTCCCCTTAGCCTGGAGTCCACGCCAGCCCCTGGGGCACCAATGAATGAGCCAATGCTATGTTCATATGACAAACTATTACTTGACCGTGAAAAAGGATGGACTGTGACTGATAAGGAGAGAGGACCCTGAAGACATAGTTTTGGGGGAGATGAGGGGGGCTTTGGAGCACAGGTGAGAGCATGGTAGGTAGCTTGGGAGAGGCAGGCCGGGAGGAGCCAAGTACTCGTCTTGGTAGCTGACATCCCCCCGGAAGGGACGTGTGATGTTTCGTTCCTTTTGGAGCTGTCTTTAGGGAACTGGGCTGTTCAGAGAAAGTCTATTCCTGCATTTGCTGGTTTTCAAGAAACGACAGCTCAAAAGAATATGCCAAAGAGGCATCTTTTGGTTTTGTTACAGGGCAGGGAGAGGAGCACCCAGAACTCCCAAGCTTGCCCTCTTTGAATGGGTTCTGCCATCCACCGCATTAAGACAAACATACAAAACCTTTAATGGGAAGGAACTTTAATACAACTAGGGTACAATAAAGAAAGAACAAAGAATATAGTTACTAAGTTAAGCATCCAAAGTTACCCATCTCCTTGAGGGTAAAAGTCCAGCCAAATAGGATTGGCCCAAAGCAAGGCTCAAAAACCTGGCACACATCTAAAGGACCTTTCAGTAGAGACCCATAGAAAAGGGTCAGAAAGAGTCAGACAAACCTGGGAGGAAAAGAGCAAAATTAAAATCAAGATGAAAGCTGCCATTGCTAACCTCCCCACGGGTCTCTCACCCACATTTGTTCCAAGACCAAAAAGCAAGCACAGTTTCTTCACGTGTCCCTCTGCTCCACGTGCCTCATCCAGGTCTCCTTGCTGTTCTCCATCTTCCTTTCTTCTTCCTCTCTTCTCTGCAGAAAAATCTTCTTATCCTCCTCAGCTCCACACACTTAGGGCGGAACCAGGATTTTGTAACTTCCCCTTTTCCTGGGACTACCCTGTTACAGTTTGGCCCCTTCTACCACCCTTCACCTCACAGACCCAGCAGTTCTAGCCCCGGGAGTATGCCCGCCCTTGCCTGCAGTGGCTTTTATATGCAGGCATTGGTTGGTGCAATTTCTTCTGTACCATCAGAGAGTGAAAAAAAAGCCTGAATATCCCTCAGTAGGAGACAGATTTACAGATACGACATGTTTATATAGCAGAATACAAGTAAAGGAAGGTCGGTATGAACTGAAGGCATTTAAAAGCCACTGTTGCAAGTAACTCAATGAATATGAAGTAGCTGCTGTTCTAAGTACTGGCTTTTACCAGTGGAATAAAAAGAATTAATTTGGTCATTATATCCAAGGGCATATAAAGAGTTTATAAGGAGAGAGAGAGAGAGACAGAGACAGAGAGAATATCTTCTGGAGCAAAGTATTGGCAAAATAGGGTCCGGTGAGGGTCCTCTTCTTCCCAACCCACAGATGGCCGTCTGCTTTCTGTGTCTTCCTGGCGAGCGAGAGGGAGAAAAGATGAAAGCTGCGTCTCTTCTTATCAGCATCTGTCTGTCCTTCCAACCATTCACCCACCACCGCCCACCTGCCTCCTCTATGAGTCCGTGCACTTGCAAGGGAGAAATCATTTCCCCTCCAGCCTCCTACGTTCTTGACTGAGGCCTATTGCAAAAGGAAAGATTAGCAGGAAAAAAAAACATGTTTTCACCTATGGGAGCCCCACATTTTTCAAATGAGAACTTATTTTCTAGATCCAAAACATTTGCTCACTGGGCCTCCTTGGTGGCACAAGGGGTTACGTTACAACACTATTAAGCTACCCTCAGCCACTCCAGCACAAGTTCCATCCCCGGCCAGGGAGGGGACCCACATGGCGCAGCAGACCTCTCCTGCCTCGCCCGCTGCTCCCCTCAGCAGTGGATTTCAGTCCATCTTCCTGTTCTGGTGGATCCTCTCACCCCCTGCACCTCTGGCCTGCACCCCAGCTCTTGTACGCATAAATAAATAAATCTTTAAAAAATGTTTGCACAACATTAATCTCTCTTTGTCTCAGGTGGTAAATAATTATGATTTCTAACTATTTCTTCTTATTAAAATGAAGATGTTGCACCAATAAAAACACCAGCGTTTGAGCACTTAAAAATAACCTGGCACTGCAAAGGCATGTCAGCAATGAGATTAGGTAATGGGCTTTCTGCCAGCCCAGGAGAGCTGGGGGGGCAAGGCTCACATTCAGGTGGACCTGGGAGTTGAGGGCAGCCTTCCTCCCCCCTTCTCCCCCCTTCTCCCTTCCCCTCCCCTCCCCTCCCCTTCCCTCCTTTCCCCTCCCCTCCCCTCTCCTCCCCCTCTTTGCTCTGGGGGAATCTACACCATATGAACTTGCTTGGCAGCCCCAGGAGAGCCTCCCAGGACACCTCCCTTCAAGGACAGCTGGAACTAGCCCTCCACTGAGTGAAGCCTGAAAGCCACTCCCCCAAACCCCCAGGCCGGCCAGCCCCCACTTCCCAGTCTCCCATCTGCGCCCCCACTGCGATGGAACAACACCACCTGCTGTGCCAGGTCCATTGCCCTGACGCACAGAAGCCATGACACAGGATGCCTGCTGTGTGCAGGTTCAGGAGACTATGTCTCGCAGCAGTAGGGACCCCGGCATACGCTCAGAGACAATCTGCAGGCAGGATCATCGCCTTCTGTGAATATTTGGAAACGCACCCCTCAAGCCCGGCACACAGCACACGAGAGTGTGCAAACGCACATGCTCACCTTGCCCGACACCTAGTTCCTGCATCTGGCCTGGGGGAGTCACAGGATGGCTCGGCAGTGGCAGCCGGGCCGTGCTCCACTCGCAGAACAGTGGGCCGTGGCTAGAGAGGCGGTCAGGCCGGAGGGCGGTGCGCAGCGGACGTGTCCCCGAGGCCTCGGGCTCGTGCAGGAGTCTCCGGGCAGATGGCCCAGGTCCGGGTCCTGGGCAGAGAGCTGCTGCCCGCTCACCAGCTGCTGCCAGAGCCCTTGGGGCTGGGGAGGCTAGGCCCGGGGCGCGGATGTGCCGCTCTGCGCTGCAGCACTGGCGGCGCGGCCTGCGTATCCGGGTTAATGCGCGAGGTTTGGATAGAGGCAAGCGGGGGGGCCTCCGGTGCACAGGGGTGTTCTGCTGGCACCGGGTTGTCTCCGGGCACTTCCTGAGATCTGAGGTTTGCTTTCTGCTCTGGGGGTTCAGCTCCCCTGCACTTGATGGATGCTGGCCTTAATTTAGTGTGTTGCCGTTGTTGCGAGCTGTGGAAGGATATTACCTTAAGGATATTCTTTTGAATATTAAATTAGAATAAATTAAGGCATGCTGCATATTAAGCCTAAATCAGAGTTGAGTAATTGCCTTCCGTTTTATGCCACGAAGTGTGTTGGAAATGCAAGATATTTGTTTTAATTACCAAGTTACTGACCTGGCTCCCGATGAGAGGATGCAGCAAGGCAAACACAAACTTGGTGGTGACTGTGGATTTTGGGTAACATCTCATTGGACACAGCGGGTTCGTGTCATCCCCTGTCATAACGGTCTCCCTCCACGCACTCCCTCATCTGTATCTAATAATGTAAAACGTTCGGGGGACTCAGAGCTACATCTTTTTATACTTAACAGTCTCCTCATCTCTGGTGCAAGCAGTTGAAATGCTTATAAAATAGAGTAGCGTGCACAGCCTCATGGAACGTGTACCCCATTTTATAGACACAGACACGAAGGCACAGAGTGGGCCTGGCTCATCCTCATCTTTTTAAAAGACTTATTTACTTGTGCATACAAGAGCTGGGGTGCAGACCAGAGGTGTGGTGGGGAGGGGACTGAGAGGATTGAAATCCACTGCTGTGGGGAGCAGCGGGGAGACAGGAGAGGTCTACTGTGCCATGTGGGTCCCCTCCCTGGCCAGGGATTGAATTTGTGCTGCAGCGGCTGCGGATGCTTCACAGTGCGGAGACTTAAGCCCTTGCACCACTGGGGAGTCCCCTCCCCCTCGATTTTGTCACTCCACACCGTGTTGCTAGTGCAAAGCTGATGCAGAAATGCCTCCTCTTTAGAGTACAGCATGCCCGGAAGACAGAGCACTCGGAGCCGAGAGTAAGCTCATCTCTGAGATTTTCAAGACCCCCTGATCAGTCATGTCACTTTTTAATGTTACCAAAAGTGATGATATTGTCTTTTATTCTGGAAAGTTCCAAATGTAGCTACACAAAAATCAGTGAATCCCCACTCTGCTGTCATGCAGCCCAGCAGTAACCAACTCATGGCCTTGCTTCCTGAGACCTTCATCCCCACCCACCACACATGTATAGGGTTCTTGAGAAACAGGACCTTCCCTTTGCATTTGCTAGTGTTTCTAAAAGACAAGACTTGTGCCGTGGTGATTTCTGGAAGAAGTAGCTGTCCAACCTGCTTGGCTAGAAGAAGCCATGAGAACCTCTTGGGTCTCCCACGGGAACCCTCACTGTGTATCAGCTTTGCACTCTGTGGGTTTTACTATGAGCAGCTTGGGCACTGCTGACCTTTTACCTCTGTGGGGGAGCAGAGCTGATGGCAAAGCTGAGACCCACAGTGACATTGAGGGGCTTCTCTCGACTTGTTGAGGAAACTTCTCGGGCACCACGAGCCATTTTGAAGAACCTACGTGTGGGCACCTTGAACTCTTTGAGTTAATTGCAGAAAAAAATGTTCCAGATCCACTTCCCTCATGTAGAATGTCATTGAATAGCCACCTTAGCTCCTGTGCATGCCAGGTCGGTGGCCAGTGCCTGTGGTAACCGCACCTGCAGGGACACACAGACCTGTGACAGGTCCACTGTGAAGGTACACGTGTGTCCACTCAGAATTGTGGCAGGAAGCAAGCTTGTCTAAAGCCCTCAGATAGCTTTTTTGCAAATATTTGCCTCCTATGAAAATGTTAGAATGTATCTCCCCTCCAAAGTATCAAGTAATCCCAAATACAGCTGCTTTAGCTGCTTTTGATGGAGTTGTCCTGTGTCACGTGGCATACGTCACATTCTGAGCCACGTTCTGAGCTTCTTTCTGCATCGTTGGCCTTTGTGCCAATCCTGCTCGCCTCCTTCTCAGTCAGCTTTACGGGTTGGGCTGGACCCGTCAGCGCTCACATCCAGGCAAAGTGCCCTGAAGACTGGAGCGTCTTAGAAGACTTAACTCTGCCCTATAGCTCGGTCCAGTCTTTGCGTGTGTGTGTATACAGCTAGGCTAAAACTTTGAACCAAGTTTTCCATTACTTGTGACTCTAGGTGATTTATTTACTTGTCACTTCAAGCAAAATTGGCCCAAAATAATGATGCAGGTCACATTTGAGACTGGGATAGATGGTCTGTGAAGTGAGGACAGAGCAATGTTTTCTATCTATCAAATCTTAAAACTTAGGAGCTAAGACATAATTCTCCCCTATGCAAAGAGCATGTGTGCAGGAGGAGACACTTGTGTAAAAGCTCTACCTAGATCACTTCAGATCAAATGAAACTTCTTCCTCCATGACTCTGGAGTCACAGGACCATGGCAAGCATGGTTGGTCAGTAGCTTGGAGACCTGCACCGTTAAAAGTGGACTGGACATCTCATCTCTTTGAGCTCCAGGTTCCAGCCATGGAGAAGGGAAGATGGGACCGGACCTGTCTCCCTCCCTGAGTCTCCGTGAGCAGGGGCCGGGGCTTGCCAGTGGGGGCCCCCCACGGCTCTCCTGCACCATGGAGGACATCACAACAGGTTATTTCTCCTTCTTACTGAGCCTGTGCTGTGGGCAGATTGCACCGCCATGCCCACGCTGCACCCAGCGGGCACCATCAGTCAATTAGAAATAGTCTCAGTTTGTTCTGCCACCACCAAATCAAATGCTGCGCATGTAAGGGTTCCTATGAGATGTTTTCAAAGCATGACGTGAATCTATACTCCGATTGTCATTATCAATATATATACATTATTATCATCAGGGATGCACTACAAATAGTAGTCTTGGGGAAAATACCTACTTTCACCCATGAGGTGCCCTCTGAGCTTCTCTAAGTACCTGCCCCTGAGATGACCTTCACAGGTTCTTTGGGGCCCCCTGTCCCCCCTGAGCTCTTCCTGTTGACATCGGGTGTGTCCCCTGCCTGGCCTCATTTCTTGTGTTCATATCCAGGAAGAATCTGGAGAGGGACAGGGTAAAACACAAACTATGTGTCTCCTTCCTGGAACAGCAAAATCTAAATCGGAGCCAGAACTGATACCCGGACACGTCTTCTGTCCATCTGTCCTTTGGTATCTTCATAAATAAAATGGGGAGGATGTTCCATCCATCCATTGAACCAGGCTCGGTGTTAAATGGCTCAGGTGCTCAGATCCTTGCCTGGAAAATGGTTTGAGGTGGGAAAACACACTCACGGCTGGTTACGCTGTGATCTCTGCTGTCCTTGTCACTGTCGTTGTGGGTGGCACCTAGAAGCACTGGTCGTACCTGTGACACTGGGACACACTGAGGCTAGATGGGGTGAGAGGCCCACATCCATCCGTCACCAGACACCCAGTAGAATCGTTCTGCTTCCTTCCTGGCTTTTCCTGGCTGGGCGGGTGTTGAATGGGGTCGTGCAGGCTGGCCTCTTCAGTGAGGGCTTTCGAGCAGCCTGAGTTAGAGGACAGGAAATGGGGCTGCAGATCTTGTTCTGGAACGTGCTGTGACTCCTCGTAGGAGTGGTTCTGGGATTTCTGGGCATCCACCTCGACCAGCGCCTGGCCGTGGTTCCACACTACTTGGTGACACGGTGGGCAGCGCCTGTATGGAGCTCTGGGGCACGGGTGCCAGCATGGCCTTTGACCTTTCCCTTCATCTTACTGCTGTGTCAACTGGCTGAAAAGAACCTCGACCTGCCAGGTCACGCCGTTAGTTAGGTTACTTAGCAGCTGCTTGGACCCCAGACCGCCTCGCCATGCACACGGTCTTTTCGTGGGAGAGAAATATGCTTTAACTGCTAACTTTTGAAATTTGATGTATGGAAAGTATTGCTCTGTCCTCACTTCAAAAACCATCTATCCCAGTCTCAAATGTAACCTGAGCCATTATTTTAGGCCAATTTTGTTTGACAAGTGAACAAATCACCTAGAGTCACAAATAATGGACAGCTTGGGTCAACGTGTTAGTTTTACCTAGTTTCCAATAGCACATATATAATAGATGTTTAACGTGTATACGTATATAGCATCTGTCTTCATCTAGGTTAACGAATGTGCGCTTCTCGGCATGGAATTTAAACCAAGTTTCGGAGCTTTTCATTAAGGGCATTTCGTGTATGTGGTAGAAGATAAACATCAAGGCTCCTGATAATTTACTGTCTGTTGCTGAATTCCACTCCATGAATATATCACTTAATCAAAATGAGACAGTAAGCACGGGTAGCAGTCAGTGTTCGCGTGGTTTCTACCAAGCCAGCGTCTTTTAGAAGGTGGGCCGAGTGAGGGGAAGAGTCGGCGCGGGCCCCGCCACGGCCCCTGTGAGCTGCTGCGACCGAGTGGGATTTTGTGAGGCCTTGAAAGGCAAAAGTTCAGACGTGAAGCCCATTTCTCTTCAGACAGCTCAGGGACTTAGTGACTCAGGACCAGCTAAAGCTCCTCTAATCTCCTCTCTGTCCACACAGCAGAAACTGATGAACGGGGGATGATAATGATGATTCAGGTAAATACTGATGAGGGGAGAATAATTCTTTGAACCTTTAATGAAATCCCCCTAAATCTAATCCATCCTCTTGCATAGAACAAAAAAAAAAAAAAAAATTGGAGATTCAGGGAACTTGTGTGTATGTGTGTGCTTAAAGCAAGTATTGTGTGTGTATGTGCATATATAGCTATGCACACATATATATATTTGAATCAATAATTGAATCCCTTTGAAATATCCTCTCATCGTTTGTGTCCTACTCCCACTTGTAATTTTTTAGAGACTTATTTATTTATGCACACAAGAACTGGGGTACAGGCCAGAGGTGTGGGGCTGAGAAGATCCACCAGAGACAGACTGGGGAACAGAACAGGCAGATTAACTGAAACACACTGCTGAGGGGAGCAGCGGGCGGGTGAGAGGGATTGAACTCGTGCTGCAGTGGCTGCGGTTTGCTTCATAGTGCGTTGCTTAACCCGCTGCACCATCAGGGAGGCCCCCACTTGTAACATTTTTTTCTGTCATTTGAGGGACAGCTTCAGCTGTGTCTCACTGATGTTTCCACCATAGTTTGAGGGCCATGGTAGTGTACAACGTTCCCTGCTTTGGAAGCAAGGCAAGAGTTCAGTTCAAATGTGCTTATTTATTTATTTATTTCAAAGCTGTGTGGCTTCCAGCCAGAAACTCAACCTTGGAGAACCCCAGTTTTCTCATTTGCAAAGTTAGGAACCCCCTAAATTAAGTGTGCATGACCAGCTTCTAACATGATCCGAGCATCACAAACTTCAGATCTCTTCTCCCGTCCCACGAGGGACCGAGCTCCTGAATTTCTTGAAGATGCCTGCCCTGCCCTCCGGTACACTGGACTCTCCAGCCGGACTCTCCTGCCTGCGCAAATCCCCTGCCACACCCGTCACATCTTATAAAAGTGGGTTTGTCTATAAAGTTGGTCTATTCTAGGGCTCGAGCTGATGGTGAGGAAAGATGGCTGGACACAGGGACGGACACTCAGTCTGAGAGAGCTGAGACAAATGGTGAAGGTCCGCCACACCCGTCCTCACGGCGCAGGGGGAGGGCCTCAGGATCAGGGTGGACTGTCACAGTGCTGGGAACATCCCCCTCTCTGGGCCATGAGGCTTCCGAGTGAAGTGTGAACTGCGTCACGTTGACGCTGAAGCCCCAAGAAGCTAACAACCGCTGAAGGCAGGAGGCTTGGTGGTCGATGGAGCCGATGTGGAGAGAAGGGGAGATGCTTGGGTGGAGTTTGTTTTTTTAAAAAGATTTATTTATTTATGCACACAAGAACTGGGGTACAGGCCAGGCAGAGGCGTGGGGAGTGGGAGGATTCACCAGAGACAGTGGGGAGCAGAATAGGCAGATCTATTGAAATCCACTGCTGAGGGGAGCAGCGGGGAGACAGGAAAGGTCTGCTGCGCCATGTGGGTCACTCTCTGGCTGGGGATCGAACTCATGCTGCAGCGGCTGCGGATGCTTCCTAGTGCGTTGCTTAGTCCGATGCACCACCACGGAGCCCTCGGGAGGAGTTAAAGCCTGGATGGGATGAAGAGACAGCTGCGAAGGTGTCTGAAGTGTGGCAAGCTTTGAAACTGAGGTGTCTAAGCGCTAGTGACCAATTAGGGACTCTCTTGAAATGCAAACACTTACTAACAAGGGAAAATACTTAAAAAACAGTCGTTCCATGCTGTCCCTAAGTCATTAGCAGGGAAGGTGGATGACTTAGGGTGGGCTTTAGGAGAGTTCTTCTGGGTGGGCGTCAGTGGGCGCCAGGAGCCACATTCTGGGTCAATATCCAGCTCAACTTCACTGCCCGCCTCTGTGAGATGATCCCGGCTGAGCAAAGCCAACTGAACTCTCCAAAGCTCTTCTTACCCGGGACCCAGCGAGGAGGCTGGAGGGGTCCCTGGAATCCTTTCCACCAGATGCTGTTGTTACTGGGACCACTGCCCCTTCATTGAGCCTGTGCGTTACCCCAGCTGCTCTTTGGGTTGGGGCTGAGGCCCCCTCTCTGCAGACCCGGCCTTGACCAGAGATTTTCACCTGCTTTGTCCACAAAGAAATACAGTGCCCCAGCACCGCCGGCAGCCGAGGGCTAACTGAGGTGCAAAAAGGCTGCTCCTTTTGCCCCTTAGAAACCGTGCCCCTGTAGCAGGGGTCAAGGCTGGCCCCGCCGAGGCTCGGCTCCTTCCCTTTTCTCACCTCCTTTGACTGGTAGGTCATGTTGGCAGCAGAGACATTAACAAATGCTGCAGCCAGTGTATTGTGGCTGCTCTTGCAAACGTGTGCACCAGGAGACCGTGGCTCCTACATGTCAGGTCACGTGTGCCCAGCTTTCCTGGAGACTCTGCTGTACACCCCGGTCTCAGGAATGCAAGAACTCACACTGTTTTCTAGCTTAGCCAGTGATCTGAAAAGCTGAGACTATCGCCCCATCAGCCTCCCTGCCCTTTTGGATACGTGGTTAAACCCCAGTGCCCGCCGTCGCTGTGTGGGGGTATCCATCCATGCAAACTGGAATGCTCCCGAGGAGTTAGAGTCTTTGGACATGTTTTGTCAGAATCCAATTAGCAGGCTCGATTGATTGGTGGTAGTTGATTCTTGGGTGGGCACAAATTTGCAGCTCTCAGCTACTCTGTCCAGGGGAGTGAGGGCTGCCCCGGCAGTGACGGCTGCGGCCTCCCGTGCTCTCTGCCCCTCCCAGTGTGAGGGTCATGGCTTATAGCAGTATTTGTTTTTATCTGAACATCTGGCGTCCTGTGTGCTAATGCATTATTCAGGCTCTGAGGCCAGAGCAGGGGTCAGCTCTGCACCCAAAGATCTTCTGGCGGGTCCTGCGGAGGTGGGGGTGTCGTTCACAGGCGTAAGAGTGTGGGCAGTGGCAGCTGTGACCTGGGACAGCACAAAGTTCTGGCCCAGCCATTTAGATGTCACATGGTCTTGGGCGAGTCACATGACCTCTCAGCCTGTTTCGATGGGGATAATGAGTATACCGGGGGTCTCACTCCAGATGCTTCCCTCAGGCTAGGAAGTTAATACAATCATGTAAAACTGACCAGTTAATGACCTGGGCATTTCTAAGTGGCCATACAGGAATGCGGACCCAGTAGTGCCAGATTTTCTGGCTTTTAGGGACTATTGGGATTTTTAAGATAGGAAATCTACTAATTTACATTTTGGCAACACGCTATGTGGCCAGAAAAAGCAAATCTGTGGTGTATGGGCTGCTAATCCTCAGCTTTCCAGTTACTCTTGTAACAGGCAGCCAGTGCCCACACAGCCCACCCTGGGGTCTTACCACTCAGGCACTGTCTGGTGTTCTGCGTGTATCTTTCTGGAGCCTCAGAATCCAGCCACGCCCACACAGAGGCATTGCCTTGCAGAAACCTTGAATGGGTGGCTCAGATTTGGGGTATGTACAGCCCTGCTTCCTTGCCTCTTGGATGGGATTGCTTGGGATGAGGGGCTGGCAAGCCGAGAACCAAATAGAGTGAATATGTTAGGATTTTGTGGCCATATGGTCTATTACACTCAACTCTGCTGTTGTAGCAGGAAAGCAGCCATGGATAATAGTGTGGTCATGACTGTTCCAATAAAACTTTATTTACAAAACCAAGCAGGAGCCTGTGTTTGTCCGAACTGCCATATGCTGACCCTACTTGTTCTTCAGCACTGTGAAGCATGCCTTCTACACTTGTCCTCTGTGTTCTTGGGTGGAGATAAGCTCTACCCTTAGTGTCAACTTCATTGATAATGGACTGTTAATGTTGTTAACTGATAATGGAAATCCCTGCAGATTTCCCCCCACCCTAAACCCACTGGTGCTTCTGAAAAGCTTCTTCCTATAAGTTCCTAGCATTTGAAACTTGGGCTCCCAAAGCCTTAGAAGTTACTTGTTTTATCTTGTTTGTTTATTTGCTTTATTTCTTTATCTTTCACAGATGTGTGAAATCATTTGGTATTTGTCTTTCTCCTGAGTTTTATCACTGAGCATTATCCTCTTCAGTTCCATCCATGTTGTTAGAAATGGCAAGATTCCATCTTTTTCATGGGTCAGTAGTATTCCATCATGGCGACAGACCACAACTTCGTTATCCACTCATCCATCATTGGACAAGTGGTTTGTTTCCATGATGTAATGTTTACAGATGTAGGATTACAGTGCTATCCACCTGAGACTTAAATGTTATCAACCAGCATTAGCACAGTAAAATTTTTATTTCAATAACATAAATTGGTTGGTTTTGGGACCGTGTATGTTTTGTTTAAATACCAGTGCTATCACTTCTAGTTGTGTTGCCGGAACAAGTGATTTCAGTTATTTTGCCTCGGGCTCCTCATCTGAGGCAATCATTTAGTGCCTGTGTGGAAGACTTAATGGGATAATGTCTGTCAGACTTCAAGCACATAGTCTGGCATGTGGTAAAATCTTCATTCCCGCTGCTGGGTTGGAATTCTTAGCATGGCAGGAAGAGGTTAAGGTTCTATACCAGCTCCCCGGCTGCCTTTTGGAAATCTGCCAAGTTGTTGAATCAAGCCTCTTCTTTTTATTTATATTTCTATTTTTTGCTTTTATTTGGAAATAAAGCCACCCTTTCCACTGACAGGAAGTGCTTTGACTGTCTTTAAAGACACCTGGGTGTGGGTTTACCACCTGAAACTTCTGAGGCTTCACCCTCCCCTGGTTGGCCAAGAGGAGGAACAGATGGGCGACTGGAGCAGCCTCTTCAGCTGGCCTTATTTCAGCTGGCTGGGACATATGTTCCCAGGGTGGCTGCAGGGACACATGTAAATAAAGCTGACGGGGAGCGGGGACAGGAGCCCTCCACAGGTGCCCGGGCCCGAGCTCCATCGCCCGTCCTCGTTGCTGCCTGTCCCTGCCTTCTGTGGGGGAAACTGTCCTTGGAACAGAACAGCTGGTTTGAATCCCTCTGTCTTGGTCACGAGGCACGTTGCGGCACTGAGCCTCCATGCCCCGAGGCTTCTCCACACACAAGAGGTGCAGTAGCTCCTCCCTGGAGCCTGCCTTGTCACAGTCCTCTCTCCCTCTTGCAGGGGTTTCGGGGGGCGTGGATAGCAACCCAAGAAAAAGACGTGCTTTCTCCTCGTGAAGCCAAGTCACAGAAACAAATGAACTTCCACCTGCTGCTTTTTCCTTTTAGTCGTCTCATTTTCACTGAGGTGCCAGTGTGGCTTACAACACTGTATGTGACTTAGAGGTGCAAGTTCCCACCTCTTTAGACGTGTCCCCACACCACAGCCCCCCAGAGCCCCAATAATCCTCCAACTTCCTCCACGCGACCCCTCCCATTTTGCTCCCACCCCCACCCCCCTGGTGGCCTCATTCTGCAGCTTTCCAGGGTTGTCTGGGGCTAGTTCCCTGCTCTTCATTTCCTTTCTTGCAGTCTGCATATGAGTGAGACCCCTTGGCATTCCTCTCTCTCCTTTTCCTCTGAGGGACGCACCCATTTACTCCAGAGACTGCTTTGCTGGGCGAGGGAGCCATCTGGAAGGCCCAGAAGAAGCAGGCACAGGGGTCCCTCGGGAGGGCTAAGTCTGCGTACCAGAGTGTAGCGGCAGCAAGGCGCACGGAGCAAGTTCGGGGTGGTTCTTAGCAGACAGGTCAAGGAGAGAGTCTTGGAGCCCTCAGTGGTGGCTTTCGATGCTTTTATTGTCATCTCTACATCAGAGGTGGCATCAAGTACATGGCAGGTGAGGGGCCGGGGGGCCGGGGGGCCGGGAGGCTGGCAGGCCTCCCAGCCCCCAGCGCATTTCACCCTCTCGGCTGGTGCTGCTTCTCTCTCTCTCTGTTGCTCTCGCTTTCACTGCTGCTCTTTGGTCTGTTGGTCGGTCATGTTGGTCCTGGCGTCCTCATGAGCCCGTGTCCAACTCAGGTGCGCCCACTTGCGCATGCCCACCCCGGAATGCTCGCAGCACCGCAGGTGTCCATCTTCGCAGTGGTGGGCGGGTGGAAAGACCTGATTGTTCTCTGACCCTACACAGAGGCTGCCTGGAGCTCCGTGTTGAGAGGAAGGGCAGAGGCTCAGGATCACCTATCAGGGGAGAAACCTGTTGTGAGCGAGGACAAAAAACCTGCACCGGCTCCCCGTGGTCCTGAGACTGACCTGCCTTAGCGTGCAGCAATCACATACGAGCTGTAGAGAAACCACTCTCACGTATAAATGCACGTCCATGCACGGACGGACGCACGGATGACGGATGGGGGATGGCGTGGACGGCAGATGTCCTTCTCGGTCATCGGACCTGTCATTTTTCTGTTGGCTTCTCCATATATCAGAAAATGCCTTTCTAGTCCAGAGGAGGAATATCTTTTCTGAGAAGTCTGGCATAAATCCAGCCATGAACCAATCGCCGTGACCGGGAGAGAAAGCTCTGTGACGGCCGTGGGGGAGGGAAGGGGACAGTGATTTATTGCACTTTAAGTCACATGGAGTGAGCAGGTTTGCTATGGACTCGTGGGGTTTGGGATCATTTCCCAATGGAAAGGATGTGGGTGGAAAAGATGTTCAGCCCTATGACGTGTGACCCGTAACATGGAGGGCGAGGGCTAAGATCGGTGTCCGAGGCCCCTTTCCTGCTGAAATTTAATCGCTGCTACGTTTCGGTACGTGTGGTGGTATGTGCGGCTTCTGCCTTTTACATCTGAAAAGTGTCACTTCCAGAACAGACACGTCCAGATCAATCTAGGACCCGAGACACAGGCTGTGAGAAACACCTTCACCCAGGTGAAGGTTAACACCATAGACTGGGTGACTTAAATCATGGGCCCTTTCCAAGATGGAGGTGCCGACAGGCTTGGTTTCTCCTGGGACGGCTCTCTGTGGCTTGCAGATGGTCCCTCCATGCTCATTCTTCTGTTCACCTCCTCCCCGCCCCCCATGGCTCTTCCTCTTCTTCAGGGATACCTGTCCTGTTGCATTAGGGCTTCCCCTTCTAAGACCTCACTTAATATTAATTACCTCCATCTTGAAATACATCTGGGCTGGTGATGCGAACATACTGTAAGGGGCTCAGGGAAATGACCCCCTGCTCCGGCATGAGAGAGAAGGCAGCTGTGAGTCTGAAATGACCGGCGTGGCCTGCCGCCTGCAGGGAAGGCAGCCAATGACCAAGGGGCCTGGCAAAGAAGGTTTGACACCCAGGACCCAGGCTTTGTACCCCTGCAGTGCATCCTCTAGAAAGGATGAGGCTCGGTCCTGGACAGGATGGAGCCTCGGGACGAGATGGGGCCAGAAGGCCCTGTCAGCGATCATTACATTTTAATACCAATGACTCACTTTTCCTACCCAGGGAAACTAAATCCAGTCTTGCACTTGTTGGAACAGTTCTCACCTCTCAGTGAAATCTACGACCGCCTCCCGGCTTGCAGTCTGCTCTGTGATGATGCAGTAAACTGTCTGTCTGGCTCACTGAGACCTGATTCCAGGAGCACCGAGTAGGGCTTCAACATCTGAAGACAGCAGTCTCTGCTCAGGTCTTTCCATTTCCTCCTGCATCTTCTGCTGTCCGCACACCCGCTGCCTGCTGGGTTACTCTTCTCATCGCTCCTTCCATGGGCTTTTCCCTGAGCATCCACCTCTGCACCACAGCACCCTGGCATGCCCACTGTTACTCCGCTGAATTGCAGTGGCTCTTCAGGTGCTTGTCCCCTTGTCAGGTGCCTGTCCCCGGCCTGCCGCCCACAGCACACCAAGGACAGAGGCTCCAAGGGTTTGGGGTCCCCAGTGCCTGGCACAGAGCGGGCAATAAACATTTGACAGTTTGAATTGGATTGAAGCTGAACAAACAGAAAACGCATCTGGCAACTTCCCCCGCTTGGAAGTTATATGTGAGTCGGGGGCTTAACGCGTGGCGTCAAGACAGTGCGGTGTGTGCGGGGCTGTGTGTCTCGTGCCGAGGCTCTGAGACTCTCACCGAGGCAGGGGGAGGCAAGGGGTGGCTGCGTGAGGGACGAGGCATGGCGGCAGGTCCTGGAAGCTGCTGCTGTGCGGAAGAGGCTTGCGAGGGGTCGGCGCGCAGAAGGCTTTGGACGGAGCTCCGCTGCGCAGGATCCCAGGCCCAGTGTCTACCTCAGCTCTTCCCTTCGAAGCGGCTGACAGCCGTCAGGGGACAAATGAAGCACAGTGGACTCGTTCGTCTTTCTCAGGGGGCTGGCCCAGCCACATGCACGCCGGGAACTGGGCCGAGAGTTCGTTCCTTTCCAGAGCATTCCAGCAGCGACGGCTACCAGCAGCCCGTCCTGCGACAGTGGCCTGAGGTGCTGCACTCGCTGCCTTCCTCCAGAGCTGGGGCAGAATCCATCCAAGTCCCGTAACTCCTAACTCGGTGCTCACCTTTCCACGTGGTTCCGGCTGAGAGCGGCTGGCTCTGAGGTCTTTGGGACACTTCCTCACGCACATCTCTGGAGGACCCCAAAAGTAGAGGTTGGTGTAAGCCCACTCAGACGGCTGCCACAAACAGACCATGACTGCAAAGAGGGCCTTAGCAAGAACAGAACTTTATTTCCCATGGTTCCGGAGCCAGGAGGCCCAAGACGAAGGCCGGGAGGCCGTGCTGCCTGGTGAGGCCTGCTCTCTGCGTCACAGCTGCCCACCCGCTAGTCCTCCTTGGCCAGGGGTGAACCCAGGGCCCCGGGGCCGTTCATAGGGCACTAATCCCTGAGGACCTCTCCACGTCCCCAGCTCCTGACGCCGTCACTTTGGGGGTTGGGTGTCAGCGCATGACTTTCGGGGGTCACATTCTGTCTGCAGCAGGGCTTAAGAACTGGGGTGACTCGGTCCCCCCGCCCCCACCCTTCTTACTTATCTTCGGGCTCCACCTTCTCCCAGGGCGAAGCCATCCAGGAGAGGTGGCCAGACCCCACACACGTCACTCCCACCCCGGGGACACGCGGTCCAGGTTCGGGGCGACCCCACGGACCCGTCTTGACCAGGAGCCTCTGCGCGGAGGGGCGCAGAGGAGGGACGTGCTCTCCACGGCGGGCCCGTCCTCCTTTCTGGAGGCCGCTGTGTGCCTCTTGCTCCCACACTTCCCCGGGTGGATGTGGGCTCCGGGCAGAGAAACCTGATGCAACAGAACAGGGACGGCGTTGCCGTTTGCGGCGGGGGCGCGCAAGGGGCACGGCGCCGAGAGCCGTGTGCCAGCCCGGAGCCGGCCGCTGCAGCACACGTCCTTGCGCCTCTCGTCGGGAGCGCGCGGGCCGAGCTGACCTGCGACGGCGTAGGAGTGAGTCCGCGGGCGGGAGAGGAATGCGGACAAGTCTTCGGAGGGGCGTGGTGACCACGCGTCCGGCGCCAGTTGCGTCAGCGAGTGTCGGATGCTCGCGCGGCGGAGTTACCGGGACCACCGCGGAGACGGCGCGTGGCGGGGTCCGCAGCGCCTTGGCCACCCGGCCTGCCTCGGGGCGGGCCCTGGCCGTAGGTGGTCGAGGGTGCTCTGCTGTGGCTGCCGGTGGCCAGTGGGCCGCAGTGCCCACGAGTGGCCAGCTGGTAGCCAGCTCACAGGGCCCCACAAAACCCTTCCTCCTGTTTCACTGCCAGACACCGCCGTTTAGGCATCTGTGGATTGTGGATCTAAAAGAGAAGGTAAGTTAAAGCTCTCTGAACCCCTGAAACTAGCTCAACAAGAGGATCTTGATGCAAACAAGTGATGTCCCTCCTCAGGCCCTTGGGAAACTAGATTCAAATGAATTACGTTGGTGCAACTACCTTTCCTCACCAAGCCTGGCGACGCCCATCAAGCTTTATCACTTCCAGCGTGCAGGTGGTAAACCAAGAGCAGAGATTACCATGTTTGGCGAAGGTCTTCCTTCCATGAGTAAAATCTGGGGGGTATGCTGCTTTTAGCTATGCTCGTGGCCGTCATCTTTGCTAATCTGGGTATGTGCTTTCAGACTTTGCTATTATTTATTTTCCAAATAAAATCTTACTTAACCTTAAAAGATAAATGCAAAAATAATGCAGAACTTCTTGAGGACAGGTGGTCTGCAGCGGCTATTTCGAGACCATTGACAGCCTCGAGTGGAGGGCCACACTGTCAAACATGCATGCAGCGCTCACACTGACCTGCGCCTGTATGTATACTAAAGGGTGGTGGAGAATTTTAGGGTTTTGGTTTCAAATATCAAGATTTCAAAGCTGGGGCCCCCCTGGTGGCGCAATGGGTTAAGCAACGCACTATGAAGCAAGCCGCAGCCACTGGAATTCCATCCCTGCAGCCAACCGGCAGAGGCTCTGACCCACAGGGCGCAGCAGACCTCTCCTGTCTCCCAGCTGCTCCCCTCAGCAGTGTGTTTCAGTTTATCTGCCTGTTATGTTCCCCACTCTGTCTCTTGTGAGTCCTCTCACCCCCCACACCTCTGACCTGTACCCCAGTGCTTATGTGCATAAATAAATCTTTAAAAAAAAAGATTAAGCTGTTTGCAGGAAGGGCACTTTATGGGGATTGAGAACTAGTTGCTTATAGAAAGGTGTTTTGCTGGGGATTGACCAGAACTAGTTGCTTATAGAAAGGTGTTTTGTTTTTTTTCCCCTACAACCGCATCTCCTCCATGACAGAAGAATAACCTGTAATTGATAAAAGTGTTTACATTCATACAAATCGGACAGGTCTTACTCAGACGTCAAGACGAGATACTGAGTCAAGTCCACATATCACTCAAATGACAAGGGAGAGATAAAACTTCTGTCGACGAGACTCTAACACAGAATAGCAGACGACACCTGAGGTGTCAATCACCTTTGCAGGCATTTTTGAAGTTAGATTTTGGGTTGAGTAGCTGTGATTTATTTTGATGTCAAGAAGTGATTCCCATATTTATGTAAAAAGAAAGTGGCAGATCAACGGTTGTTGATTAGGAAGGGGCTATGTAATAAATCAGGGCAACGACTCTGGTCATCTCGCCAGTTTTGACACAGAGGCGTCTTCTCGATGGCATTTTAAGGGCTGGGAAGTTGATTTATATTTCCCGTAACGCACCCCGTCCATTAGTAGTTCCGCCATGGTTAGCTGTGTCTCTGTCCCAGTTCATGATTGGCATTTTAAAAATTGCACAACTATAAATTGTGAGGCAGGAACAAACTTCTATTTAAAACACAATTTTGTTGAAACATTTATTTGTTTCAATAAAAATGTGACCGTAGTTCTGTAATGCATGGCTGCTGCCGCCACTCCGTGCGCCCTTGCCCCGCCCCTTGCAGTGTTAATTGTCACTCTGGTTTGTTGCAACTACCAAGATCCTTAGAATCAGCCTCGCCCAGCCTTTTGTGGATGAAGATACTGAGGCCCAGGAAGGGAGTTTGTTGGTTGTCCCCACTGGTCCTGGGTCATCTGGGTGTTTGGCTACCATTTTAGGATCCCGTATCCGCCCTTAGAGGGGGGTCTGAGCTCCAGACCCTGGATTCTGCAGAGAAGCACGACCTGATTTGGGAACCAAATTCAAGGTAAACAGAACACATCCAGCCCCATATCTACCAGTTACCAGCTGTATAGACCAGAGCAAGTCACTTCTTCTCTCTGAATCCTGGCGCCCTTGTCATTAAAAACTAATTATTCTGATTTACCAGGCTATTAGGAAGATGATGTTTAACATGGGGGAGTTCCTGGCAAACCATAGAATGTTTTCAATAAATTGTTCTTTTCTTCCTTCACCTTTGAAACCTCTCAGTGCTCACACATACACAGTGTCTGTGTACAAACACACACACACAGACAACCCTCTCAACTCTGGACTGATCAATTTTTGATCGGTTTTTGGGATTTCTGTAGGAAGTTTCATTGGTTAGAGATCTGTAAAGTGATCACACTTGAGCAGGAGGTGAATCTTGTGGCATTAACTCAGCTCAAAGAATGTTCTTGCTCTTCTGTGTCTTGGTGAATGTTGGTTCCATCAGCTGTTGCTTTCTGTCCCTTTTGTGATAGAAATAAGACAAAAAATAATAGTATCTGCCCCAAATATGACCCCAGCCCCTGTTGTGATGAGAGTAGGCACATGTTTTTGATTGAGCGTTAGCTTTGTCTTGCAAATCTGAGTGAGGGCTGTAGGAATGGGGCCCCAAGTGGGAACCGGCTACGTTGCTCAACTGGGGAATGGATGGGGAAAGAAAGGACAGGACTGGAGATCGGAGCCAGGAGAACCTGCACAGAGCAGGGCCCACAGAGTTTGGGAGAGAGTTGGGGGAGAGGGGGCTTTCCTGTGAATAGTGGGGTCTAAGGAAGTTCAGTGAAGAGTGTTTAGAAAGCCCCACAAGTCCTTTTCTACGTTCATTATCCCCTGAGCCCTTTGGCATGAATTTCTCCTGAGTATGGTGTCAAGTCGAGGTGATCAAGCTGAATTTATCGAGAGAAAGCCATACACTGAACTTTCTCACATCCTCCTACAAGAGACCTTAAATGCAGAACGGAGAATTGAACTCCAAGGACAAATAGGGGTCATTTTGGCTCTTGCCTCTGCTCAGGTGTGGGAGGTAGAGAAGTGGGTGACTCAGATCCGTAGCCTCTTGCCTACCTACTCTTTGTAAATGATGTTGTCCCAGTTATCTGCTGCATCACATCAAAACAATGCTGCACATGATGGCCATCCGTCCTGGTTGGGAGCTGGACTGTGCTCAGCTGGGTGGTTCTCCCCTGCGGCTACAGTCAGGAGCACAGGACCTGGCATCATCAGATGGCTTGAAATGGGCTGCGTATCCACAGTGGCTCTTGCCTCACGTGCCTGGCATCCGGGCTGGGTTAGCTGGACCGCGGCGGGCCGGGCGTCTCTCTTTTCCCACGGCCCCTCCCAGAGGTAGCTTGGGCTTCCTCACAGCATGGCAGTCTTGATGCGCCAACCCTCGTCAATGGCACCCACTTCCCCAGAGCATGGACTCAGGCAGAGCTAGCAGACTGTGAATGACCTACAGCCATGGCTGCATGTCCAGCATGTCCGTCGGTTACGCCGGACCAGCTGTGACTCAGTGAGGGAGAGAGCAACGCAGGAAAGAAGATACAGGTAGAGGCGGGTCATCCAGGAACCACCTCGGGTGCGAGCTCACCTGCATTACATGCAGCAGCTCCTTTGTGCCACAGAACCGACTCACGGGATTTTATACCTTTTTTGAAAAGCACGGGGAGGGGAAAGTTAACTTAATATGGAGGGCCACAAAAGTCGAGGCACAGCATTTTTTCCAGTAAGCTTGGCGGTCTTTGCTGAGGCCGGCACTCTGCAGCCATTAGCAGGCGGGCAATGCTTTGCTTTATGAGGCAATTATTCCAACACACTCTATTCAAAATACACATTAGAACTTAACCTTCTGAATCCTGAAGTAGCATTTTTATCACCCGACATTAGAAAAGAGATGGAGTCAGCATATCCCTCCCCCCCCCCTTATGATCTGGTATCGTTAATAAAGCATTGCACAAGGACCTGCTCACAATTCTTCCGGATAATTGGTGACACATAAGGCGTCTGTGATACTATTGTCTCTTGACTTCTCCAATACGGGAGGAAACTGTGCATCGTTTTGCAAATAAAGCCAAAGAATGAAACAAGCAAAAGGAATATTTCCTCCCAACAAAGCGGAGAGTCAGGACGCCATTGGGTATGCACAAGTAGAAATGGAAAGTTAATATGGAATTTCTAATTAGGGTCACATGCTAATGAACTCCCTCTTCATGTTAGTTTTATGCTGCTTCAGAAATTTTTTATCATATGCTTAAAAATTTATGGCCAGAAACATTAATGAAAATGAAGCGTGAATTGGAAATTGTGTCATTATGGAGATGAGGGTGGCTGCCGTTGCTGATTTTCAAGGAGGTATCTTTTATTGCCTTTTTTGAGAACTGAGAAATGATACAGGTAAAATTAATGGCCAGGCAGAGTCTCCAACCCGACAGAAGCGGCCTGGTTCTATGTAAAGTTATAAAAGTTTGATTTTAATAAGATTTTGAATTAATTATAAGGAGAATATTAATCATAATTGACAGTCATTTTTCAGAATAAAACTTCGCCATCTAAGTAATATTATAGTTCTTAAGTGTATGGAGATAGGCAGTTTCTTTTTCTCTTGGCTTTGTCTTTTCGGAAATTAAAACCCTTCTTTCAGAAGATGGTGGGTGGGGAGCACCCACCTGCCTTTTCATCTGTGAAACAGACCCTGGCTTCAGATGGTATTTTGAAGGCACCTCTGCGGACCCAGCTCGGGCCTGGCAGCCGCTGCCAAGCTGAAGCTGCGCTGTGAGGAGCGCACGGGCGGGCAGATTCATCGTCCCTTTTTAATCTCTCAGAAACTATTGTTTTCAATACATCTGATAACTGTCAGGTTTGGAAGGGAGTTTCAGAAAGGCACTTTTCCAGTTTCTAAGAACTGCATGTTCGGCGTATCACAGCCGGGCTGAGGCAGTGTCGGGAAGCACCCAGCTTGGCCCACTTCCAGGAGCATCTTTCTCTTCCCTCCTCGAGGCTCCGTGCCATGGGCCTGGCCTTCAGGGCCCTGCAGCTGCTCTCCCTCGACATGGCCTGCCCTGGACCTTTCTGCCTCCATCCCTGCTCTCTCGCTTCCTGCTCCCTCCAGCTGCCCTCTTCCCAGGAAGGACCCAGCCCCCGTTCTGACCTGTGGGTTTGCTCCACACCAAAGTTCTCTGACACCAGCCGCGTGGCCTGCAATTCAACTGAACTCTGATCGCGCTGGAGATGACTTCAGATCCCCGGATTAAAGGATCCGTCTGAGGCTCCCCACTTCAGTACCAGCCACGAGTTCTGGCTCAGCTGTGCCTCTGAGGCGCTGGCTCGGGTCCCACTCTCTGTGACTGATTCCCGCAGCTGCCGAGAGGCTCTCGGGAACCCCGGAGATGCTTTATGTACTAGACGCCCAGTTGTGATGAAAGGAGCAGCTCCCGCCAGAGGGAGGACCCGCGAGGCCCAGGGCTGTTCAGTTGTCGGAGGAAATGGAGGGGCCGCTTTGGAACAGGGAATCGGGTCGGGTCAGCGTCCAGGAGTGGGGCTCCCGTGCCAGGTCTTCGTGGGCCTACCTGTGGCCTCAAAGGGGACATAAATGCCCAGAGCAGGGATGTCACTGGCAGCAGAGCGGTTTCCCCTGAGACCTGGGCTTCTGAGCGAGCATTTTACTCTGTCACAGGATCCAGAGCAGACTGCCGTGGCCAGCTCTGCTGAGCGTGAGCATCGGGTGTCATGGTTAGCAAGGACATCCTGCCTCTAAGCGCCAGCCACAACCCCCTCTCCCAGGTCCTCCCCTGGGGCCAGCCACAGCTCCCTTCTGAGGAGCATCGCCAGGTGGGCTGCTCTTCCCCAGCCCTGGGAGAACCTCTGCGGCCCTGAGAGGTCACGTCACGGCCAGGCCAGGAAGACCCCCTTGCCCGGGACGGCGGAAGCCGGAGGAAAGGCCCCGAGGAAAGGCGCACAGCTCCCGCGGGGGCATTCAGAGTACCAGGCTCTGCCATCAGAGTCACCTGACCCAGAGACGCCATTAGGCTGGGAGGGACTTGAAGAGGCAGAGTGAGAGGGTGGGTCAATGTACGCCATGGCTTTGCTTTAGAAATGATGACAGATAAATAAGTTGGCTACGAATAAGATCAGTGGACTGGAAAACATGGGATCACATAGCAAGAGCTGGGACAGAGAGGAGGAGCGCGTGAGAGACCAGTCATTCAGGCGCTCGACCTAAATCCTAAGTGCAGTGGAAGTCACTGTAAGTCTGTCTGTCTATCATCCATCATCCATCCATCTTCCATTGATCTATCTATTCATCCTCCCACCCACCCACCCGCCCATCCATCCATCCACCCTCCCACCCACCCACCCGCCCATCCATCTGTCCGTCCGTCCATCCCCCACCCACACACCCATCCATCTGTCCACCCACCCATCCATCCATCTCCCTATCCTCTGCCATGTATCTATCTGTCATCTTCAAGGCTTCATCTATCAGCAGTGGGTGAGGGTACCATTTTCTGTGAGTGGGGAAAAAGACTTGAAGAAGCTGAGGACTACATGGGAAAGACAGTTTTGTGTTGCAACAAGAAGTGATGTTTGAGCTAAGATGGTGGAAGTGGATCAAATTAAGAGAACTCAGCAAGGGACACAATGACCTGACCCACAATGTGTCCCCTCACATGGCTTTAAATTCCACTTGCACCCTCAGGCACCCCCGTTACTCATGCAGGAGCGAGCTGTTTATGACCATGGATGTGTGTGCTCCACACACTGCTGTCTCGAGGCTGGTCCAGGAAGCGGAGTGTGGTGGGTCTGTCAGAGCAGGCACCTCTCTGCCTCTGGAGCTGTGGGACTCTGGGGCCGGGGCGGGCCGTGATGGCAGCAGGTGACCAAACCATAAAACTAAGAATTTAAGGAGAGAGATTAGAAACCACGAGACCTGCTTTCTGAGAACTGGGCTGTCAGCCTGAGAAAGGACACCTTATCCCTGCTTCGTTTCCCCACCATCTGCTCAGCTGCCCGGGGTGGCAGGAGGGTGAACAGCTCTGGAGGGCGTGCGGCCCTTCTGCTGCGGCCAGCGGGGAGGCAGAGGCCATCTGCTCTGGGTGTCTGCGGGCTCTGGCGCCAGCAGGGGTACCTGGCCCTGGGGACCAGCGGGGGCCTGGGAGGCTCTCTCGCCCGCACCGCTCTACCTGCCCGGCCGCCCTGGGGTGGCACCTCACCTTCCCGGGTCTGCTCCGCTCCGCCTCTGTCCAGAGTGACTGGACACCTTTTCTGTGATGGTGTGGAGGGGCTGGATTTGCACAGACACTTCCAGCTAAAGGCAGGGGGCACCTGGGTGTGACACGGAAGTGGCATGAGTGCGGATTAGCAGTTGGGGGTGCAGTCGAGGGTGTGGGAGGTGCGAGCTCATCACTGCATGTGAGTATGCGTGAGAATGAGCGTGTGTGAGTGTGAATGTGTGAGTGTGAGTCCCAGGGCCTCTGCTGATGTCCAGGAGTCCAGCAGTGATTCACATTATCAAGTTTCCTGTTATATGAATATCCAGTGTTTGTTTTTATCATTCTCATTTGTTTCACTGCATCTATTTTTTTCAAATTCCTTCCATTTTGTTGAAAATGGCTGCATGGCATCCTTTTTGTGGCAGTGTAATATTCCATGGCTTTGTTGATCTTTCAAGTCTGAAGCTGTACCTATCAAACCAGGCTCCCCAGCTCTCCTTCCCCCTTTACCCACCCCTTGCACCCCCTGTTGGACTCATCCATGTTGTAGCCTGTGGAAGAATACCCTTCCTCTTTAAGGCTGAATAGCATCCCGTGGTGTGGCTGGACCACTGTTTCTTTATTCCCTCAGCTGCTCATGGGCCTTGGCTTGCCCTGGTGGCAGCATGCTGTGCATCAAGCGGCTGCAAACACACATGGGCAGGCGGATTACTGCTTAGCCCGAGAGGGTGATCTGAGAGGAGGGGTGTTGATTACACAGAACAAGCAGAAAATGGCAAGAGCAAGGCCTGGGAGTACGTGGCTCTGGGTGGAGCCACAAAGCCTGATAGGAAAGGGGGCAGCCCCCCACCAGGCACAGGTGAGAAACCAGGCAGCAGGCACAGGTGGTGACAAAATTCCTTAATTGGACGTTTCTATTTTCTCAATGAAGTTAGAGCTAATACGCAGCCCCGTGTGTGTGTGTGTGTGTGTGTATTGTGTGTCTATGTGCCTGTGTGTGTTGGGGCGATGGGATGGGGTACCAGAGGTACCTCCCCATTAATAGAATGAATGATTAATAGTAAGTACTTGAAATCAAGTAGATGCGCTCGCTCATGCACCGTGCAGACAAAATAAAGCTCAGTTTGTTGTCAGACAAAAGCAGCACTTCATAGCGGTTGGCGTTTCGGAGATAATTCAAGTAGAAGCGATAATAACACATCAATCAGTCAGGAAGCTTCTCCCCCAGTAACACCGATAGTATAATATGCAAGTAATAGGCTGTTCTGGACACAACCAGGAATTTTCTTTTCTGAAGCATTCCTATTTCTAGCAGAAGCTTAACGTTGATTTTTTCCCAGCTTTGTTTGGAGAGTCTGTTTATTTCTTTCTTCCCGAGGGGATAGTGAGATAGATATTGTAAGTGGTGAGGACTTCTTATTGTTTTTGACAGTTATCAAAGAAACACTTTTTTTTTTTTTTTAAAGCTGGGCCATCGACTGAAAAATAAACTCTTTTGGGGTTTTTGAGTAAAGTGTGTTGAATTATGTGTGTGACAGTCGCTTTCAGTCCCAGGCAGCCCGACCGCACTTATGAATGGGGAACTCTTCTAACCTGCGTGTAAGCAGAGGCCCATGGGGTCCACTTTGGGGCTGCCACTTTAGAAGGAAGAGCCTGTGTCTGGCGCTGCCAACCACATCCTTTACCTGCCTTCCTTGGGGACCCCCATGAGGCGCGTGCCCCTAAGTGAGCCCCCTCCAGATTCCGTGTCTGTGTCCTGACTCTGAACCCCCCAAGGCTGCCACTGCACAGCTCTCACATCACGTCTCCTCCGCTCCCCTCCCATTCTTGCAACCCCCGTCCCCGGTCCTTTCTCCCCTTCTGTGCCACCTGAGCCTCCAGCGCTGCCCGGGGCACTGCCTGGGGCACTGCCTCCTGGGCACAGCTGCTGGAGAAATGCAGCTCTTCTCCATCCTGAGTTTCTCCTTTTCTAAAGAACACCCCAAGAGAGTCTTGCTGTGCCCTGGCAGAAGTGGTGCAGCCAAATGACCCCACAGTAGTGTCCTTCCTTTGCCCCCATGATGTTCATTATACGGGGCAGCACAGAGAATAGAAATCAGCTCCCCAGGGCTCAGGAGAGCTGGAAGGAGCCTGGTGTCAAAGAGCTCAGGAGGGGCCTCCCTGGTGCTGCACGGTGGGGCCTCCACAGCCACTGCAGCGCGAGTTCGATCCCTGATCCCCAGCCAGGGAGCCGGCCAGGGCGCAGCAGACCTCTCCTGCCTCCCCGCTGCCCCCTCAGCAGTGTGTTTCAGTCCATCTGCCTGTTCTGCTCCCCGCTCTGTCTCTGGTGGATCCTCTCACCCCTGCACCTCTGGCCTGTACCCCAGCTCTTGTATGCGTAAATACATAAATCTTTAAGAAAACAAAAGCGCAGGAGGAAGAGACTCCTATGTTAACGCCAATAACCAAGAGTAACGAACATCCTCTTTTTTCATAGCCAAGGTGGGTCACAGTCACCTGAGGCTTGTCTGCAGGTCCTGGGCAGCCTTCTCCCAGTCACCTCGGATAACACAGAGGAGCAGGGAGACGGGGCGGGTGGGGGATGGGGTAGTAGGGGTGAGGTGGAGGGGGGGGCGCGGAGAGAGAGAACAAGGAGGGCTGTTTGCCATCCTCCCCAGAAACAACAGCAAAGCAAACTTTCCTCCCATGCAGCTGAGTGTTTCGCAGCTGAGTGTTTCGCAGCTGAGTGTTTCACCACGAGGCCCTCAGCCATGTCTGTGTCTTTGTTTCCTGGCTCCTCCAAATCCTTCCTCCCTTAACCTCCCCTACTCCCCCTGCATCTGGGTGTCAATTACAGCTGACTTTGCAGGCTCCAGCCCCCAACGCAACAGCCGGGCTTGCTGCCTTGGGCCCCTGGCATAAGGCAGTGGAGCTAATTAGCCAGGCTTGGCTGTGCCCTCTGCTTCAGTTTGAAAAGCTTCTTGAAAAACAAGTTCCTGGCATTGGCGTGCATTGCTTTCCACTTTCTAGATGCTCTAAATGTCTCCATTTTGGTACTAGCAGCCCTTTTTATGTAAAAGCTCGAGATTTTTTCCCTGCTGCTCTATTTTCAGCTAGTCTTTGGAATTAGAGGTGGCTGCTCATATGGATGCCGCGCCGGGGAGACGCTGCCGTCCAGTGCTTACTGAGCGAGGCACGCCGCCCGGAGCAGCCACCAGCCCTGACGCAGGTCCACCCCGTAGGCTCCGTGGGGGCAGGTGGGCCTGAGCCCCAGGACCCAGCGGGGAAGCCGAGGCCGCCGAGGCCCGTGACCGGCTGCGAAGCGCCAGCCCCTCCCCCGTTTCCGCCCGTGATGGCCCCATCCCCAGTAACCTCGTGCGCTAGATTCCGGCCTGTAGCTCTGGAAGCTGAGGCTCGTGCGTGCCGGTGGGGGACGTCACAGGCTGAGTCTGTGAGCAGAGTTGAGCCCCGATGCCCAGACCCTGGCGCTGGTCCTCGTGGTGACTTCCGAATCCCGGACGCCCTGCCCGCCGTGGCTCCGCACAGCTCCTGGCGATGCCTGCAGACCGCGGGCTGCGAAGGCTGCCGCAGTCCTGGGGTGATAGGGGTGGGGGGGGCGCTGTGCCGTAGTCCGTGGGTGATGCCAAGGCTGCTGCGGCTGCCCTCGGAGGGAGCGCCGACCCGGGCGCCCCAAGATCTGCCTCCGTGGGGAGGGTGAGCCCCCGGTGTGGGTAAGCTCAGGCGAGTTCCTCACTTGCCCTGACATTCCCAGGCAGCTTCTGAGAACCAGGAGAATGTGCAGTGGTGACCGCGTGTGTCAAGGGAAGCTGCACCCAGCAGCGCCTAGACCCTAGACCCCAGACCCCCGCCTGCCACTGGGTATGTAGCAAGGGACCCGGGTTCAAGTCTCAGCTCTGGGATGAGTCCTTCTGGGGCGCTGAAAGGTGGCTTGAGCTCCCGGGTCTCAGTGTTCGCCTCTTGAAAATACGGATAACAGCAAAGCGCAGTAAAACAAAGACCTGGTGCACTGCTCCTGCAGGCCCTCTGTGAGCGGACGGTGGGGTGCAGGGGCCGCTGTGATGGGGTGCGGTCTCAGAGCCTCTGCACCTCTGCAGCCGAGTCTGTGCACAACAGACACAAGCTGGAGGACACTTCTCCAAGGAGAGGATATCGTGGTGACTTACAGCGTCTGTTCTCCCCTCCGTTCCCTCTGTTGATTGAGGGGCTGGGCGTTGTGATTCATTAAGATCGATGCCTCCCGGTGGGCACCGCTGTGCTCCTCAGGAATGGAGAAACCGCGGGGCTGCACCCGCAGGGAAGGGGCGTCCCTCAGGCGCAGTCTGGGGAGCCCAGCACCGTCCTCGGGTTGCGGAGGGAACCACGTCTCACAGGACACACGGAAGGAGCGTGCAGCGTCATCGTGATGGTGGGTCTCAGGGCGCTGAGGGGCAGGAAACGCAAAGCGGCCGCGTCACGTCGTCGGCTCTCGTGGTGTGCTCGGAAGCGCCGCGCCTGCTGGGGCCGGACGGTGCCAGAGCCAGGCCACGTGCTCTGCTTCGAGGGCTGCAGCCGACTGCTTTGGGGGTTGGGGAAACGCTGGCTGGTGTCCTAGAAGCCGGCCCCTCCCGCTGTTCGTGCCTGCCCTTGCTCTCACCTTCCACGGGGTCCCATGAGGGGACGGCAGTACCTGACTCACACAGTTGGGGCACTGGCTCTGACATTACACATCAGCTGAGCCAGTGACAGGCCAGGCTGCCTCTGACCTCACATCATGTGCAAAAGTGAACCCCTCATTCGCTTAGGCCTCTGCGGTCAGGAGTTCTCTGATGTGCAGCCAAAAGCATCTCCAACTGAAATATGCATTGCAAAATTTTATTTCAGCCATAAACGTGGCACGTTTATGTGTGACATGAGACTTTGGTTTTTAATTTTTATTTTTAAAGATTTTATTTATGCATGCATGCAAGAGCTGGGGTACAGGCCAGAGGTGTGGGAGGTGAGAGGAGTCACCAGAGACAGCGTGGGGAGCAGAACAGGCAGATCCACTGAAATACACTGCTGAGTGTTGCAGCCGGGAGGCAGGCGAGGTCTGCTGCGCCATGTGGGTCCCCTCCCTGGATGGGGATCAAACTCGCGCTGCTGTGGCTGAGGATGCTTCACAGTATGGCGCTCAACCTGCTGCGCCACCAGGGAGGCCTGGAGACTTTAGTTTTTCCATATAGCCAACTTCTCATTTATCCATGCGTTCCTAGCTATGAGAACCTGCTATCTTGTAGCCATTTTTCTTACCTTTATTTAAACATTTCTCTCTCCGCCAAAGGCATTTGCCATTTGCACACAGAGGAAGGTGTAGTGGGAAAAGCACAGAGTTCACGTCTCAGCTTCAAGATCCTCAACCGTTGTGCGTCCTGGCCCCCTGGGTTCCGGGCTCAGAACAATGTTTTACAACCTGACATTTGACACAGAAATCAAAACAGAGTTCTGGACCCGTTCTAATACATTTGGTTTGGTGACTCGTTGCTGACAAATTCTAATTATTAAAAGATGTTGGCATTTCTCAAGGAAGAAAAGCACCAAGGCAAGTTCCCATTGCTCGGTCTAGAGTTTGAGGGCAGCGAGGTCTGCCGGGCACAGGCGGGGAGCAGCGCTCAGCAATGAGCTAGCCCCGGCGCTCCACCGACCTTAACCCCTCCCCGGGAGCAGGCACCCAACCCTCTGCGGGGCGCGTGTCATCATTTCTCTCAAACCTCGCAAACCCGCGCCAGCCTCCCCCCTCCTCCCATCCACGGGGTGCATCACAGCAGCCGGCCGAGTCAGCGGATCGCGGACCCAGTGAGCGTCTGCGTTTACCGCATGGGTGGGGCGCCACCTGGCCTCGGGTCTGAGAAGCCAGCGCTGTCTGTCACGGCGGCCAGTCCCCCGGTTGACACCGCGACCACCGCGGGCGTGTCCGGCCTCCATCTCTACGGAACCCCGCTCCACCAACCGGGTTTCTCTGTGCATCCCGTCCGTAAGGGCCGAGCCTGTTCCACGCCCGGGCCCGGGTCCTGCTGCGGCCGCGGCGCCCTGGCGTGAGGGCCGTCTGTGTCCCAGCCGGAGGGCCTCGCCGCGGCAAAGCCCACATGCTCCGGGTGCGCTGAGCCCGCGCTCGGTGCCAGCTGCCGAGCTCCGCCCTTTCGCACCCACCTCGAGCGTCTCGGCAGCCCGGCGTGCAGCGGCGCGCTGGTGTTCCGTTGGGAACCTGGACAGCGCCGCTCCAGAGCGCCTGGGATTGCCTCGTGTGCCCCAGGCCGTGGAAGCTGCCCAGCTGGGGCGCCGACTGCGGGTCTCCTGCCCCAACCCCGCACGTGCCGGCAGCGGAGCCGGCACCTGCTATCCCAGGGCGGCTGGAATAGCTAGTAACTCTGTGAGAGCAAAGTGCGTTGGCCTGTCCAGGAGCTTAGTCCATCCCTTCTTTACCTGTAAATAAATTATGAGGAAAGTGGAGAATTATGAGAGGGGATCCCACGAAAAAGCCAGGGGGAGAAATATCCAGAGTGATATAATTATCTATTTGCTACTTCTGGTCCACAGACTTGCTGGCTTTTTTTTTTTTTTTTAATAGGATTATGGAAGATGAAAAGGAAACGCTTACTTCAGCTTTTAAGAGCGATGTAAGCAATTTTGCATTGCACTTACTCCCCAGGGGTGGTGTGAAATGTTTCTAGTAAATTAAAGTATAATAAAAGCATTGGCAGCACGGCAACTTTTATATTAATTTCTTAATTTTTTGCAGGCTTAATTATAAATCTCTGGGGGAAGAGGCGGGGACCGTGGGCTCCCAGCCTCGGGGCTGTCCTCCTGGGTGTAGGGGCCTGGGCTCGGCGGGCAGGTGTGCCCTGGGCGGGGCTGGGTGGCCCTACGAGGTGCACCTGCTTCTCGTGGTGCCAAGGTAGTGACACAGCCGCCCGGTGGGTGAGGACATCAGTCGCCAGGGTGGGCGCCCATCAGGATGAGCGGGCACCAGGCTGGGCAGCCATCGGGCCGGGCAGCCATCAGCCTTGGTGGCTATCGAGCTGGGTGACCATTGGGCTGGGCAGACACTGGGATGGGCAGCCACCAGGTCTGGTGGCCGTCAGGCTGGGTGGCCGTTGGCCTGGGTGACCATCGAGCTGGGTGGCCAATGGGCTGGGCAGCAGTCAGGGTGGGTGGACACCAGGCTGGACGGGCACCAGCTTAGGTGGCCATCAGGCGGACAGCCCGGCTGTGGAGCCCAGCGTGGGCGTCCTCCGAGCGTGTGTCCATGGCAAGGGCATCCTGCCAGCCTGTGGTCGGACCACCGGGTCCAGGGCCTGGCTCCCCTTGCTCCTAAGAAGACTGCACTGGGCCGTGCAGCTGTGCGCGGGCGGGGACGGGAGCCAGGTCTGGCCGCGTGGCTGAAGCACCGCCCCAGGCTGGGACGCCGCCGCCAGCCTTCCCGTCAGTGCAGAAACACCCATCAGGGTGGCCGCTGTCGGCTCGCTGCTTCCTCCCGAAGTCTCACCCTCTGTGGTCGCCACGCTGGAGCCGCCGCCAGTAGCTCCAGGCCCCTCAAATTGTGGGTACTCAGGACTCACAGACCCTTGGCATTGCCAGTGAGTTTTCTGGAGACTTCTGCTTCACCTACACATACATTTGGAGGCAACTGGCAGTTGGCAGGGTGCAGGGGCCTCAAACACCCCGGGGGAAATAACCAGCGTGAGAGGGTGATCTATGTTCTGGGCAAAACTGGGCCGGTCCCAGCGAGCTCTGCCTCCGACCTCTCTGCTCCAGACCCAGGTGTCCAGGCTGCCTGGAGGGCAGTCCCCAGCAGCACAGGCCCAGCTCTGCGGCTCCGCTGCCCGGCGGTGTCCACACCCTGTCCTTTCCTATTCTGATCGCGTTTCTTCTCTTCTGGGGGTTGCTGCTGGTGAACAGGGATGATATCTCACTATGGTTTTGTTTGTCTGGCATATGGCGAACACTCACTCTGAGATGAATGAGTGAAGTAGAATAAGAACGACGATGTGTTCCTGAAGCACTAATTCCATGGCAGGTTAATAGATATTACCTACATGTGTACCCATATATGTACACACACAGCACTGTGTGGTTTTTTATTTACTTATACGAGAAGTGGGGTGCAGACCATAGGTGCAGGGGAGGAGTGGGAGGAGTCACCAGAGACAGAGTGGGGAGCACAACAGACAGATGGACTGAAACGCACTGCTGAGGGGAGTAGTGGGGAGACAGGAGAGACATGCTGTACCATGTAGGTCACCACCCTGGCCAGGGATCGAACTCGTGTTGCAGTGGCTGCAGAAGGCTTCAAGAGACTTAACCCCCTGCGCCACCAGGAAGGCCCCACCTCCTCAGTCTCTTTAAGGGCATCTTTGAGAAGAAGAGGTCCACTAGGCCGCTGGCACGTGCTTCTCTGCTTGCTTCTGAAATGACCAAACATGCTGCAGGGCAGAGAGCTGCGTGTTCATCTGTCCTTGGTGGTGGTTTGTTCAATCCCACCCTTGCCGAATCCCAGAATCTCAAGCTGTGGATGAACCCAAAAAGATATCTCGTCCAGGCGCCCACCTGCTCGCCCCTCCTGCACTCCATACGCAGTCCATGCCCCATGGGTGCCCGATGGGTTCTCAGGGGTCGGTGAGTCAATCCTGAGCATGGGACTTGCCGAGGAAGCCTTTCGGAGAGTTCGCCCTCTCCCTGGGCACCGTCCAAGGGGCTGCCAGCCGCCTCTGTCGCTCAGTCCCACGTGGGTGCAGCGAGTTTAATGATAAGAGCTCGGAGAGGGCACAGCATTCGAGCCAAGTCTGGAATGTTTGCCAAGTCTCGATCACCTGCGATAACAAGACGTGAGCACCCTGGCCTTGGTGAGTCACTGATTCACTGCATCAGGGGATATTTTTCCTGGAGCAAATCTGAGGGACCATCTGGTCCAGCCCCCATATTTTTCAGATGAGGAAGCGGAGAATAGGAGTGAAAAATGTGTCGAAAGGCTGGTTTCTGATTTGGGGCCAGGTTATTTCCCAAGCCACTGAGCTGACCTCAGAACAGTAACAGAAGACTTCCAAGCGACACGTGGGAGCCACACACACACACACACACTGACACACACGCCCCTTCACACTGGCACCCATGGGCACAGCCCTGCGGGAAGCCTTAGCCACAAGTGCAGTTTCTGTTTCATGCAGCTGTTACTCGTGACCAGGGTCTACATCGGCTTCCTCTTTGCAATGCAGAGTGAAGTGGTAATAGAAACTCATCCAAATCCAGGAACATCCACAGCTGCAGATCTCAGGTCTGTGGCTGCTTCCAGAGGCGGGAGATGAGGCAGACGAGCTGCTGGGATGCCGCCCTGCTCAGCGAAAGCACGGAAGTGGAGAGATGCACGTGGACTGAGAGTTAGCCAGCAGTCAAGCTTGCCAAGGTCAGGGCTGAAATGGCTGCGATGGCTGGAAAGAGCCCTTGAAGGAAGCTTCCTGAGAGCCAGGGCACTCTTGCCCTGCCCTACCTTTTCTGGTAGGGCCATACTGCAGGCAATGACCAGGTGTGGGCAGGTAGCGGCGGGCGCCATCACACAGCCAGTTGACAGCAAGACCAGCAGACGTGCACGGGGTGCACGGACCTGCACGTGCCGGGGGAGGCCAGCGACAGCGAGGGGTGAGCTGGCGTCTGCACCAGGGGCGCTGGCGTCTCCTATGGGGGTTGGCGCCGTAACCAGCAAGCGTGAGGGGCGTCCCTAATTGCAAAGTTAGCCCCAGGTGACGCCCGGTCTGCCCATTTCCAAACATTGGTGCACCAATAACCACATTTGGGGATTTGTCTATGTTCACCCATAGACTTCCTGGCACAATCAGTGGGGTGCGAGTCCCAGAGCCTGTGCTGCAAGAGAACCCCAGTGTGGCCAGCCCCCACCCTGGGTCACCACTGACACACGTGACCCCCTGCACGGCAGCATGTGTCTGCCCCTCAGAACCCCTCGTTCGCGAGGCCCGGAGTGCGGTGCAGGGAGCTGGTGGACCCAGGCTCGTGGGGAGCCTTTCCCCCACACCTCTGTGCCGCTCGGGGCCTCTAAGTGCAGAGACGGGGGTCGTGCTTAAGACCAGCTGAGAGGGCAGCGAGGGACAGAAGTGCAAGGGCTCAGAAACCAGTCCGGGGGTTCTGACGGCACAGCCCGCCGAGGTCCCCCCGCCGCTCAAGGTCACAGCGTGGAGCAGCCTGAGGCCGGCCCGGCACGGTCAGGCCCTGCACCGCACTCTGCCTGGCTCGGGGCCTGTGGCCAGAGAGCCTCTTCCCGGCCTGTCAAAGAGGAAAGAAAAGTGTGTGACGGCCATGGCTGAGGCCAGGCAGGGAAGCCGAGAGGACACCTGCAGTTTCCCCTGCAGGCCACTGCCCGCCTCCCCGTCACTCCTTTGCTCTCCGCACGAATCCAGGACGATGAGGCCGGGACGTTTCTTTCCTGAATTCGCTTTGCTTCCATGCGGTCTGGATATTTTAGAAGCTGCGCCGCACAGGCTCCACCACGGGGTCCATCCAGGCTGGTGTCTTTGTTTTTTTTAAGGTTTATTTATTTATGCACACAAGAACTGGGGTACAGGCTGGAGGTGCGGGGGGTGAGAGGAGTAACCTGAGACAGAGCGGGGAGCAGAACAGGAGGGTCTACTGAAACACACTGCTGAGGGAGCAGCGGGCGGCAGGAGAGGTCTGCCGCGCCCTGTGGGTCCGCTCCCTGGCTGGGGATAGAGCGTGAGGTGGTAACTGTGGCTGCCTCATAGTGCGGTGCTTGACCCCTTGCGCCGCCAGGGAGGCCCCATCTGTGTCTTCGGTTGGCAGCACGTGCGTCTCCTGGGCCCGAGTCTGTCTTGGCTGCTTGCTCCGGGCCCCCTCTGGGCCCACTGTGGCCCCCCTGGCTGGCCGGAGGCACCGTCCCCTTCTGCCTTTTGTCTCTTCACTTGTCCAGTGCTGCAGTTTGAGGCTGGTGGGCTGATGTTGTAGGGAATGCGGGGGGCCCTGGAATTTGCACCCCTGGCACCCACCTTCCCCGATCGTTCAAAGCAACCTCGTGAGGATGATCTGCTACTCCTGCCTCTCCCTCTGGCTGCCTCTCCCTGCCGATTCCCAGAGGGCAGCCCTCTCCCCAGAGCTCTCTCGCCCCCACCCCCTGGGAGGAGGAGGGTGGGGGAAGCAGTAGGGGTAATGGGCTTAACCTCCTGGCCTTTCTCTCCCACCCAGTGAGGCCGGGGGTGCCAGAACATATGGAAAGACTTGAGTTTAATTGTCAAAATGCTGCTCAGCCAGGCCACTTCCTCCCTGAGATCTGCACTGTTTAGCATTTGTGTCCGTTAGGTAATATATCTGAGGCTTCTCGCGCCAACCAATTTGCGTGCGGCTGGCCAGGGCCCAGCTCCCTGGACGTGGGGGCAGGGAGGCTGAGTTCTGCCAGGGTTGAGAGTGGGGGCACCTCGGCTTGACAGTCCGCCTGCCTGGGCACCCCGAAACACTGCCGAAGCAACCCCACCTCTTCCCCGAAAACCTCCCGGGACAAAATGAATGTATCTCATCTGGTATTGATTAGTCAGTGAGTGCCTGCATGATCCCCTGGGTACAGACAGCGAGATTATACGGGAAGAGGGGTGGAGGCAGTCTGAGCAGAAGAATGTGGTTTAATTACTGGCTGGATTTCTCCAAACCAACCCCATGCCCCGCCCTGAGGAATTTAACAAACAGGCCTAAGTACACTTTCGCAGTTCTTGACATCTGTTGAAATGATATCTGTGGGCAAGAAGGGGGGCCTGGGGACCCGGCTGGGGCCTGGGTGGGAGCGGGGGCTGCAGGAAGCTCCCTCCCAGCCTGCAACCTTAGGAGGAGGAAAACAGCGCATTAGCACTTTCAGTCAGGGAGCAGAGTTTTGGCTAACAGAAGTGTGCCGCGGCTGAATGAAGCCAGCCCTCTGGCCCTGGGGCGGGCTGCCCGCAGCCTCACACCCTTCAGAGGCCTGTGCTGGCCAGACACACACCTGCGCTGAAGAGCGGACAGCGGCGTGTGCTGTGTCACTTGACTGTGAAACCTCTCACGCCCGCTCCTTTGCCCCTTTCAATGGTTGTTGTGAATTGTTAGGAAATCCCACATCTTTTGGGTAAACAACAGAAGGTTGCGTTTTCGCTCCCTCGCCCCCTCTCTTTAATGCAAAAAGAGAGAGAAGCCAAACCCAAGTAAAACTCAGCCTCAGCCCAGCGCGGGCAGGCGGATGGCGTGGGTCTGCTAGTGTTTTGATTACATCAATAATTCAGCGGCAGCTCCGTCCACTTAATCTCCTTTATGCCTCTCCACCGAGAGAGTCCTGCTTTTATTCGGAAAGTCCTACAGCGATCGGTTCCCTCCACTCTTTCTGAAATATGTATTTTGTTATGCTTGAAACATTTATATATGTTACTGACCAAATTACACGGAAGCCATTTGCTTCCAGAGACAGGTGAAAACAATAGCAGTAGATGGTTGGCTCAAAGCAAGATGCTGTCCAAACAGAACCCAAGATCCAACTTGCATTTCTCCCTGACTGGGCATTTCATTCTTAGTTGTTTTAGGTTTTATTTCGGGGGATTTTTTCTGTATATCCACCATTTTTTATTTTTTTAAATTTTTCAAAAGATTTATGCCTACAAGAGCTGGGGTACAGGCCAGAGGCACAGGAGGTGAGAGGACTCACCAGAGACAGAGTGGGGAGCAGAACACATGGACTGAAACACACTGCTGAGGGAGGCAGCGGGGAGGCAGGAGAGGTCTGCTGCACCCTGTGGGTCCCCTCCCTGGCCAGGATTCGAACTTGCGCTGCAGAGGCTGCGGCTGCTTCATAGTATTCACCATTCTTTAAAAAAAATAAAGGTAGATACAGATATAGATGCATATGTACTGTTACGTGTGTACATGCATTTATGCGCGCGCGTGTGTGTATAGTGTCAGGTAATTGTGCCTAACCTTTGTCTGAGTGGAAAATGAACAGCCCAGCAGATACCTGTGGCAGGTACCTGGGCTAATACCTCCACTCACCTTCATGGGCGTTTCCCTCCAGTGTCTTTTTATAAAAGGAGTTGGCTAGAACGTGATCAGTTAACGAGACAACACGACCCCACTGCCCAGGCCGCACTGATGACAGCGTGGCCATGACCCCCCGAAGCCGCGCGGCATGTGGGGAGGGCGGCTCCATGCTCAGAGGCCGGCATCGCAGGGCCCTGTGCCTTGGGAGGGCGGCTCCATGCTCAGAGGCTGGCATCGCAGGCCCTGTGCCTTGTCACCGGGAGGGCAGACCTGCTGTGCCTGTCTGGAATGCCCAGGCCAACACTCGTGCTGGTGGGAATGGGCGGGGAGGTGTGGAGGAGAACGCTGGAACCTCCCGCTGCGCCGGGCTCCGGTTTTATGCTCAAGAGGTGACTCTCTGTGTCCCCCACCTGTGTGAGCGGGAAGCGCCAAGTTACTGGAACATTTATAGAGTAAAATAATCAGATCCTGTGGGTCTGAAGCTTTCTAAAGCCAACCCACTTTTCCCCATTGGGACTATCATCTCTAGCACACGAACCCGAACTTCCATCCTTACCAGTCATTGGCCCTGCTGTCGATGGCCTGGCGCGTGTTGAAGGACCCGCAGTGGACGATCCGAGGGAGTTCGAGCAGTAACGGCGTCAGGTGTACTTTACTGCGTTGTAACCCCCTCAAGTTTGACGGAGTAGAATCGGTGGCTTGCACTGAGCCAATGCTCTGGTTCCCTGCACAGGCAGGGAAGAATATGTGCCGGGACCTCCTGCTTTTGTTTTTCCTTTTATTTTACTTTTTTAATTGATCCATTTTTTTTTAATTCTCTTACTTTCGGTGGAAAATTTAACAAATACATCTTATTATTTTTACCTTATGTATTTGAACATAACTTTTTATTCTATTTTTTCTCTTTAATTTACATATATTTGATATCAATTGTCATCCCCATGTATTCCCCATCCCCATATAACCAGTGCGCCATCACCTCAGTCCCCCGTGCTCCTGTCTGCCCTCAACCCTCCCCCTCTTCCCTCCCCACCAAGTGTCCCCAATTTGTCCTTGTCTTTTCATTTTTGGTTTTTGTGTCTTTATTGTTATGTTTTTTATTATTATTATTATTATTATTGTTCTTATTCCTTTCCTTGATCCTTCTTTGGTTCCCTTATATTCCTCCTAGGGGAGGAACCATCTGGTATTTTTCTTTTGCCTTCTGACTTACTTTGCAGAGCATAATCCCTTCCAGTTCCATCCATGTTCCTATGGATGCGTCTAGTTTTTCATTTTTGATTGCTGAGTAGTATTCCGTCGTGTCTATGTACCACAGCTCCCTGATCCACTCATCTGTTTTTGGGCATTTAGGTTGTTTCCAGGTCTTACCTATTGAACATAACTTTTTAAAAGTGTTTTTTTTTATGCTTGCAATGGTAGTATACAAGTCACTGTCAATACTGTTAAATGATGGCCCCTTCAAATTCTTTTTAATTATTACCGAGGTAACATCGATACTGCTTGTGGTTCAGGGAAATAGGTGTACATACACACAACGGGAGACTACTCAGATATAGAAATAGATGAAATCTGCTGTTCATGAAAACCTGGATGGACCTGGAAGGGGTTCAGCTGAGGGAAGTAAGGCAGAGGGAGACAAATTCCAGATGATTTTATCCCTATGTGGAATATAGAGAAATAAGACAAAGGAACTGACAAAACTAAGTCAAAACATACTCCTACTTTTAAATAAGCACAGGCACAGCGAATACACGCACAGACACACAGAGCGATAGTACCTCCAGTTTAGAGCAACATTGTCATCTGTCAGATTTTTTCCAATTTTAGAGGCAGCTCTGTATGTGTGCGTGTGTGTGGTATATAGAGATATAGATTCAATATCTCTACCCACACATACACATTTGTCTTTTAAGCACTGTTTATATGTGGCTGATTCTGGGCACTATGATAAGTGCTTTACAAAATGTGCTCGCACACTTAACATCCCTATGATGAAGCACTGCACCCCCACTTTGTACATGGGACCAACGACATATAAGGAAGCTAGTTACATTATCTAAAGTGGCAGGGCTGGGTTCAATCACAGCACCCCATATCTCAGTGCTTAGCAAAGATAAGAGTTTTGCAATTATTGAAGACTTCCTACACGTCAAATAAGGGGTTTAATTTTTTTCTCATTCAATTTTTGCAACAAACCTGTGGTCTTAGTTTATCATTCCCATTTTGCAGAATGGCGCACAGAGGCTGGAAGACCAGCATGCCTTCCATCATACTGCTAGTAGGGAAGGACCTGAGCTTTCTACACAATTTGATTAAAAAGTTCTCAGTATGTTATAATGGAAACTTCTAGATGATGCTGAGGATCTCCTCATCAGTTTTTACACGTACACAAATATGTGTTTTCACATATACATACATTTATGATAACCAAAATACAGATACATATATAGCCCCTTTTGCTGTTTTATCTCAGTTTGCTGTCAAACTCACAAAAACGGTGTGTCTTGTTCTTCACTTAGACTCAGTACAGGATTATCTGAGCATTTCCCCCAAAATCATTTGAAGGTGTTGGAAGAGAAAGAAAGTCCTTTTGCATATCAGAGAATTACCCAACTTCTTTCACTAGCAAAAAAAAAAAAAATGATGTGTAGACTTTACATGTCCATATTTATTAAAAGAACATGTTTATGGTTAAAAGAACCAGGTGGCAAAGGCAAATCCAATGACTTAAAGACACTCTTGGACCCCAAAGTTGAGAATATGTGGAACTTCTAAGAGAGAAATGGCTGCTTGATCAGAGTTCATTTATATCCAAGAGCATTGCACCAGCAATAAACTTTAAGTTAATGCTAACAATTTTAATTTGTATCTTTTAATTGTTGAATTCTGAATTGCTTTCCAATTTCCCACAGAGTTTAATGTGTATGCAAATTACACAGCCAAGAATTTCGAGATACAAAAGATAGACTGCATTTTGCAAACATACCATAATTATTGCTTAATTTTTAAAGGGTCTTTCTTTTCGTCAGGGTATTGTTCAATTTCCTGAAACTGAACAGAAGACAACTTTTGGTTAATGATTAGTATAAATCTTCTGATGGAACTTAATTGAATGCTAACTTTGTTGTTCTCACAACTGCAAACTACTCGATTCCTATTTCTCTGAGGTAGGGTTTCTTGCTCTCTTAGCACAAATAACTTGTCTTCTAATAATAGCAGGAAAGAGATATCAGAGCATCTTTTAATTGTCCAAAGGTAGCACACCTTCATGCAAGCTGTTAGAAAGGGTAAAAACAGCTCTCACATCTATGTTAATAATATGTTTTTTACTAGTTCCGATTAGACTTATCAAATATCATCCCTAGCAAAATAAAGGAAAATGATTATCACTGAAGAAGATATATATGTATAGATGATTTCTATAGTTGCTGCCAATTTATACTATACATGATAGATATTCAATGAATTATATCATAACTAATATGTACTCAGCTATATACATCTCATAACTAATTGATATAAGCCATATGTATGTATACATATAGATATGCATATATGCATACATGCATATGTGTATATATCTATATATGTCTATGTATGTCTATATATATAGATATATAGATATAGATATATCATGATGAGTGTAAAATGGCAGCACCTTAGCCAGTAGATTTGGTGGGCTAGTCATGATTTAATTTTAAGCCTTCAATTTTCAACCGTGTATCAATTACCTACCAGATTCTAGAGCTGTATTAGTTATGGAGATTCAATGTCAAATAAAACCCTTGCTTAATGAAATGACAAGGTGTTCCCACATCCATTCCTGCATTTCCTGCCCCTGGACCTGGGGTTAGCCATTTACTTTATGGAAGCTTTTCAGAAATAGTAGGTAGCTCAGTTTGGGAGACTTAATGGAAATTTAAATTCTTTATTTAACTCTCTCCAGCACTCTTCACTCCTTCTGAAGGAGGGTCCCTCTTTTCTAAGAAGAGCAATTCCATTTGGCACTTGCACAAGGACATATTATGTGGAAGACCCAGACATTCAGAGTGGATAGTAGCCCAGGGCATAGGAGTTGTTTAGTTCAGGTGGGCCACTTTGAATCACTGTGGGGCTTGGCTGTTCAACTCTATGGGGAAATCATCCTTTCCTCTTGGGGTTACTAGGCTGGCCAGAGATAAATGCAGAGGCATTATGCTCATCCTGTCTTCAATATCAGAGACCCAGTCTAAGAAATCGAGGAAGGAAGACACTGATGGCACCCCAGGAAGCTCTGGGCACAAACTATGTTGGAGCCCATTCTACAGATTTCGGAACTATGCAACCACACGAACCAATGCTATTCTTTTAACTTCCCAAGCCATTTTTGGGGTGTGTTGTGTGATGAAAGTGACCCTACCAAAACTAAAATATCTTTTAAATTATTTTAAAACAGCATTAGGTAGTTTAAAATACATTTCTTAAGTATCTGCTGTATGTGAGAAAGGCTTGTGCTTAATGCACAAGCCAGCCAGACAAAACTTTCCCTTGACATCCTAACATAGTCAATGTGTTAGGGCACATCTCAGACATGATGGCGAGATAGAAGCTTAGATGGTAAGATTGAGGATGTTGGGCAAGGAGATGAGGCCAATGCTCAAGAGCTTTGAATGCAAAGCAAAGGTATTCTAATTTAAGCTACTAGTAGGTCTTAAAATGTATTTTTTTTTTTTTTTGCCTGTTGTGCTTTGCTTCTCAAAGAAAGGCAATGCTTGTGCATTGCAAAGGTTAATCTGGAAGCAGTGTTGCATAAAATAGATTTAGAGACAAGTGAACACCAAACCATTTAGGAAAAAGGTTTTAAGACCCTTTTCAATCTTGTCCCTAGGTGTGCATATATGCATCTGTACCCATTTTTTTTTGCATAAGACATCAAGGGCAAAATGATATCTGAAGTAAAACTAGGTACCTCCATAAATGTTCTGTGTATATATCAACCCAAGCATTACAACATGTACCCCCAGTGGAATATGAGGAAGGCTTGGCTGATACTTTAGTGATTAAATATAAAATATATATTCTCATGTGTATTAGAAAAAATATATACATCGAATGCCATAATTTTATGACTAGAGCTGTTTGGAATGGGACGAAGAGACAACTCTTTCCCAGGTTCTACTCAGGAACTTCAAGGACTCACTAATGGTTTTCAGAGAATTGGTTATTTGCTGAATTGCTTTTAGTGGATCAATGAAATAATCATTAGAAGGACTGACTAACAGTATATTTCTCTGCTTCCTTTTAAAAATAAAAACAATTTCTCTAATGTAGAAATCATTTTTGTGTTACAGTCAGGAAGCATCTGTTTGAACCCTAGGCATCACACACCCACACAAACACATGTGTGCACATACATACAAACATTTATAGATTAAATGAAATCAAATGGACTCAATGCATAAAGCCTAGGCTGTGCTATATTGACATCAGGGGACCCAGCAAAACAATGCAAGTTCAGCTCAGACACAAACTGGTGGTTCACTGCCCTGCTTGGTCACCTGGCATGGTCATCTTGGTCTGGGGATGCACCAGTCCAATGGGGTTGGTAGCCTGATGGTCAGTGCTCCAAGAGAGAAACCAGCTCCTTGTGATGGACATCGTCTGGAAATGTTTCTAAGATGCATTAATGCAAAGAGCCTCCACTTAATGATTTGAGTTACAATGCATTCTCCTAGGGAGCTCACGTACTTGTATTCCACTGCTGAGCATTTTTCCTACATAGAGAAACTACACAAGAAGTCACATCATAATTGGAAAAACAGTATGATGAGGCTGGCATACAAGAAAGGGGAAGTAAGTCTGGGCCACAGAAGCTTGGTAGAACCAAATTAAACAACCCGGCCCATCAGTTCCAACAAGCACACAGCCACCTCCTGGAGCCTGTAGAGCAGGGAAGGTTGGGTCCTTAGACAAAAGCTTATCGTCTTTTTCATGCATAGGGCATGAGTTATTAATATGTGAGTGCTAATAGCTTTCCCCTTACTTTATGAGAGAATTGAATGATTTCTTGCTTACATCCTAGTCTACTTCTTCACGGTAATAAGAGAGTGTTCTTGCTGGCTTTTAAAGATAAAGGGCCCTGTTGACCTACATAATGGAGGAAGGAGGAAAGAAAAAGGGATAGAAGTGAATAAGCTTCTATGTAGAAAGACAGTTGACAGGGATGGTTATGGGGAACCCAGGAACAGCAAGTCAGTGAGAAAACTGGAGAGGAACAGAGAAGTGACAGATAGTTTTGATGAACTGTGTGTGGGATGCCACTTGGTAATTGACAATAAGGGCTTTGGTTTTCTATGGATTATCCTGTAATTTAATTTAAAATAATTCCCCAATGTTTGTGAGTGTTTGTTCTGGGGACTGGGCAAGTGCTTTGTGTTTGTTGTCAAACTGCCTTCCCAGATGCATCTTTCTGCTCTGCTTCCATGGCATATTAGCCTTCTGCTGTTGCAAACAGCCACCAAGCTAGTGGCTTAAAAGGCATGAGCTTGTCATCTCATAGTTCTGTAGGTCAGAGTCCCGTTGACCTGGCTGGTTTCTTGGCCATCCAAGGGTATCACTATGTGGGGTGAAGGTGTCGGGTGCATGGCGTCTTCTTTAGGAGACTGCAGTTCTAGTTCTCTGCAGCTGAAAGGCTCAGGTCTCTGCCATCGCTGCTGGCAGCCAGGGATGCCTTCGGCTCCCAGTGCTCAGTGCAGCACTTGCTTGTGGCATCTTCTTGGAATCTCACCAACTTCCGTCTCCTCTCCAGGTGGGTTAAGTATACGTTTTCAAGCATTCATGTAATAAGATTGGACTCCCCCCAACCCCCAAATCCAGAATGATTTTCCCATCTTTAGGTCTACAGTCTCATCTACATCTTCAGAATTCGGTTTGCCGAGGAGCAGATTGTTATTTATAGGTTCTACAGATTCCAGCTGGGGCATCGAACAGGGAGGGGCTTGACTCTGTCATCCTCCAGCCACCTTCTGAAAGATTTAGTCTTTCTTTCGATATGTTAGATATTTCTATTCTCTCTTGCTTGGAAGTTCTTCTCTGGAATGCGTTTGTGTATAATTGCTGCTCTCACCCCCTTGGAAATACAGAGACTATCTCAAGATAGTCTCATTTCCCCGTACACAGGACTAAGGAGCTGTGAAGCTGGGGCGAGGCTGCTGCCACATAAACCCCATGGGCTGACAGTAGCTCGGGTGCGCTTCTGAAACCCATCAAGAGAAAGCTGGGTGTTAGAAAGTATGCATGTCTGAGGGGAGATCTCCTGTGGTCCTAGGGACACTCATCATGGCTTCCTAACGCCACAGGTGCCCAGAGAGGCCCTGTGATGGCAGCAAAAGCAACCCACGGCCACCCTGGCCCCGAGTCCCTCGGCTACACCACTTAGCACCAGCTGCACTAGCAGATTGGGAACACCCTCCCATGCTCGGCCTCACCCGTGGCTACCTTACTTACTTTCTTGTCTTACCTGGAAGTTATTCTTGAAAACAGTCCATCCATGACGTCATGGAAAGAGACTCCAATCCCAAAGGAAATTTCTTTACAAACTCTATCCTCTTTTTGCCTCCAGGATGATTGTTTTGGTCCAGTGTGGGTCTTGAAAGGGTTTTTGACTTTTCTAGAACTTTCTAGACGTTCTAGAAAGTCAAATTCAGTTAATGAAATCATAATTCAAGAGCCAGCCGGCAGGGACAATGAAGTGCTCTTCTAGCTATTTTTTTTTTCCCTTTTTAAATCCATACATGTGTAATTTGAAGACACCTCATCAGGCAGCCTGGCTGGATCAGGGGCCTCTTAAAATGAGAAAAATCTCTCGCACGGTGACACATCCGCAGGCCTCGTGAGAACCCCGTGGATCCGCGACGCGCCGTAAGAATGTATTGACCGTGGTCCAAGCTCAAGAGAAGATTGATCAATCCCGCCGACTTGCATTAATTGTGAAATAGAAGGGACGACGCGATCGATGATCGGAATGAAAGCGCGCAGTAACGACGCCACATCCAGCTAATCCAATAATGGAGAAGCTGATGGATAGCATATTGGAATTCCACCGTCTGGGCACTTGTCACCATAAAGAATACCCCGCAATTATGGGGAAAAATGGAGCAGGCAGCAGTGGAGGCAGCCTAATCAGCCCGATGCCACAGTAGTTCTCCTGATTAAACACTAGATTAAGTGGCGCTCAGCTCGGTAACCTGCCTGCATTATGAAAAATAATCCTCGAGCTAACGTGAAAAGTTTGTATTTTAATCAAAGCAAACTCTGAATATTAAAACATTCCTGGGCTATTTTGGTGTCGTTTAGCTGTGAACATGTTTAACAATTTATAAATGGATCTTTTGCCATTGGCGACGAGGAAAGAGGACCGGGTGCTAGATAGGGAGGTGAGACTTCCCGTGCTAAAAATCAATTAGACTTGATACAAGCTCAGAGAACTCTTAAGGAAAAAAAGCAGGCACTCAAGTGGCCCTGGGAGAATTCAAATTTAGTTAACTTCTATGACGGTTCGCCTGAGGGCATCAACTCCATTCTTTGCTGCAAGCACGTGATTATTCCAGGAGGGCTGAGGCTTAATAAGCTGTGGGTACTACAAAGACCCTTCTACGCATGCGTCATCCTGAAACCCACTGTCGGTGCAGAACTGGATGGCAGTCTCCAGAGCCCAGAGAAAGCTGCTTTTCAGGGGCCTCAGAGAAGGCAAAGAAGGGGCTTGCCTTATGAATGGGAGCGTGTGGTCAGCTCACACCTCCTACCTAGGCTAACGCCAGGACACTGCTGAGACTTGGTGATTGCTACAGGAGAGAACACGTGGCAAGAGCCTATGTTTCTCACAATTTGATTTGATTTGCCAACTGTTTATATATAACTATAATTCGGGGAGTACAGCTTAACACCTGCCTGTGTGCATATACCTCACTCACCCTACACCAAAGCTCCAGTGCTCATAACCTCTCACATCACCTGGCAATTCCTCCTGCCTCCCCTTCTGGTAACAATGTAATTTTAGAGTGTAGGAATGACTTCTGTTGTGTTTTTGCCAGGTTTTTTCCTTTGGTGGTTTGTAGTCAACAAATGAGTGAAACCATCTGGTAACTTTCATTTTCTGACTTATTTCACTAGCATCACCACCTCAAGATCCATCCATATCCCAAAAGGCACTGTTTCATCTTTTTAACAGCAGTATAGTATTCCACAGAATCTGTTTCTGGCCATCTGTCGATGACGGCCATTAAGTTGGTCTGGGACTTGGTTATTTTGTGTTGGCAGGGTCCTTTCACATCCCAGTAGCCTCTGGCTGGACATCAGGTGTTCCAAGGGACATATGGGTTTGTGGGGGAAGGGAAGACACCCTATTTGGGGTCTCCTTTCTTGATCAGAGGACCGTCTGACTCCACCTAACTGAGTCAGAGCTGAGTCGAGTGAAAGGGGAAGTCAGCTTCCCTTAGTTTTTCTGTTCTACGGTATTGTGTTGTGTGTTTTTGTGTCTTTATTTCAAGAGAATCCATGAACTTGCCTCTCATGTTCCCTTCCAAACATTTATTTTATGGTGGGAAAGAATTGAAGAAGGGAGACTTTCAGGCTGTTTCTATAGATGAAAAGTCCAAAACTGTGCAATACTTTGGATTTATTTTATTGTCATTGGCATCTGCCCACACTAGATCTGATTCTGAGGACATTTTACAATATTAACTCATTTAATTCTTCTAATGATTCTGTGAGGCTGAAAGGTGCTATCATTAATTTTATTCTGCAGAGGGAGAAACTGGAACCCAAAGAGTTTCAGCAGCTTGCTAAGTTCTCATGGATTGTAAGTGGCAGGGGAAATTTGAGCCCAGGCAGACTTGCCTGTTGTGTCTTGTAACAGGCTGATCTGTCCAAGGGTTCTGGTCAGGGATATCAGTGGTGGAAAATAGGAAGAATTGGGGTACAATTGGATGGTATCAGGTCGAGCTATGCTCTACAGCAGGTCTTCAAATAACATTGTTTCATTATAACACTGATGAAAAAAAAAAATCAATTCCTGGCTGGGACCACTCTGTGTGGGGACTTGGCACGTTCTCTCGGTCTATATGAGTTTTCTCTGGGGACTCCTGTGTCCCAGAGACGTGCTGGTGAGGCGGTATGAAGGAAAGAGTCTGGAACGCCATGCCGCTGGCCTCCTGCCTTTCTAACAACGTGATTTGTAAATGCCCACACTGTGCCCCGGGGCCACGCTCCAGCCTTCTTCATCATGGGACAAATACGTTTAAGCTGGCTCATCACGAAGGAATGGCAGGGTGTTTGCTTTTTATAGTCACTGGGAAGCTCTGCACATGGGCATAGCAGGAATTCTGGGGTTTCTTTCAAATTTTTATTAATCTTTGTAGACTAAGTTGTCATAACCAGTCCTGAAAGCCTATAAGAAAGGGTGCAGCTCTCTCTTGCCCTCCCACCCAACGTTTGGAATCTACTATTGATTGTGGCAGAAATGCAAAGCAAGTAACTGCAAGAACACTGCTGAAAAGCAGCTTTCCCTGTCAAGGAGCTGAAGCAGTAATGTGCATCCATCCACGGGGAGCTGAAACGGATGCTTTCCCGGGTGTCCCTGAGCCCCGCTCTTGCACCCCTCCCCCCAACCCCCGTGCTGTGCTTCTGAGCAAACATGCCTGTGCTTGCCATCTGCTCCCCACTTCCAACTTGAGGACTGTTTTCTTTATGAGTCACAGAAACCACACTCAAACTAGCACAAGCACCAAGAGAGATTTAGCATGAACTAAGGATAAGAATGTGGCTCTCTCTAAGACAGCTCGAGTGCCTCCCTGGACGCTCTTGCTCCTCCATCCTCGGTGTTCTCCTCTATGCATTTGCTTTCATTTCTCTTCCCATTCAATAGCATTTCCAATCTACATGGTAGCCAATGACTGAAAGCATCTTCCAAATCACATCCTCATGCAAGAGAATACCTTGCCATTCTAGCACTCCTCAATCAAATGAATAATAGCCAGTGGAACCGTCCCATTAGGCCAGCACAAATCCGCAGTCCAGCAAGCTCTGGCCAGATGTACCTTGTAGAAGCAGGGTGGTTCTGATGGAAAGCGTGTGGGACAATTACCTGACAAGGTATCCTCAGCATCTACCACCAGGCACATCTCATGGGTCCAGACTTATTTCCCCAAAGGGGATAGTCGATGAAAACTGGCCAGTTGCTGAAATAATGTGTTACTATAATGAAAAGAGAGATGCTGGTGTTCTTCCAGCTTCAGCTACAGATAAAACTCCATCCATACTTACCACCTGTGTATTCATTTTGCCTTTCTTGGGGACCTATGACATGATGGGGTTTGAGTAGGATCTGGAAAACACATAACACCTTGGGGGAATTAGTGGAATTGCTGGGATATCAGTGCATTTTACAATTAATTTCCTCATCTGTTGCTTTGTTTAATACTGGATGAACTGAAAGTAGAATGGACTCTGTAAACTATAGAGGTAGAGGAGCAGGCATGGACTTTGGAATTCCATCTCTGATTCTTACTGCCTTTATTATAAAGGGTACATCCCTAAGCTCTCCAAGTATCAGTTTTTATTCTAAAATGTTCATAAAAATAATTCCCACTTAAATAGAGCAATTGAGAGAATTAAATGAGGGAAGTTACCTTAAGAACTTAACAGGATTTTTTGCTCACATATATGTGCAATAAACAAAAGTCAGCCTAATTCAACAATGCTGATTTTATCCAACTAATGGTCATTTGGAAAATTCTGGAGACATCTGGGGTTGCTACACCTGGGTGGAGATTGCAACTGGTGTCTAATGGGTTGAGTCAAGTGATGTCACGTAACTTGACTTCTGTGAGGTATCTAAAATAGCCAAATTAATACAATCAATCTTTGCAAGCATCCTGAAATTTTTGGAACAGTCCCCCAAGAAAGAACTGTCTGGTTCAAAATGTCAGTAATGCTCAAATTGAGAAGCTCTGGTATAATCTATTATGTCAGCATCACTATTAAAATTCTATTTTTTGGAATCGGAGAGGAGAAAACCCAGATCTTAACAAAACCCTATATTTTCTATGCCCCCATATTAAGGACCGCTGCAGAAGAGGGATTTTCAGGGGACTGTGGAGTCACTTAGGTAGCTGTTTTCACTCTGCAGAGTACTTAGATACATCATGTAAGTGGAGGGGTAGATTCATTAGGGTAGGCACCTTCAGATACAAGCGATACAAGAACTGGCCAAGGTGCTGAAACTTTGACTCTCAAACCAATCTGTGCAAAACGATATGTAAACTGAACTGTAAGTTGAAAAACAATCTTGACAAACATTCATCAGACTCTGTGGCACACATACTGTGTCTCTTCCCAGTCTTTCAAGGTGATGGAAGTTTGTGGGGCACTGGATTATATAAAGACTAATTTCCTTACCAGCTCAAAGCTTATGACAGTAGGAACTATTTTCTTGTAGGCCCCATTTTTTTTTGGGGGGGGGGAGGAGTAGACTTTTAAAATTCTTATTTAAGTATGATAAAACATTTAAGATAAAATCTATTCCACTAACAGATTATTAAGTACAAAATATGTTACTGCTTACTCTATGGTATACCAAACCATCTAGAACCATGATTCAACTCTCTGATTCTATGAGTTTGGTCATTTTAGGTACCTCATTTAAGTGGAATCCTGCAGGACTTTTCATTTTCTGTGACTGCCTTGTTTCACTTAGCACAAGTCCTTGTCCTCAAGGTCCATCTGTGTTGTCCATTTACAGAACTTACTACTTTTTAAAGGCTGAAGAGCACTTCATTGTATGTATATTCTACATTCTGTTCATCCCTCCTGTGTCTTCTTTGGGAGTACAAACTGGCGTCTGGACTAAAAAGCCCATGTTTTCTTTCTCCTCTCCCCTTACTCACCATCAGTGGTCTGGATTTGTCTTGGTGACAGTAAGAACTGCATCATGCCAGTTATTGAAAGGTCTTTGCATGCATTTTATCATTTAATCATCACAATCAGATGGTTTTATGTAAATACTATATCATTACAGAAAAGGACGGGAAGGCTGTTTCCTTATATCCATGAGATTATTCTCCTGACCTATCGGATGGATCTAGAGTATGGGCATCAGCGATACCCAAAGGGGCTGGTGAAAATGCAGAGACCTGAATCCTATGCTAGGTCTGTGAGATCAGAATCTCTGATATGTAAAACACTGAGAAGAAGATTGCTGAACAACTTTTAGATGAAGGGACTGGGAAGAGGAAAGATATTCCATTCCCATATCACACATAACCTTAACTTTCTTTGGATTCCTTTGGATGGAAGCTATTTACCTCATTCTGAGCTTCTGGCTAACTGATGGGCCAATCACATACCTGGATTTGACTCTTCTCCTCTTTTTCAAAAAGGTTTTTAAGTCAATAAGAAAAGACTGACCATATTTGAAACTAATTTTTGACTATTGGGAGTCTAGTGGGTCTTTTGAATTTCCATCCCAGCAAACCCCACTTCCAGTAATTCTTTTCAATGCCAATTTTTATTTAGGAAGAGAAACAGATTTTACTTCATAGTGATGAATCGTGGAATACCAACTTTGCTTAGCTTTAGCTGTATCTAGAGAAGTAAAATGAAGGAGAAGGCCCAACTGACACATTAGCCCTATTTGTCGGCACCGTAGACAACACCGAGCTTATCCCCACGTGGTTGCAAAGCTTCCTTCCTGATTGCAGAGCGGTGCGGCCACAGACTCGTTCAGGCCAGTGGCTTGTGGGCAGCACTCACATGTGCCACTCCTGACACCAACATGAGGAAGGGGTGTCAAATCCCAGGCACGCACTTCTCCTACCATGGTGAACCTGAAGTCTTGCGTGGAGGCACCGGTATCTCCATCGACTTGTGTCCTAGTGTGGAACAGAACCTGCCTCACCCCCACATCTACCCCAACCTGAAGACTGCGCAGGAAAAGATCCTGATGTTGTAATCATGGAGAATTGAGTGCCGTGACCATGCCTGATGTAAAGTAGCCTAAGTACTTGGGTTTTGGAAAATGGCTATAAGATAGCTATTTTAAGGGATGAACTTGAACTCTGCAGACTGGATTTAAATCGGGGTTCATGTTCCACACAGCTTGGGACCTCACCTAAATCGTCTAACACTGTGATAACATCTGTGTGCCCAGCCTGATACTCCAGCTTTGTGCCCATCATCCCGTCGGCACTCCCAGACGCTCTTGCATGGGGGTAGACGGGGTCATCGAGTGGATGCAGAAGAACACGGACATGCCAAAGATGAGCCAGATCTGTGTGTTGCTGAAATGTATTTTGCTTACCTGCAAAGTGCAATTGATTAAAATATCCACCATGCCGGGAGTGTTAGGACCCTATGAGCAGCTAGGCGACAGAGGCTCTGGGTGCTGGCAGGTCAGGTTATTTGTGATGTGGGTTCTGCGGTACTTGGTGAGAACTTCAGAGCGTGTCCTCTGGGCTGTCACCGAGTCTCCATTCCCAGCCTTGAAACCCCGACTTGTTTTTTTTTTTTTTCTCCAGTTGGTAAATGCTTCATCTTTATTTTTCTCTCCTGTTGGGGTTCACCCTCTCTCTTGCATGACATTTGGCTTCATCCTCCAGCCTCTCTCTCTCTCTTTTATGGTTCCATGTTGCTGTGAGCAGAACTCATTTTTCAAAAGACAGATGGTGGCAACCCTGTTCTCTCTAAATAAAAAAGCAAAACAGCTGTTAAGGTGCAAACAGAGTCGCGGCCAGCAAATCGTATCTGCTTCAAGTGTTGGCGAAGTTTCCCTTTAGGGAAGAGGAGTTATCTAAACAAAATGTGCAGTCCTGGCTGGCCTCTGCCTGGCCCAAGTAGAGAAGGAGGCCAAATAATGGCAATTTATAGCATGCCACAGGTCCAGCACCTCTCTCTCCTGGAGGGTGCATATTTAAATGCAGTGCTCATGAAGCTGGGATTTACTGCTCTCTAATAACGATAAAATGCCATCAGAGAATGAGATAAATCTTGGCCCCAAATTTTAGAATGCACTGCACACCCTCACGTGCACACACATGCCTGTAAAATACAGCCAGATACTGCCAAGTCAGGAGTCTGAGTTGGGAAGATGCTAACAGAACAGAGAAAGTAAAGGAAGTGTTTTATAGACCACTGCAGATTGTTGTTTCCGTGAGGCTTGGGTCAAGGTGCACTGTGGCCTCGGGTTGAAATGAACATGAGCGTTGCTTTGTCTCAGGGCTGATATATACTTGACCTTGGTAAGGAAAGCTTTTCCTTTTTGGGATGCTCAATAGCTTTTCACAGCCCTGCGACAGGCAGGCTCGCAAACAAATACTGATGAATTATCACCCTCTGGGAGAGAAGCTTCATCTTCTTTTTTTCAGACATGTTTTCTTGTATTTATTTATTTAGAATTTAGAGCCTTGTAGGCTCTATAAGGAGAGAGTGAGGTAGGAGATAAATCTAGCATTGAGCCATGTTTGCAAATTGTCCGCAATGTGCATTAGGACTTACCTCTGCAGGCAGGCAGATTACTCAGATAACAGACCTGACCAAGCCAAGGGGAGGTTGTCACTCACCTTTGAAGTAGCTCTTGGGCTCCTCCAGTGCCTGCTCATCTGAGCTCCCACCCATCTCTGATATTGGAGTCCTAGGATTCTTGAAGGGAGGCCCTCTTGACATTGGGTGATCGTTCTGTGCCAGCAGCTGCCTTAGGAAGTATGACTCTTTCTATTGGATCTCAGTCTAGAGGCTTCCTTGGCTACAAGGGGGTTTATAACGTTTCTCTCCAGATCCCAAACTCCAGGGAATGCTTGGGGTTATCCCCATGGAAGACTAGAATCTTCTCTCTGGATGGTTCTTTGAGCAGAGCTGCATGTGTGTGTGTGTTTTGTGTCAAGGTAGCTGTGGCTATGTTGAGTGTATGTGTGGCTGTTTGTGTTTTGTGTTGGGGTGTGCATATGTTGGGTATGTGTGTGGTTGTGTGTTTTGTGTGGAGGGTATGCGTATGATGGCTGTGAAGACTAAGAGGTGTTGATATTTGTTGAGCTTGAAAACCACGACCATTCTCATAGGGTGAAGTGTCCCTGGAGTTGTTAGTACACAGATTTTACTTTATCTCAAACTGTTCCAATCCCTTCCTCTTTTTCTTATATGCCTTTCCATTTTCTAAACTGGAGAGAGCTAGGAGATAGTATGACTTGGTGCATTTACTTTTTTAGTTTTTGTTCTGTTGTTGCTTCAGAAAAATCAGATAGATTTGGGATGAAAAGGGACCTAAATTTTCATACAAAATTAATTCAATGGAGAAGGAAATTTAGCTGAGTTTTATGGACTTCATGGAAGTGTTTATGAGTATGTGAGAGAGACCAAGAGGGAGAGAGAGACAGAGAAATACAGAGACACACACACACACACACACAGAGACAGAGAGAGACAGAGAGAGACAGAGACAGAGATTGAGCAAACTCATCAAACTCATTTTTCCTCTGAGAGAAGCCATGGCTTCCAACAGATTATCGAAAGTCCATGTGCGGGTCCCGCTGGTCCCCACCCTCCTGGTCCCTCTGATTTGTACAATGGACACTCACTCAGGGTGGGTAGAATGGCATGGTCAGAGCTGTGTCTGGGATATCTCACTGCTGGGTAGGGCACGGACATGCCTTTGACTGGAAGTGGACTTTTGACCGGAAGGGGAGGGGCAGGTCTTAGACACAGGGGGGAGTCTGTCCCAAGCATCAATTTGCGCTTTGTCCACCCACTTCAGCTCACAAAAGAAAACTCCCACTCCTACTCCCCATTAATTCTGAACCACTTGGGTGGGTTCTCACCTTCTGTCTGCTTTTCACATATCACCTGTTATCTCGCCTCCCCTCTGAGTATGACTATTCTCTACACTTGGAACAGCCTGCCTTTCCTGTGACTGATACCTTCTCTTCTTTCTTGTCTCTGATGAAATGCTGCTTCCTCCAAGAAGCCCTCTATGATGCCTTATAGGCTTGGTTAGATGAACCTTGAGTACCTGCCTGGAACATCCCTACTTCTCCTGCCAGAGTATTTAGCACACATTGTCCTTTCTTAGGCCCAGTGCAAGGTACACAACAACTTGCTGTGCTATTTTTGCACCTCTTCTATAAATCTAAACTTATTTAAAATAATATATGTGCATTTATAAAAGAGGAGGAATAAGGGGAAATGTGGTAGAATTTAATCTCCATTTCATCAAAGCAAACAGAAGACCAGAGATAGAACAGGCCACAAAATGAGATACTGCCTATGTGGTTATATTACAAAAGGAAGAAGCCGAGGTGGAAACTGCCCCCATTTATACTCAAGTGACTGAAGGGCAGAGTAGGGGCTGCAAATGATAAACAAGTGACCCCCAAGTTCACCTGGCTGGGAAGTTGCAGAACTGGAGCTGGCACCCCGCAATCTGAATCTTGATTCCCCCAGAGGTCAGGGGGCCACAAAATGCTTGTGCAGGAAGTGCATCAAGTCTGAGACCTAGAAAGAAGGAGCCCCACTCAGAGAATTCTACCCCAGGACACCCGTCTCAAGAGAGCTGGGGTGGTGGGAGAAACCAGAATCAGTTCAAAGACAAGAAAGTGTGTGATGGGGGCCTTCTATAGGAAGGGGTGGCTGATAGCCCAGAGGGGAAGGAGCGGCAACTGGGCCACTGAAGGAGGGAAGACCACTGGGTGCTAGAGGGCTGGAGATCATCCCGTGCATCTTCCCTTATCCAAACTTCAGAATAAGCTTCCGTTCATGTACATGTGGTTAGAGGTAGCCCAAAGGGAAACCAAAGGGTGAGCTTCAGATACATGCACCCTGTGCACCACGGCACCCTCTCACCAGGCACCTGCTCGTCTTCAGACTGCAGGCACTACAGCGGGCTATGGCCCGGTCCCCACAGGCACACGACAGCTGCCCCGGAGGGATCACTGCATTCTTCCCCACTTAGCTCAAAGAGAGCGGCCGCGTCCTTCCCAACGCAGTGTAGAGGCCGCCATTTTTAATTATCCAGAGAGGAAACTTTGTTGACCCTGCGGGTGGCTCCCCAATAGATCAAAGCCAGAGAAATTGGGGACCTGCCAGTGAGGGCCACCTGCTGGCCCTGAGGCCCATGAGGCCGCATCACCCAGGCTCCCAGGGGATTGTTTGATCAGCAGCCACTTAAGTTTCTATATCCTCATGATAATCATATCTTGGAGAAGGATTTAGGGAGAATCATAAAATCAGGCATTTCCTAACAGCAGGCTCTGGCGTGGCTTGCTAAGACTGTGCTCCTAATGCATTTTAATGACGTGCTTTATAATATCTTATTAAAGATTGTAAGAGCATCTAATAATCATTTAATAAATATTAATGAAGCATTTACAAATTGCACCTTAATTTACAACATGACACTGGTGTCCCGCCCTGGACATCAGCACACGGGGTCTCGGCGGCGCTGACCATCGGCCACTGAGAGCCTCGCTCTGTGACACGGTGACATTCTGGAACCAGAGTGATTTTTAAAAATAATAATTCTTGAAGTGCAGTTCGGTGCAATGAAGCTTGATACCCAAAGCAGTTTTAGCAATTATTATTCTGTTTGGGGAACATTAAAACATAATCTACCATGAATTTATAATCCATAGCTTCTCTCTCACGCACTTTTTTTTTGATAATAGGCAATAATTATATGCCCTCGTGCAAAAACTCCTGTCACTGTTCGAAGGTGTTTCCTCCCCTGTAAAGAGCTGGGCCGTCAGGGCATTGATTTCTGGGGCACCAGGGTGTCCACGGGCCTGCCGCCATCTTTGCTCAGTGCTCAGGGGACCTCCTGCTTCTTCTAGCACCTCCTGCAGGAAGAGCCCGCGGACAGAGGCGCCCCGTGCCTCCCGGTGCTGGGCCTTAGGTGGCGGGGTCAAGGTTGAGTTCACAGGCGTCACATCCGCTCCCCAGACCTTGCTGTTGTTCAGCCCGGTTGGTTCCCACGCGGGTCCACATCACACCTCATAGAGCCCCAGTTCAAAGGGGCCCTGGAGACTGCCCTGTCCACCTCCTGACTTTATAGGGGAGGAACCTGAGGTCTGGAGAGGCAGCTGGGCATTCGGAGGCCGCACAGCGGGAAGCGGGGCGGGGACCGGTCTGGGGCGAGAGATTTGCGGTCCTGCCTCCGGCTGCTTCCCATCCGAGGCGGCGGGAGCAGCACGGGGAGCTCGGCTAGCGGCTACCGGTGCCGCCTCCTCATCCGACGCCCTGGGGCGCGGGGGGCTGCAGGGCTGGAGTCTGGCCCTGCGTAGTCCCAGCGGCCCGAGCTACCGGCACCCGGAGCGCGGCACTGAGAGGACGCGGCCAGCAGATGGCACTGCAGGGATTCGAACCGGAGCCGCCGCCGCGACAGTAGCCGGCTGAGGGATGCACGGAGCGCGTGGAGAGGCCTGCAAGGGAGCTCCGGACGCTCCGTGCCCTAGGAACCTGCGGACCCTGGATGCTCTGGGACCCCCGGCCGGGTCCCAGGTCGGGCTGGCGCCGGCGGCGGGCAGGGAGCCCGGGGGGTCCTGCACCGGACCGGAGGGCGAGGAGGAAGGGCAGGGCCAGCTGAGCTCAGACAGGGGGGCCAGCTCCCTGCACCTCAGCCAAAGCTCAGGGGGCCAGGGTCAGCACCATGTCTTCCTGTGGGCAGGGCCTCCTGAGACCCCAGCTTCAGGGTCACTGTAAGGGCTTTCAAGAACCCCTCCTTGCTGGGGAGACAATGCCCCATTGTGAGCCGAGGCTTCTCCTTCCCTGTGCTCCAGCCTGGGGCGGTAAAGCCCCAGTGTGCTTCCCCTGGTCGTTAAGCGGGTGCCCTGCGAGGTGGTTTTGCAAAGGACTTTGGTTTACTCTGCAAATTTGTAGAATTGAGTGACTAAAGGACAGTTTAGGGCTACACAGATTTCTGAGTATTTTGGCTCTTTTCTTGTTCTTTCATCTTCCCCATGTCCCACGTCCCTCCCATTCCCCACCCCCCACCCCCCAACACACCCTCACTGCGGTACTTACATTGCATCACTCCTCTCCCTCTCCTCTGGGGGGGATTTCTGCAAAGAGGTGCAGGCAGGGGAGCAAGGCCTGCACCCCTGGGTAAGAGCAGACGCACCCATCAAATAAATGCCCTCGCGGTACCTTAGCCGGAGGGCCCAGCGTGTCCACCCCCTGCGCCCCCTCCTCACACGGCGCCGCCTTTAACCCCAGCGAGAGAGCGCTTGCTCGCTGCACGTGCGGTCTGGACCTGCACGCCCGCTGGGCGCTTCTACTCCAGGAGGATTTGAGGAGCAGCAAGGCCTTTGCCTGGTGCCGGGGGCTGCAGACAGCTGCTGGACCTTCCCAGAAGCAGCAGCGTCGCTGGCGGTCGGAGCTGACACCCTTAGGACCGGGGCCGGAGGCCCAGCCGCGCCAGGCGTGCGCTGAGGGAGCGCAGGGTCCAGGTGCAGCTTCCCGGCTCTTCTGCTGGATGGCCCAGCCTGCCTAGGAGACTGGCGTGCCCTGAAGGCAGGCGCGTGTCTCCTCTCACGCGCTGGCACACGGCACACACTTCCACATATTTGTTCAATTAATAAACGAGGAAATTAATAGAGAAGATGAATCATCTCTCTGGATGAGTTAATTGCATCTACTTTATTTAACAAGTGTTATGTAACCCCGCTCTGTGCCAGAAGCACTCCAGGGCTGCAGGGTTGCAGGGCCTTCAGCTCATCTGTGCCCCAGACACACCCTCTCCGTCGGGCCCCATCATGGCCCCTCTTTTCAGGTGGGTCTCAAGGGGGCGGAGTGGTTAAGTAACCAGGTAAGGCCAGGCAACCAGCAGTGCCAGAGCAAGACGCAAATCTGAGTGCGTGGCTCTAGATAGAGACTTGGCTAAAATCTCTCCACTGCCTCCAGGCCTCCTGCTGATTCTCTTCTGACCCTTGGTCGTGAGTTCCGGACCCAGCCTGGGCACAAGCATGCCTGGGATTGAGTCCCCAATGCCCACTTCCAAGAACTCAGGGTTCAGGGGCCTTGCTGGTGGCACAAGGGCTTGAGCACCACACTGTGGGGCTTACGCAGCAGCTGCAGCGTGAGTTTAATCCCCGGGCAGGGAGGGGACCCACAGGGCACAGCAGACCTCTCCTGCCTCCCCGCTGCTCCCCTCAGCAGTGTGTTTCAGTCCATCTGTCTGTTCTGCTCCCCACTTGGTCTCTGGTGAATCCTCTCACTCCACCTCCTATGCCTCTGGCCTGTTCCCTGCTCTTGTATGCATAAATAAATAAAATTTTAAAAAACCTCAGGGTTCAGGAGACATGGTAACAAAGCTGTCCAGATGGAAGGAGGATAGTAGAACTATTTGATTTCACCAGGAAAATGAATAGACGTTTCACCCTTCACTTTTGTAACATGGACTGTACTTCTTGGTGTCGAAGAGGCAAAAAAGAAAGAAGGGGAAAAGATATTAAAGAAGGAAAGGTAGAAGGAAGAAGGGGGGAAGCAAGGAGGGAAAGAAGGAAGAAAGGGAAGGAGGGGACGAGAGAGGGAGGACGGCAGGGAGGGAGAGAGGGAAAAGCAAGCTTTATTTAATCTCAGCACAGAAACAGTATTCGCAGCTCTGAGAAACATGGTTTCTCATTCTTGTGTTGCTTGGCACAAATTCACTGCCTAGAAGCTTACAGAAATATTGGAAGTCAAGATCCGATATAATAATTGGCTTACAGATTTGAAGAAGGATAGACAGACTTTTCCATTTCCAAGATTCATTAGTCCGGCTCTGCCTCTAATAGACAGGACCATTTTCTAATCAAATTGGCACACGGTTCGTTCCCCGGCTGGGCGTAGATGGGCTGCTCTGAAATTGCTCCACCTCGGTGCTGGGCGAGGGTTGGATGGGATGGATTTTTTTCTCCCCGATGCTTGATCATCATAAGCTCTTCATTCAATCACAAAGAGCCCACACCTTTCAAAACCACCCGACCAAGCAGCACTGTGACTTCGGTCTGTGCGATACTCCCAAGGGGCATCTGTATGTTCTTGTGTCCCCTGGAAAGTGGGAACCGGCATGAATTATCATACTATCTGGTATCCTGAGAAAATGGGGCAGGAGTGTGGGGTTTGGCCACCGCCGTGTGGGAGGGTGGGGCATACAAGCGCGTGACTGATGCAGAAAGCAACGTGGCAAAGACCTGACTGGGCGCCTGCTCCACCCCCACCCCAGCTCTAGATTCCTGGGAGGAAAGCCAGTGATCTAAGCTTCGGTCTCCTCTACCACAACATGGTGAGAGTTTAAATGGCCGTGTTCCTCTCCAGCTGAACTTCACGAAGGGTGGCTAATCACACTAAGGTGAAGCCTAAGATCAAAATCTGATCTAAAAAGCATCAGGAAGAATCGGTGGGCTGCTGGGGCCCAGGGAGTGGAGATTCAGCCTCTGGAGGGCCTGGAGCACTTGGCTGTGTCTTTTACCCTCGCCTCTGTGTCAACAAAAGAGCTCTCATTGGATAAAGAAGAGTGGACTCTCACTCGGCTGTCCAAAGGTGAAGTCTGGCCATTTGCAAGAACACGGTGGACCTAGAGGATGTAGTAAAATAAGTCAGATGGAGGAAGACAAGCAGTGGATGATCTCACTCACGTGTGGGTGTACACAAACAAAAGCAACAGATGAACAGATAAAACAGAATCGCACATTTGCAGATCAGACCCTTCTCAGTGCAGTGGCTAAATCACATGAGCAGGGGCAGCTGCAGGTGGAGAGGGACCTGGACTTTTAATGGTGAATTTAAACATGGACTAGCCCAAGGTGACTTATAATGATACACACCTGAAGCTGGTGTAATGTTTAACTCAGTGTCACATCTGTAAAAAGGGAAAGAAAAGCAAAGCCATCTTCGTTCAGGCTGGAGTCTCCCTGGGTAGGGCTGACGGCATCGGGGTGGTGAGGCGCTCAATGGTGCTCTGGCTCCCCACACGTCTAAGTGTTTCGCCTTGATTCCTATCCCAAAACTAGAGAAAAATCTGCATGCAGAGCCATGAAATGCCATGGAGAGTGTGTGCAAAACACACGGGGATGGGGGGCAGCGTGAAAATATCAGGCTCTTTGCCATTTTCACAACAAATGGAGAGAGGTCAATTTTCCCTATAGAGTGTGGGCAGCCAGCACCTCATCAGTCCTGCAGTCAAGTTCAGGGAGGTTCTGAGAAGCACAGGCCACGAGTGTGTTGAAGAGGGAGAGGGGATGAGCAGACCCATGTCATCCATGCCACACCCACTCACTGGGAGGTTTGGATGGAAGCAAACGTGACAGGCACTGTGTGGATTCCAGAACGGCGCTCGACCAGGGCACCTTAGTGAGAGCCTTGGATGATGGGAGGGATGTTCAGAACACGTGGTGGGGAAGTAATAAGTTATTTGATTGACTTAAAGAGTAGTGATCAAAAAGAAAAAAACAGCAACAACAAATATTAGCGAGAGTTTGGAGGAAAAGCCCTCATACCCTGTCGGTGGGGAGCAGACAGGCCCGACCCTACAGAAAACAGTATGGGGCTTTCTCAAGCCATTAAAAACAGATCTGCCATCTGACCCAATAATTCTTCTCTTTGGCATTTTCCAAAGAATGCAAAAACTCGGATTTGAAGGGCTGTGTGTACTCCTACTTTCATCGCAGCACTATTTACAACAGCCAAGTTACGGACACACCCTCAGCACCTCAGCACCCATCGACAGACGAGTGCATTGGGAAGATGTGGTCTGTGTACACGATGGAATACTACTGAGCTATAAAAAAGATGAGCTCCACCATTTCGACAGCTTGGATGCAACGGGCTGGGGTTCTGCTAACTAAAGTAAGTCAGAAGGAGCAAGACAAGTCCCAGGTGATGTCATTTGTGGACTACAGAGGAACAAAGCAAGGACCTGACAGGACGAGCCAAATTGAGGCCTAGAAATGACCGCAGATCTGAGACCACTGAGGGGGCTGGGGCCCGAAGGTCTATGATGAGGAGAGATGGGTGTCCTGGGGTGGGTGGGGAGTGGGGAAGCACAGCTGGGGTGTGAACCTACTCCTGTGGATCACACGCCGTGATGTAAGCCAAGGTTACCGCAAACGAGTAAAATAAAAAATGCATGTCCATGGAAGAGCCTTGAGTCCGCGGGTCCAAGGCCTGGCGGTGGGCCTGGGTGACTCTCGGAAGCTCCCTTCTCAGGCTCACGCTTCTGCGCCGGCTCCTACCTCTGGACTAGCAGCTCTCCCATCTCCAGGGCGCTGTGACCTGGAGCATCACAACTTTCTCCATGTGGGTCGTGGCGTTCACACCCATTTTAAAGGTGAGAAGATGAGACTCGGGAGAAGGTTCCTTTCCTCGAACTGCCATGTGGATGGCAGTGAGCTGCCTGGCCTGGAGCCACAGGGGGCCATGCTCCCTCAGTCCTGCAGGACACACGTCCCAAGTTACGGGGTCAGCCAGTCCCCGCTCCCTCCCGAACTCCAGCACATCCCCGCTCCCTCCAAGCTCTCTCCCTGTTCCTCAGCGTTGGCACCCCCTGGCCTGCCTAGCACGCGGCCACCCCACTCTGCTCGGTGTCTGCCTCAGTGTCACATGGCTTCCTCCCATGTCTGCGTGTGTCCTTGTTTCTGTGTCTTAGACGGACACTGCGTCTGGGCCGAGGCCACCTTTGTCCGCTCTGGCCTCTCCTCTGTCCATAACGTGCATCTGCAAAGATGGAGCTCCCCAGTAAGGTCACATTCGGAAGTTCTAGGTGGACATGATTTAGGGGGGACACAATTCAACCCACTGCATGAATTTATGGGGTGCATTCTAGAGCCAACCGTTCGTTACGTGACTGATCCAGGGCTTGACATGCTGTTCTCTTTATCTTAGAAAAACTGGTCAGGACTGAAATCCTTGTTATTTGAGGAAATGCTGATATTTGTCTAGAAAAGAAAGTACTTACGGAAGGGGACTCTGGGGACGGAACAGGCTGGCCCCTAATTAAGGGAGCCCCTTTGGTCTAGCTTGTCTGGGATGGGAGAAGGCGGCAAGATCTCATCCAGACCCACAGCCAGGCGGGTCCATCTGGGTGGGTGAGAGGAAGTGGGTGGCAGATGTGCCAAACGATACGGCCATGACCTTGAAGGCAGAGACCTGGTGGTTATGAAAACGCCCTAAACCTGTGTGGTGTCAAGTCCGGCTCTGTTGCTTCTTCACCATGTCTGCTCGGGCAGTCACCCAACTGAGCACACGCCAGGGGGAGAGTGTCAGCTCCACCAGGTGCGTGGACTACCCTGCAATGAGACAGACACATGGTGCTGCCCAGCTCAGCCCACCTCTGGTGCTGGCACCTTCCGGCTGCTGGGCGTCGTGGTTTCTTATGTGCTGCACTTGGGGGTCCCCAGCATCCCCAGTGTTGCTTGCTGCCCAGAGAAGGCAGAGAGCTCATGTCCTGTCTGACCCGTGGTCCCTGCTCACCTGTCTGCCGCCCACAGCGCCCCTCCCCAACTGGAGACCTCCATTCCTCCTCCTCATTAGTGTAATCACGGAGGCTGCAGTCAGTGCCTGCTGGGAGGGGCCGAGGGGACTGGACAGCGCCCTCATTATCTAAAGCCCGCTGCTGAGGGCAGAGCAGCTGTGTGGCCCTCGCTCATGGCTTGGAGGGAGCCCCCTCCCTGCATGCTCCAGTGTGCCGGGGGTGCCCAGCAGGTCCCTGGGGCCACCTGTCCCCTCCTCTGGTCCCCACTTAGAAGCTGATGGTTTTATTATTTTTAAAGATCGATCCTAATTTGCTTTAAAAAGTAAAGGCTAGACCTGAGGTCATGAGCAGATTACAATTGTGCCTGCTGTGGTTCGGGAGCCTTCCCATTCTAGAATTTTCTTGCTATGGTCCATGTGCTCCTGGCTTGCTCTCCCTGCCCCCACTCAAGCGCCTACTGTCTTTGACGGGATCAGGAATGAGATTGCCTAAGAATTCCAGAGAACAAATTGTTCAGTTTAAGTCGTTCAGTCCTTGGATTTCACTGTCTTGGCCTTGGGGGTGGTGGGTTTTCTCTGAGGGGCCTCAGCTGGCGTGCCCTGAAAGGGAAAAGGCTTTGCAAGTCCCCAGTCTGCCAGCTGGCCCGCTAACCCTTCCCGAACTCGCGAGTCCCGAGTCCGACTGGCTGTGCAGGGGGCATCTCCTCCCTTGGGGAAGGAGGCTTCGCTTCTTAGTCCGCGGGGACTGGCTGCACTGAGGCTAAAGGGCAGGGATCGGTGCAGCAGAGAGAGCCTGCGCACCCGGAGCGCCACTGTGCCGGCCCTGGCCTCAGGAGGCAGAGGAGATGCACCCCCTCCATCCTCAGGCCCGGTGACTGGGGGTGCGGCAAGGCGCCTGTAACTGGGGTGCGTCTGCTCTGCTGGGGGCATCCTAAGGGAAAGCGCGGGTTCTGGCCACACGCTGACAGCAGCCTTGAACTCAGGGGTTACAAGGAGGGGGCTGCATCCCAGTTCCTCTCTGAAGACCTGAAAGTCACGTAGCCTTTCCTCAGGGTTTCTTTGACTGGGAGTGGAGCACGGTGGGTGGCGGGCTCCGGGCGAGCGAAGACAGCTCAGCGCAGAAGGAGGACGCGTGGCTGTCGGGAAAGGCCGAGTAGGAGGGAGGCTGGGCTGATGTGGCGTGGAACGGGAAGGCGCTGCTGCCCCAGACGTTTGGTGAAGAGGAGATGGGCTTTGCGGGAGGCACAGTGGACTGGGGTTCTCTGGGTTCAGCCTTGGCTCCGCTGCTCCTAACCTCCTGGGAGCCAGTCCCTCCAAGCCTCGGTTCCCGCATCTGCCAGATGGGGGCGCTGCCACGCGCACACCTGCCGCCCAGAGCAGGGAGTGTGTGGGGAGAAGGCCTGGGAGGGGTCGGCTCTGCTGGAGCAGAGGAGGCTGGGGTGGCGGTAATCGACCCCTGGGGCGGCTGGGGGCATCCCCGGAGCTTGGGTTCCTCCCCTGCTCCCCTTCCTCTGGACCCCAGCTGGTGCCAGACCCAGGCCCAAAGCACTTCAGAAAGATGGACCCGAAGGGGCGAGGTGGGGAGGAGACTTCTAGAAACACCGAGACTTCTAGAGACGCGGAGGACGTCCCTGGCTGACTTTCGGGGTTCAGTGTAGAGACGCAGCAGAGCGGCTATTAGAGGCCCTTGTCACAGAGGAGCGGAAGAGCAGAGACGCCCTGTCGTCCCAGAGCTGGGAACTCTTCCAGATGCGAGGGCCTTTGAAGGCTGGGGTCTGGCACGCGCAGGCCCGGCTCGCTTGGCCTGGGGTGGGGGCCGGGGCTGCAGCTTTAAGCCCACGTCCCTTGGAGCCTCGAGATCCGAGATCCGGTACGACAGTGGCGGCCAACGAACTTGGGATCCTGCGCCTGCGGGGGCTGGCCCATTTATCCTAGTTAAAGCGTCCTCGGCTCCGGCTCCTAGTGATTACCCTCACGGTACTGATTGCATTATACACTTAAATGAAATAAAATGCACCCTATCGAATGCACTGCACACAAAAAGAATATTTATTTGAATATTAAGTACAGAAAGGCTTCCCCTGGGATTATTCCAGCGCGCATTTGCAGGAGTTAATTGCAAGGCTTTCCCACTCAGGTTCTTTCCGATCGCTACTTGTGAAAATATTTTCTTTCCGAAGGTAAAGCTGTGCTCTGTTGGTTTATTATTATTATTATTATTTTAAGTCTGAGCTCAGTCATTACTTCCAGTGTCTAATTAATACTGATGGTGACAAAGCAAACAGCCAGGTGACCTACTTTCTCCTTCTAAATTGCCTGCAATTTACACGGACGCCTCCTCATTGTTTCGCAACTTTCGTGAACTACTTCTGCCAGTAAAGATTCTTTAAGTTTAGGGTTTTAAGAGCTCATTTTTCACGAAGCATATGTCTCCCAAGGCTCCTTCCGTGCAGCTTTCCAGGAAGAGTGCGAACACGTGGGGCGCGCACGCAGCGCCGTCCCCACCGCCACCAGCAACCCCGCCAGCAACTGAACTGGAAAATTAGAAAATGAATACCCCGAGAGCTTCTCCAGTACGGGGCTGTTCCTGCGTCTTAAATGGTGACATTCTGTAAAGTCACAGAAATCAGGAAGGGAGTGACCTCTGTAATTCAGTAAAGATTCCCTCCCTCCTGCCCGAGGCGGAGGGGCCTCACCTGGGCTGCCTACCCCTGGAAACCAGTAGGTCCTCATGTTCTTGTCCAGAAAATCGATCCGGTGGGAGTTAGCTCACCTCGCTTTTTTTTGGTTTGTTTGCTTGCTTTTTCCTGATAGTGAGGGGGTTGTTCCATGGTTTATTTCTGTTGACCTACTTAGGGGTGGGTGGATGTGAACTTGTGATGTCTCAGCACAAAAGCCCCCCCAAACTGACATCGCTTTCCAGAATGTTGGTCTGTGCTGCTGAGTCCACCCCACAGCTGAGGGCACCACCAGGCAGGCTCAGTCACTTGTCAACTTCTAAAGGAGCTCATGGCCACATTGAATGGACCTGGGGTTCAGTCTCAGCTTTCTCAGCATGTTGGGGTGATTCAATGAATCACTTTGCACATGTGAGCTCATTCAAGCCTCGTGACCATACCCAGCAGGCCCAGGCGAGGACTCGGCAGGAGATCCCTATGCGGAGAAGAGCAGAGGCCTGGAGATTGGACCTTCAGAAATCCACGTGTAGCCTTCGTCCCCTTATGCTCTGCGTGGAAGAGCAGGTCTCTGCCTGCAGGGGCGTGGCCTGCGTCTCTGCTCGGCTCCTCCACTGGGAGTCAGATCATGAAGTGGCCAACTTCTGCCAAGATGACCGCTGGGCTTGGCCACAGCTGACCACGGAGGGACAAGCAAGTGGAGTTAAAACATCTCACTGTGTAGACACCTCAAGAACGTGTCCCTCAACTCAGCAGACACGGCCAGGCATGCCATCTCCCACCTGGGCCCCCATCTGGCCCCAGTGCTGGACATGGGGAGGGACAAGGGCCCTGGTTGCCTGGCTCTGGGCAGAGCTCCACACCCTTTTATTTCCTCCGCACATTTTGGTGAGTGTTGCTCACATCTTCTTGGACTGAATGAGGGGCTTGGGGTGAGGTTGGGGGGCAACTGTCGCCCTTGATTATGAAGGAAAGGCATGGTGACTGCTGCGCATCAGAGACAAATAGAAATCATTTGCGTAATAACCACAATTGTTTTCTTCCTCCCTGCTCTGCCTCGGTTCACAAAATACCTTATTAAATCTGGAGAATAAAAATGTGCCTGGGGTAATGGTTTATTATTAGACTGCATAACAGGCACACATGCCCCACCTTGCAAGTTATCACATGCAAAGACGCCTTGTGGCTTCTGCGGGAAGACGCGGCCCCGGGAGCCCCCGACGCCTCCCCGTCCCGTCCCTAGTCCTTCTGCAGCAGCACCAGCATGATGCCTGGCATGCAGGATGCCGGGGGGGGGCGGGGGTGGGAGGCCGAGGGTCTGGCCAGGCTGCCTGTTGCTGCAACCTCTGTCTAGCCTGCGTGCTGGACAACCTTGTCCCAGAACTGGCTCGACCTCTTCTGTCGCTAATGGGGTATTGAACAAGTGGGTGCATAGCAGAGCAAGTGTAAAAAACATTTCTTCCAAAGAAAACAGCTTCTTAAAGCCTGTTATTTGAGGCTCGATCCAGTTCCGCGGGCATCCTGACCTCCGGCACCCCTCTAATCAGATAACTACCACTTGAATCTCCACCGTGACTTCCATCCAGAACAGGGGCTCTCGATGTAAGTACCAGTGTCAGCAGATGATACGGTTTCACAGGGAATGGCAGGGGGAGCATCACTCAAGGACGGCTGTGTAGAGCCCGCACCTACCGAACCACGGGCCGCTTAAGTGCGGGCCATGCTAAGTAGTGCGCCGTCAAGGCACCTGCCGTAAGTACCCGGAGTGCTTATCCCCAGTGCCGTCGCTATCAAGTTGATGCGCTAGCACTTCAGTCTCAGGTTTGCTCTGTTCCGGTTTACATAGATCGACGCACCCGCTGGATTTCCCCAAGGAGCACTTAGCCTTGCCTCTTCCTCCCGTCTCCCCATCCGTCACACCCCTCCCGCACCGCTCCCCTCGAAGTTGGCAGCGATACAAAATCAGGCAAGATTTTAGCAGCAGATTCTGGTTCTCCCCGAGGTGAAGGTGAAGTTGACAGGGGAGAGACGAGTGGGTTCCCGGTTGTTCTCTCAAATGCGTCTTCTTCGTTTGCACCACACACCAGAATCGAGCTGATGCCTCACAGCTGGCTGGCCCCACTGCTGGGATGCGGGGTGTCCCTCTTTTCAGCTGGGTATTCCTCGCGTCTTTTCCTGATCCGAGGCACTGCCTGCTGTCACAGGCTTTTCCTCTGCCTTCTACCAAAAGGAAATCTCAGCCACAGCAAGCCATGGGGTATATATTTGCTTCTCTGACACAAACACTCCGGTTCTCTCAGAATTAGAGGTCACACTTCGTTGGAGAATGCATTTGGAAAAAGCATCACGCTTAAGCACAACTGTATGATGGATTGCATTATATTCAGGGACTCAAGTCTTCGTAACTCAGATTTATAATAAACATTTCTTAGGAGAACCCAGAAAGAGGGTATGCAGTTCACCCTTTCTCTTGATTTTATGTTTTTAAAGATTTTATTTATTTATGCACACAAGAGCTGGGGTGCAGGCCAAAGGCACAAGGGGGAGGTGAGGGGATCCACCAGAGACAGAGCGGGGAGCAGAACAGGCAGATCTACTGAAATACACTGCTGAGGGGAGCAGCAGGTGAGGCAGGAGAGGTCTGCTGTGCCCTATGGGTCCCCTCCCTGACCGGGGAGTGAACTTGTGCCACAGTGGCTGCAGAAGCTCCATAGTGCAGCACTCAACCCCTTGCGCCACCATGGAGGGACTTGATTTTGTTTTTTACTTTCCGATGAAGAGAACCCACATTCAAATCCATGACGCCATAATGTCCCTTCAAAATTGAGCTTGAAATTTTTCCAAGACAGTAACCCCAGATGGACCTTTCTGCTACTCTGGGGAGTTATTTATAGCTCTCATCAATTGAGGACCTACTATGTACCACTGTAATCTAATCATTACAATCACTCTGGAACTCAGTTCTTTAAATTATATTCCTGTGACGTCTCATGATTACAATGTACAGAGTCACTGCATTACTGCTGAAATCATACAGTATTTGTATTATATGTATACTGCAATACCCAAATTAAAAATAAGAAACCATCCTTATCACTTCCTGATCTCCATTCTCATTCCCAAGGCATAATTTTTGTGCTTTCATTTAATATTTATTATCTAGACGTTTTCCATGCCAGATCTAGGTATTTGTTGGTGGGTGTTTGTGTATAGCTTTTTAAAAAAATATTTATTTATGCATATATGATCTGGGGTACAGGTCAGAGTCCAGGGAGGTGAGAGGACTCCCCAGAGACAGAGCGGGGAGCAGAACAGGCAGATGGACTGAAACACACTGCTGAGGGGAGGAGCTGGCGAGGCCAGAGAGGTCTGCTGCACCATGTGGGTCCCCTCCCTGGCCAGGGATCGAACTCGCACTATTGTGCCCTGGATGCGCCACAGTGTGGCGCTCAACCCGCTGTGCCACCAGGGGTGCACCTATGTATATACACCTGTGTATAGCTTTTTAAACAAAAAATTGAATCTTATTTTAAAAATTGGTCCAACTTGCTTGGTTTTATTCATTCTATCAGGGACACCCTTCATGGCAATATGTCCCTGATGGTCCAGAGTGTAGATCAAGAGCTGATAACTTATAGCCTCTTGCAACCAAATGCAGCTGGCCACCTGCTTCTGTAGATAAAGTTTTCTTGAAACAGAGCTGCACACATTTGCTCGTTCATCTTTGAGGGCTGCTGAGCAGCGTGGAGAAGGCATAGCTGAGCAGAGACTGTGCCCCAAAGTAAAATGCTTATAGTTTGACTCTCGCTTGAAAATGTCTTCTCACAGTCACCAGAGAGACCCCGACATACTTAACCATTTCTCCTCTGACGGTACTGCCAGTCCTCCGAGTTGTGGGCTCTTTGGAGGATCGGGTCAGGGACAGACGGTGGGTCCGACACCACGCACTGTCCTGGCCTCTAGAAAAGGAAAGTTGAGTGAGATTCAGCCCTGTTCCTGGTGGATCTGGGGGGTATGTTGGGGTGCGGGGGGATGAGAGTGGGAACCGGGTCTGGATGGAAGGGGGAGAACGGATAGGGCGGAAGTCCAAGTCAGGAGGAGATAGACCAGCCCCTTCAGCCTGCTCAGGGCGGGCGGGTGGGGGAGAGGACTCCTGCGTCGCACACCCCGTCCAGGCAGGGAGCAAGGGTCTCACGCTGAAGTTTATTGCTTCAGTTTCTAACCTTTCATAAGTGCTTACTTGGCAGCCCTATGGAGAGTGGTATTTGATTCTCTGGAAGCATCTTAAAGGAGCAACACCAGACCTTCCACTTTCCCTTTTTTCATTTAGGCTATAAAATATATTGGTTTTGTGCATTACTGCCATGGGAGGAAAGAAAAAAAAAATCACATGTTAGTTTCCAAATGAAATGACATTTAGTAAAGTGTACATGTAAGATCTTTTTCAAGGCTGGCTTTTAGAGAGTGCACAGCAAGGGTCTTTCTTCATAACAGACGGGAAGGAGTTACCCGCACGGTCTTTGCTCTGAACCGTTCCCATAACGGTTATGGGGGGATGTAAGGGCCTCGCCAGGTCCAGAAATAACAATGGGGGCTCCGGAACATGGGTCGCCCCGCTGGGGGTGACGTGTGCGAGCCCCGGGTCCCGAAGTGCCCGCCCACGCGGGAGCGGCTAGCTTGCATCACGGGTGCTGCCCTCGCTCCGCAGCTGCAGAAAAGAGGTGGGGGTGGGTCCGCGAGACGGCCTGGGGGGCATGAACGTGGCCCTAAAGGAGAAGCAGGAGGTTATTCCAACACGCGGCAGGGACGGCAATAGGGCCTGCGGTGTAGGAATCCTGCACAGGCAAATGAAGGAAAAAACAAGGTCCACTATGGAAATGGCTCAAAACAGCCTTTTTTATTACACTGAAATCTCATTTTCCTTAACCAGATGCACTTGCAGGGCAGCAGTTCTTGGGGCCCCGATGGAAGGGGGGTCTGGGGCTCTTGGTGATGGGGGAGCCCTCCAGGGTCCGCACCCAGTGCTGACCTCAGTGGTTGTTTCTCTTCCTTCTTTCCTCTAGAAGCACCCTAGGGTGCTTCCACGGGAAGGGGGCACCCTAGTGATTATTTTTGAAGATTTATTATTTATGCACACAAGAACTGGGGTGCAGGTCAGAGGCACAGGGGTGAGAGGAGTCACCAGAGACAGAGCGGGGAGCAGAACAGGCAGATCTACTGAAACACACTGCTGAGGGGAGCAGCGGGCGAGGCAGGAGAGGTCTGCTGCGCCCTGTGGGCCCCTCCCTGGCCGGGGATCGAACTCATGTTGCAGTGGCTGCACAGAGCTCCATAGCACTGAAATTTTAACCCATGTGCTGTTTTGAAACAGACATTAAACATACAAATCTTGTTATTAGAACACTTATTTAATTAATGAAAATGAAAGTCCTTGCTGCTACAACACCACCCACACCTCTATCTTGGCGGGATGCCGATAGGAAACCTTTTCTGATTATAAATGCCCCGCGTGGCAGGAAAGATAATTTGAAAACTACAGAAAAACATTAAGAAAAATGTATTACCATCACCCTTTAATTGCATCTCCCATTTAGTTTTATGTTTTACATTTAGAATATGTGACCATTTGGAGTAATTTTTTGTGTAAAGTGTGAGGTTTGGGTCGAGGTTTTTTGTTTTGTTTTTTCCCTGCAAATAGACGGCCAATTACTTGCTTCAGGGAACATCACTATTTGTAGGTTTTCCTGAGTGGCTCCTCAGTAACACTCACATTTGACTCTGGTCTGCATGCCTCAGTCTTCTCCACTTGGAGGGTGGAGATTTTATCGCCACCTCTGCCCTTGACCTTAACTCAGGCATTGCAGATATGTAGGTCAGGACACCTTGTGGGTCAGTTCTATAACTTTATTGTTTTAAGTCATCAACCATATTTTAAAGAATGTAGGAGGGTATGCTTGGCTCTCCCACTCATATTTATCCACCTGCCTGTCATCTCCCTTGGTGCTCCAAGTTCCCTTCTGTTATCGCAGGTCGCCTCTGTCTGGAGAGCTTCCCTGGCAGCTTCAGAGCCGGTCTAAAGGGTACCGCGTTTGCTTAGCTTCCTTAATACCTGACTTTCATTTCTAAAGAATGTCTTCTTTGGGTTTACAATTCTGCATCTCCAGTTCATTTCCTCCAGTACTTAAATAATATGTCCCCCTACTTCTGGCTCCCTGAGTTTTGCTTGTTAAGAGCAGAGACCCAGTTATTTGAATGTTTGCTCCCTACAAGTGCTGCATCAGGTTTCAGCTTTTTTTTTTAAGGTTTTGGTGGTTTGATTATATCTGGGTATGGACTTTTTTGGGCCTCTTTAGAATTTGTTGAGCTGTTTGAACCTGTGGATTTGTGTCTTTTGCCAAATGTGGGTATTTTTCAGTCATTATTTCTTCAAATAAGCTGCCCAAAGTGAATTTGATCTAGTTAGAATCCCAGTGATGTGAATGGCATGATTCTTCGCTACTATCTACAGGCCCCTGGGTCCCTCCCTCTCCCCCACCCCTTCATCTCTCTCTCCCCCCCTCCCTTCCTGTCTCCCTCCTTCCCGCCTTCCTTTCTTCCTTCATCAATTTTGTCCTCTGTTGTTCAGATTGGATACTTTTCACTGATATGAACTCACACCCACTGAGTTTCCTCTTCTCTCTCTATTTTACATTCGAACTCATTCCATGGTCTTTGTTATATTTGATTATTATTATAGATCTAACACTTCTGTTGGGTGTCTTTGTGTCTTCTATTTCTCTGCCAACACTGTGTTTTTCCAGTGGTTTTAGCTGTGTTAAAACTTACTTGTTGCAGCATTGTAATAATAACTGCTCCCAATCTATGTGATAATTCCAGCCTCCCTGTCACCTCCATGCTGGTGAATCCCTTCTCCTGTGTGAGTTACCTTTGCTTGTTTCTTCGAGTGCTGAGTAATTTGGGGTTGTGTCCTTGGTGTGCTGAATATTATGTCATACAACACTGGGTCTCGTTTCACTCCTGTGGAAATCGTTGACCGTTTGGCTTGGCAGGCAATCACTCTGATTGAATCGGGGCTGCAAGTTGCTACCTTCCTTCCGTGCCTCTTCTGCCGGCAGATCTGTGGTCTGAGCTTCTGCAGCAGAGCTCCCTGGGCCCATGCGCATCCTGGCCAGGACCCCCGGGGTCTGTCCAGTTCAGTTCTCAAACCCGTGTATCTGTCTGGGTTGCATGAGCTCGGGGCAGCTCAGGGCCCAGTCCAGAAGGGCCGGTCATAAACTCTTCTTCAAGATCCTCTCATTATATCTGTTTAGTTTGCTCAGACGCCCCCATTTTTGTACCCCCAGTAAGAGAAATGCTGTGTGTGTAGCCCCATTCAAGTGAGCCTCCCTTTGGGACCAAGTGGCAAAGGACAGAGACAGGTGGGGCTCTTGCGCTGTTTCGTGAGTGCACAGCTCTGAGAACTGAGGGGCACATCCTGTACTGCGTGGGGGGCTCTATCTCTGCACATGGAGGCCTAGCTGGGGCTGCGCTGCCTCGAGTCTGCTTGTGGACACTGGGGGAGCAGGGGACCCCCACTGGACGGCTGTTCTCTGAGACCCGCCATGCCCCTCCCACCTGCCACGCCTGCAGATGTTCAGGGACCGCCTGTCCTGCTCCCCGCGGTCCGTCCGGGTTTGCAGTCTGTGTGGCGGGGGAGGCGAGCGGGGAGCTTGCACAGTGTGACCCAGGACCAAACCGACTGCGCATCGCTGCGGGACACAGAGTACACAGAGACTAGTGTTTGCCGCTGCAGCCACTTGAGAAGAGTACGCTCTAGGGCGTTCAGCAGATCCCCGATGTTGTGCCCCCTTCACTGACTTGGGAACTTACTCATCTCCCCAAGGGAAGCTGAACCCATGAAAGCCCCTGCTCTGGGGGCCACAGGCTGCTTCCTGTCTCTGCCGACTTGCCCCTGCAGATCCACACACCTCTGCAAGTAGAATGTGCATGCCCCAATGCGCCTGTCGCAAGCACCTGTGTGCGCACACGAGTTCATGGAATGGTGCCGTGTCCTCCCGGATGTTTTGGAGTGTTTCTCTCCAGCCCTCTGCTCTTGCTTTTCTTTTCCCTCCTTCTCCTCTTGAGTAGCCTCCTTCACCGTGTTCTGAACACGAGCCGTAAACCCTAACATCGGGGTGCTGTTTGAAGAACAGCTTCCGTTCTGAAAAACCGACTCCGTTGCCGTGGGTTGTGTTCCTGTGTCTCTGCCGCTGCGTGCTGACCGTCTCGCCGCTCTAGAGGCACCCGGGCTCACGTACACCGCGATGTTTACAGGTTCACGCTCATAAATAACGCGGCCTTACCCGACGGTGCAAATGGCCGCTGGTGTGAGTCCCTGCGTCTAGCCGCAGACCTGTTCCTAGAGTAAGGACTCGAGGGCAAAGCAAAGCACCAGCTTAGAGACGTGGGCCTCTGGCATAGCCTGAAACATTTCTGGTTTTTGTTTTAAAAAAAATTTTTAAAAAGAAAATTCAATACAAAATGCATAAAATATACATCAAAGGTCAGTTCCTAAATCTTCTTATTCTTTAGCAAAACTTTCAAAAACTTGCAACAGTCTGTCAGAGTCTAGGAGCCAGGGGTTGCCTGCCCGGTTTCAAAGCACACCTGAAATATGGTGTCGGTGGGATGAAGGTGGAGTAAGCCCACGTCCACGGGGCTTGGACTCACTTTGTCTGCTCTCTCCCTTCCACCGGCGTCAACACCACCCACCCGCCATCGCCCACTTACTTCTCCTGTTTGGATGACACCTGACCTGGTCACTCGGTGGGGTGGTGACCAGGGGTGGCGTATGTGTCTGGAATCTCCTTCTCGAGCTGCCATCAGCTCACAAATGGATCGGGGTGCTCGTTGGTGCCTTAGGGGTTAAATCTCAGCTGTATTACCAAGTTGGCACGAGTTCGATCCCCGGCCAGGGAGTGGACCCAGATGGCGCAGCAGACCTCTCCTGCCTCCCTGCTGCCTCCCTCAGCAGTGCATTACAGTCGATCCACCTGTTCTGTTCCCCGCTCTGTCTCTGCTGAATCCTCTTACCCCCTGTGCCTCTGGCCTGCACCCCCGCTCTTGTGTGCATAAATTAAATAAAAGTCAATCAATCAATTACATTTAAAAAGAAAACAAAGAGACCAGGGTTTCTCTCCCTGATGGAAGATTTGCCCTAAAAATCCCCCTGCCCGGCGGTGGGGACCTTGTGATCAGAGCTGGCCCGTGACTTGTGAGCCACTGCCCGGTGCCGCTGGCATGGCGACGTCCCTACTTAGAGGAGCCTGCGAGTCTGCACCTGTGCCCGCCGCCCTGGAGGGTCTTCAGGACCGTTGCTGCCATAGCTACACTGGGGGGCTGTTCACGCCTGAGGGGCTGTAACCCCACACCCTCTCCACATCCCTCCTTCAAGACTCGCCTCAAACATAGTGTGTGTGTAGCACAAAGTCGAAATTCCAAAAGAAAAATGAAATGCGTCCTTAATTAATTCCGGGTCTGCTCTGAACCAGCGGTGAGAAGTGACTCTCCGCCCCCTTTCTTCTTGTCTTTGATTATGTCCTCTGATTATGTCCCCCTTCTGCTTCTCTTTGTAGGTTTCAAGACAACAGATGAATTGTGAAAGAGAGCAGCTAAGGGTACGTGTGTCTGCTTGTCAATGCTTCCCGGGTCTCATTTCTGTGTGATAAGCAAAATTTTCCTTGTCTTTCCCAAGACACGGGGTTCTAAATAGCAGGCTTCATCTTAAGACTGGGAGAGTTGAAAATATTTATCCCAGCTAATTTGGTATTGATTGAGCTGGTAAATACAGTCTATCTTCCTTTGAAGTGCCATTATAGCAGGTATGGATTTTTTGATTTAGATTCAGCAATAAATACTTCTCTTCTGGAATTTGTTTGACATCATTGTACTCTCTTTATGTACAACACGAGGGCTAAGGAATAACAAAGGTCAAAAGGATGGCGGCTTCTCGGAGGACACTGGGCGGCCTGGGGCACTCTCGCTCCAGGGGTGGGAGGGCAGCTCCTAATTGAAGGTCATTTTCCTGGAGGATCCACCCCCTCCAGAGACCTTCGGTTCTAGTGGCGTCTGTGTCTAGGAGGAGATAGGATGCTAGGCCCCCCTGTTTGCCCGCTGGTGATAGAGACTCTCCCTGTGTGTGAGTCCCCGCGGCACAGAAGGTGGCCTAGACAGCGGTGGATCTTCCGCACCGGGGCTGTTCTCCTGGCGCCGCGTCTGCTGACCTTCTGGGCATGGGCGTGTTCTTTGAAGAAATGTCAGGACGATCTCCGCCCCCTGTGTTTTTTTTATGCATTCATGTGTTGGATGGATGGCTTTGAAGTCATAATGGGCCTATTTTTAATGTCACTGATGGAAATTGGCAGTTTTTCCTGGGCAAGGTGCCTTATGGTCTTGTTTCCACATTATGGTGAAGACGAGAGGAATGTGCAGTGTGCTACTTCGAAAACCCTCGCCGTGAGGTTCGGGGTTAGGGGATGTCGCACATCAGAATCATTTATTAAGCCAGCCCGGTGCCATTTCCTCGCTGCCTCGGCACCTGCCAAGGCACGCCCTTAACGTTTGCAGGAGGTGTTCCCTTCTGCAGCTGCTGCCGGCCGCGGGTCTGTTAAATCCTTATGTAAAACAGCAACAGAATCCACTTGCGTGGCACTGAGCAAGCGAGTCGAGGTTTTCTTTTGCTCGTATGCATATTTATTTTGTGTGCGATCCCAGCACGGCCCTCTCTATTAACCTCTCATATCTACCCACGTCGCTCCTAAGTGCCTGCGCCTGCATTCGTTGTGGCTCCTTCATGAACCAGCCTTCAAGATGTTTTAAGCTCGCCCGAGCTCTTATTGCTTTTCCCCTGCAGTCTGAATTACTGGTTCATCCTAGTAAATAATGCATTGCAACTTCAGATTTCTCTTCCTGTTTGGATGGGGACGATGGCCAGAACTAGGTCAGCGTGAAAGAGGAATAGGCACTTTTGTCTCCAGGAGTCCCTGGTAGATGCTTCAAAATTAAGGTAATATTGAAAGCTCCGTGCCACGGGGGGCTCACCTGGCAAGTTAAGACACAGGAGTAATGAAAGACTTGCTGGCAGTCGGAGCGTTTATTACGATGCATTGATGGGGACGTCGTCGAGAGGGGGCTGTTCAGAGGTGAGAAGGGCCTCCTTTGCCTGTTACGTGACTCAGTCCATCTGGTGCACAGACCGTGCAGTTCGATCTAAGGTGTCCCGGAGACCCGGAGAGGACCCCCCACGGCATGAGCTGCGGGGCTGTTGTAGTCTTTGCTTTTACATCTGAAACTAACTTATGTTTTGGGTCCATCGAAGCATATTTACATGGCCCGATCGTGCCTTTATGTGGCTGACAACGGCAATACGCAAGGAGGCGTGGTGAAGGCGCCTCCTCCCGTCCAACCTGGAGGGACACACCTGTGCTGGGCACCCCTCACCTTGACCTCTGTGTCTCACCTGGAGATTCTCTGTCTCCTCTTGTCTGTCTCTCCCTCCTTTTCCTCTCCCCTTCTTTCCCTTTCTGTTGTGTGTGCTGCCCCTCTACTTCCTCAAAAGAAATTGTCCTTGATTAAAGTCATCGGGCATTGCTCCCCACACCCGCTCCCCCATAGGAAGAAGATTATTTTTTCGGGTTTCTGTAAGAAACTTGGTATGCATCTGACATGCCAATACCCGGCCATCTCAGTGAAGTGCGTTTCCCCTCCACCTCATTTTTTTTTTCTTAAGAGAGACAGTGGGAGAAAAATAGGTCTCTGTCTAGTGACCAACATCATTTATGGGTTCTACCTGCCAGACGCACGTTGCAAAACATTTTTTAAATGCAGCAATCAAACCGAATTTCCAGATTTGCTGTACAAGATGGCTGGACCAAGGCTGGACGTCAAGTTTATAGTCTTTCATTAGCACATTCCGTGATGTTGCCAGAGCTCGGGGAAGGAGTGGGCACTTGTGAAACGTATCCCTTTTGCTTGGTCTCTTGGAAACAGCAGAAAATGCAGAAAGGGCAGCGGTATGCACCCTCCTTCCGGCCGGTGGGCGTGGGGGGTGGGCGGGTGTGTGTGTGGGCGGGGGGTGGCTGCATCTCCCAGACCCTCTGCTCCTCCTCTCCTTCCCCCCCCACAAACCCACAGATATTTTGTGCAAAGTGAGTTCTCTGAAGTCCTTGTTCTATTTGATATTACAATGTCTAAATAAAGATTCTCTGATTAATTTTATGAAATACAAAGTTAAAGCCCAGCTATTTTATTTTTCACATCAGGACTTTGCAGTCTTTTAGATATAAGAGTAAAGAGCAGAGGTGACTATGATAGACAGTTTTTATTTTTGCACACTCATTTGATCACAGTTTGCTTGGGGCGGGACACACCTGAGAAACACTCCTAAGTGGCACCCATTTTTGGTTGGGATGTATAGTCAGCAAGTTATCAAAAAGCTGAGTGTTACTTAAGACAACAATGCAAACATGTCTTCCCCTCCAAGCCCCAGCGAATGTTTGGCCTCAGGCCCTGCCTTGGGTCCCTGGGCCCTCCCCCCTCCCCCTCCCCCTCCCTCCCCCCTCCCTTCCCCTTCCCCTTCCCCCCTCCTTCTTCCCCCCTCCCCCCTCCCTCCCCCCTCCCTCCTCCCAGTTGTCTTGTTTCCCAGCTCCGTCCTCTCTGGACAGCGCCCCCTAGGGGGGAGCAGAGAAGGAGGCTTTTCCTCCTGAGGTTTGCTGCGCCCTCCTCTGCAGAATCTCTGTCTCACTGACCAGCCCCTGTTCGTTGACCAGGCCACCGCAGCTGTCTGCAGCAGCCGAGCTTCACACTGGACAGACAGAAGCCCCTGGCTGCGAGCAGAGGGGATTGTGTTCTTGAGTCTGCCCCAGAGGGGATCCCCAGCCGCGTGTCCAGCGCTGTCTGTGCTCGGCTGGGGGCTGAGCGTCCACGCCGCCCCCCACCTGCAGCTTCACCCCTGCAGGCCAACTCCCCACCCCCCAGAGCGCGCGGTCCCTGCGTGGCTCCTCCGCAGCTCGCCTCCTGTCCTGTCCTGTGCCCCCAGCCCCTGTCCCCACCCAGCTCAGCCCAGGGATGCCGTGCGCGGGCCTGCCAACCCCCACCCCTGCCAGAGGGAAGCACCAGCCGCCCCTGCACCCCGGGCGCCCCCGAGTCGCGGCTGATGGGTGGGCCGCGTCCCAGCGCCCAGACACCGAGCAGGACTGAGTCCTGCAGCCCCGTGGCGCCCTCCTGCGCCTGCGGGCGCGTCAGCCGTGGCTCTGGGGGACGTGGAGCGCAGGAACTCCCCGCGGGCCCTGGACACTCGGTGCTCCTGACCCGATGGGCTGTGCCCAGCGGCCGGGCAGTGCCGAGGGGCGGTGGTGGTGCCCCAGACACCCTCTTGCACCCTGCAGCTTCTGTACTTGTGGGGGCGGGGGGGGGCGCAGGACAGTGTGACCTGGGCAGCCGTGATTTCTCCCTGTGGTCTGAGCGGCGAGCCTTGGCGTCCAGGTGGGCCAGGACCTGGTCGTGGTGAGAAACCTTCGCTAGCGATACAGGCCGGTGGCCCCACAGGCCGGGGTGCTCGGGGTGGCTGGGCGCTCTGGCTAGACACCCAGCTTCCTGCCCCGGCTCTAAACGCTCTCAGCGCTCTGGGTTTCCGGGTGTGGGTGGGACGCTGCCCTCGCAGCCTGTCGGCCAGTGGAATGACTCACATAAGGCAAAACAGCCACTACTTAGCTCAGCAAATAACAGGCCAGGCTCAGGCAGCAGGGGCAGACAGCGGGGGCCTGACCCCCAGGATGGCCACAGAGAGGGGGCGCTGTCAGACCAGCCAGCTTTTATCTCCTCTGGCCTTTGCTTTTACTCTTGGGTGGGGTGGGGGGCGTCCTTTTTAAAAAGGCTCCTTTGGCCTTCTGTATCTTGGCCTCCCAGACACCAAGAGTCCCGTCCACCAGCAGGACGGACGAGGGACTGAGAGGCTCCTGACGCAGACTCCTGCAAGGAGGAGCCAGGTGCCCGGGAGTTCCCTGGGCCCACCAGCATGTCCAGGAAGCAGAGCAGATGGAAACGGGGAATCCCACTCCGGGGGCGGGGCTGCTGCCAGCTGAGTAAATACCCCCGAAGATGCCTGTATCCCCTCCAAATGCAGACATAGGTCCAGCAGGAGCCCCTGCACCCCACCTGCAGGGCGCCTGCCCGCAGTAGCCCCCCTTCCCTGGGTGGCACTTGCAGCCTTCAGGAGGTGAGCACCTCGTCTCTGGGGCTCAGGGGGAGCACTGAGTGAGGGGCTCCTTCCCTTTCCGGTCCTCTCTCCACCCTTTCATGCCAATGAGAAACTGACACTTGAAAGCGAAGTGTCTTCGGCTGGCATTAAGCCCAAAGCTCCTTCTGCGGGGGGGGGGGGGGGGGGGGGGGGGGGGGGGGGAGGGTGCCTCGGGCTTGGTGCCTGCAGCGGCCAGGACATTTACCTGGACTTGAAAAATGTTGTTTGTAAAACACAGTCGTTAGGAACAGGATCTGGCACGGGCTTTGGCGACTCGAGACTGCGCTTGATTCTTTGTGCGAGTTTCTTCCGTCCCTGGCTCCAGCCCCTCCTGTGCAAGGTGGTGACAGTGGGGGGGTCCCCAGTGGGGGGGGTCCCCAGTGGGGGGGGTCCCCAGTGGGGTGATGCGCCCATAAGACTGAGATGGTAAATGCGGAGGGGGCCCCGACCGCGTCTGGGACAGAAAAGGTTCTTCGTAATGGTCAGAGCTGAAAACTTCCGTTAGTGAACTTGCATTTGTGGTGACCCTCGGTGTCCCTTTTGTAGTGGCAACACAAAGTCTCATTGGCAAACAACACCTGTTTAGGCTAAGCCTGGGTTTCTTTAGCGGTGACTGTTGACTCCACCGGTCGCCACTGGCCGCGCTGGTGACAGCAGCCCTGACACGGGGGCCTGAAGCTTCCGAAACCCTTGGAGTGATGGCGCCGGCCCATGAAAGATGCTGCGGGGAAGACGCGCCACGTCAATATTTAATTTGCCCGCCAGAGGTGCGTTCCTCACTCACAAGAGTGACAGGGGTGGCAGAATGCAAATCGCTAACGATCATCTTGGCTTAAACCCATCACCCTCATCTGGGCATCGGGGTAGAAAGCTTTCCGGTGGCCTGGAATTCAGCAGACCTGGCAGGGCCACCTTCCCTGCCTCCCCTCCTAAAGCTCACCCTTGCACAATGGCTCTGAGACCAGCAGAGTTAGAAGCCCCCCACTCTAGGTGCAGCACTGGAGGGCTGAGGACTTGGGGTCTATAGATTTAGACGGCTGATCATAGGGTCGCCTGCTTCCATTCAGTTAGTTATTCGAGAGATGCTTGTTGACACTGAGCTGTTGCCGGTCACCACGCTAGAAGCAGACACAACGGACCCCCCCCCCACATGCACCTGCTCTCCTCCACCCCACATAGTGGAGAAGAGACCCCGTGGCCAAGTAGATGCGACAGGAAAAATACCCCTGCCACCCTGACTGGGAGAGGGGCATGGCCAGAGCAGCTCCCCTCAGCCGCACACGCTGCCCAGTGCTTGTAGAAAGCTGCGGGGAGGGCCGTGGCACCTTGGGGCGAGTGCCTTGTGCAGCCTTACCTTTGTCTTCGCCGTGGAGCTGTCTCCTTGCCAGGAGGCAGTTGTATTTGTTCCCAGACCTACCTACTTCTGCCAGCTGCACTTGTTATTGTAATTACATTATTTAGTGGAATATTATGTAAACTGATGAAAAATGAGTGCAGTAAGGAAAAGAGCTGTTTCTATGAAAACTAAGTTAATGCTTTGGAAACATACTAGGAAAGCAAGTCTGAGCTGGGAGTGAGAGGACTGTCAGAGTTAGGGAAGAAGAACCCTCAGGATCTGGGAAGCTTCTGCAGTCAGAATCTTTCAGATGTCTCTTGAAATTCCTGCTCCACTTTAAACAGAGCCAGCCCTGCGCCTATCAGTCAGGATCGGCAAACCGTTTTCTAGAAAGGGTCGGGAAAGGGATTAAGAGACTCCCCTGGTCGTCAGGTCTCTGCTGTCCCACACTGTCACATGAAAACCATCTTGACCAAATGAACAACTGAGGCTGTGTTCCAATAAAGTTTTATTTATAACAACAGGTGGTGGGCCAGATTTGGCCCTTAGGTCAGAGTTGACTGATCTCTCCTGGAGACTATGAGATGTGAATGAGGTTTGTGTGGGAAGATGAATAGAGATTCCAATCAACAGAGATAAAGATCAGCAGATGAAGGCATATTACTGTAAGCTATACATTAAAAGTAAAGGCTTATGCTATCTCTGCATCAATATGATTGCTTGCTTTAAGAGGCTTCCAATTCATTACCTTCCCCCAATCCTAACTGAGACAGCTTCTAAGGGAGAGGAGCCCACACAAGGGCTTGGAACGCCAGTTCCAGTCAGGCTACTCTTTGTGCTCCACCGCTAAAGACTCGGGACCTGTCAGTCCAGAAGGGGCAGCCTTGATTATCCTTCGCGTAACAAGAGATTTCTGGAAATCCTGGGCCAGGTTAAATTTTCTACACACACAGTCTGGTTCTTGTCCTCTGCACACTGTGGTTCAGAACATGATCTTTTCTTAAGAAATGTCTAGCAACTTCCTGGCCTGGGTTGTCCAGTGTCTGGGAGAGAACACCGCTCTCTGGGGGAGTAGCAACGCTCAGCTAACGCCGGTGTTAGGAATGAGCAGAGCTTTACCAAATGTTCAGGAGGTGACAGAAATCCAGCATGGCTGGGACAGACCTTGGATTCGCACTGTCGGTGGGACCTCTCACATGTCCCATGCGTGGTGTTGTGTATGTGTGTGTCAGGGGTGTGTGTCGGGGGTATGTATGGTGGAATGTGGGGGGGGGGCGGTGTGTGTGCACATATACACACGTACAGAAGAGAAACAGCGTGGATGCTTGCTGTAATCTTATATAACTTGTGACCCCAAACAAAGGAGCTTATACCAAAGTAATTAGTTCTTCACTTCTAGAAACTGCAGAAAATCAGACCATCGAATGCTGGGAAATCTCCAAGGGGAGCTTCCTTACTAAAATTAGAAATCCATAAATCCATAAAACATTTTAAGAAGAATGTTGTTTTCACAAGCCCTGGCCTTCCACAGTCCTCCTTATAGATCTCATTTGCACCCCAATTTTTGCAAGGCTGTTTCCTGACGAATGCAAAGGATCGAGGGAACAGCCAACCTGTTCCACATTTTAATTTTACCAACTTCTTTGTGAGGCGTGTCCCCTCCGGCAAAGCCCTGCCCCAGATGCCATGGTGCTGAACCCTTCTCGCCCATGCCAGGGACCCTCCGTGGAGAAAGCATCTCGGCATTTGAGCTGGGAGGACCCCAGCGACATCTCTCTCAGGATACTTTGCCTCAGAGTCCCTCGCCCTCCCCTTGCTTGAATTTTAGCCCATTATCCGTAGTCATCATCCCCCCTTCCAGGGTGAATCTGTCCTGCTTCTTGTTTTATCTTTCAATTGGTATCAAACAGCTTCAAGCAAAACCACTAATAATGCTGACATTTCAATTTGTCATAGCTGTTCCTCATTTCTATGACTGATGCTTCATCAGGGTTTGTCTTCTTGCTCTGTCTTCCAAGATCTAAATACCATTCCGGAATAATAATAATAAAAAAAAAAACCTAATTGGGGGTGGGGCAAGAAGCAGATAAATTAGGCATCTGTATTTCCCGCTACACGGGGCGGGAGGTGGTGGGTTCCATCAGGAAGGTGCGTGTTCAGGTAAAGAGAGGTGTGGTGGCCACATGCATCTGTGTTGGTGATGTTCAGCAAGTACCCCCACTCTGAGGCAGCCAGTGCACCTCTGACCTTTTGGGGTTACTTCACTTCCTTCACATGTTCAGTCTTGGAAAAAGGGGTGTTGATGCAGCCAAGGCAGGCCAGTTAGCTTCTCCCCCAAGACTGTGGATGGTGTCTTATCTTAGTCCCTTTGTGCTGCTATAACAAAACACCACAGACTGGGGAACTTAGAAGAAATGGAAATTTAGTTCTCACAGTGCTGGGGTCTGGGCATCCAAGATCAGGGTGCCAGAAGGGTTGGGGAGGACCTGCTTCTAGGCCACAGACCTCTCACTGTGCCCTTGCATGGTGGAAGGGGCGGGTGCTGAGTAGGGGCTCGGCTAGTAGGCACTGAGCCCATCCGGGAGGGCTCCACCTTCAGGACCCTCCCAAGAGCCCCCCCATCCTAAAACTATCACATTGGGGCGTAGAATCTCAATATCTTGATTTAGGGAGAGACACAGATATTTCAACCAAAGCAGAGATTAACTACAGAGATGCAGAATAGAAGCAAAAGTGATGACAAGCTGGAGTTGATTCATTTCAGGGGTGGAATTATATCCTGGTGAGACTGCGGAGATAATTCCAAGGGCTAGACCTCCAGGTCCACCCTGAGTCCTTCTTCATATTTAAACCTGCTTATCCATCCCTCCCCTGAGCTACCCCACGGCCTTCAGTGATATCTTTTTCTGCTGAAGTTATCAGAGCCCATTCCTTTTGCCTGTGATCAAAGACTCCTCACGGATACACTGGGGAAATATGCTAAACTTGGAGAATTGCAGAGCCAAGAGTTTGGTTAAAGGTTTGCTAAAAGCCAGCTCTTGTATCATTTCCCGAAATGCTTCCCTGGTGCCTCTGCGGATTGGCACTGCCTTTCAGCATTGGCAGCCAAGGGGAGGGAATTGTGTGTTTATGCCACACAGGGCTGATGTTTACCTACATTTCCTTGAATCATCAAATAGTGTTGCCCCTTTGAAGTCATCCTTCTTCTTCTTCTTCGGTTACAAAATAAGTTTCCTGGACACCTAAGGACTGTTCAGAACATCAGCTTGTGCTGATTGGAACATTTCAAGCCTCTCATCTTTGGGCACATCCCAGTAATTCACAGGAAGATTCTCTTTAATTCTCCTTCACAGAGGGGCAAAGAGGTTGAATGTCAGCCTCAAGAATTGCAGCTATTGGTGGAGCTGGGAATTGAACTCTTCCCTCCTTTTATGATCTATAATGTTCATCACCATGCTACTCTGCTTCAACATCTATCTGGATTGTCCGAGCTCAAAGTAAGTGCATCCCCGCTTTGAGGAGATGAGCTGAAGTGTCCGGTCCTACTGCCAAATAAGACATGGGAAGGGTATGGTGTTTTATCTCTTCGGAGTTTGGGAGGTCAGTCTTAGAATGGAGGCCATGTTTGGTCACTAGCCACCTCCATTTTCATGCTAAGCTTGCAACATCAGCGGCTAGAGCTTCCAGAGTCACCATCCAAGGTGGCCAGCGCCAGAGGTGTCACCGATGTCTGCCTTTTGCACCTGTTGCAAATGAATGTAATGGGAATATCCATCTTAATACCACTGCCCCTCCGATGTTGTTTTATTGTCTAATTGTTCTGTTGATTTTTACTCACAAGATATATAAAGTAGGTAATGACTATGAAAAACTATTCAAATAAGAATCATTTATATATGCCACCTAAATGTTAAGTAAAACACAAGAATGGTTGAGTGATTGGATGACTCTCAGGAATGCCCAAGCCAGATGCCCTGGGACCTGGCACGTCCCTCATCACCCACCTCCATGTGCCAAAGACAGTCTCTGTGACAGCACCAATGGTCCTGTTCATGGGGGCTAATTTTCTGACTGCTGAGTGATTTCACTCATGCCAACAGAGCAAGCCAGAAGTTTCAAGGGATTTTCAGACCCCCGAAAGAAGTACCCAACTCAAGATGGACAGGAAAACAGTGGGTAAATGCCCCGTTTCCTCACCCTTTGGGCAGTTCTCAAGAGTTCCACCATGACATTAAATGCCAGTCTCCTCACGCGGGCACATGCATGTCAACGATGTACCTGTGGCTTCCTCCCATCCCATGGCTCACTTTGTCATGTCCCTGCGATGTTTCCTTAGACCATCTCCAAGCATAGTATTTGCACTTGAATTTTACCCAAGCGCTGCTTCTGGGGAAATGCACACTGAACTAGCACCTGGACTGTGATGAGAGACGTCTATTCGAACAATTCCACTGAGCGAGGTTTTCTGAGTAGATTTTCCATCATGCTGGCCTTTCAGTAGTCTTTCTTTTGTCCACGCCCCTCCTTTTCTTCTCTTTTGTAAAAGATCGAGGCTATGTTTGAGGGAAGTCCTGATGACTGAACAGCTTCCAAAGAAGCTTCTCCTTGATCTTTCACTCTGACTGCAATTCCCAGTTGTTGGAAACTCGTGCTGAGCTGACAGGTAATGGAGCACTCGATTTTGACAGGACAAAGTCCTGCTCATGTGCGAGGAGACCAGTGCATTTGCTGCTACAATACGCACATTTATATTCCCTCTGATGTGACTCCTATTCTACTTTTAAGAATATGGAGTCCTCCTGGATAGGAAGGATGAGGTCTGAAAGCCTGTCTGCCTAAGATATAGTGCCTGCACACACAGATATCCACCCTACAGAGCACACGCTGATAACTTACTGGTTTAACTATCTTTGGCAATTCCCATGCTGTTATTTTCAATGGTTGTATACACTTAACCTTGATTGAATATATGATTTGACATATATAAGCCAAAGGCATGTTTTTATGGCTGTTTGAGTTAAAATTAGAACACTTTCAAGATACCTGAGTTAATACATAAGTGGTTATGATTAACCTGGTTTTGCTTATTTGCTCCTAAATATTCTAAAGCAGAGTAATATCCCTTTGCATAAAGTGACTTGGGAATAGAATCCTAGGGAGTGTAATTTTCTAAAGAGCCAAGAGCATCATGACTACCATAGTACTCAAAAGTTGCTTCAAACTAAAGATTGGAGATCTAGTCATTTACCTGTTCAGCTTAAGGGGGCACAGATTGAGAAACTGGAAAGTAACTCTCCAAACACCAAGTTGATTGAGTGGACAAAGGCCAGAGTTGATGAGACTGTATTGGGAGGGGTGGAGGTGGGGGAGAGTGGTCACAAAACAGAGAGCCTCACTCAGCTCAGGAGTTGGAAAATCCTTCACGCATGCCGTTTGCCCAGAGTGGCATATTGTCAACTTTTTCTCTGGCCATATTTGTCGTTAGGAGAAATGAACTCCTAATAAACAGAATGACCCTTTGGAAGTGCATCTTCACCTTGAGTGAAGAGTGTGAATCCTGTTGGATTTAGCACACCATCTGCCTAAGAAACACTGCTGCCCTGAAGTCTCCTTCCCAAGAAGTACTGGTTCTGTGGCAGCATCATTAGAGTCTAAACGCTTGATTTGGGCATCTACTATATATACTACCAGGAAGGAAACATCTTGCCTTGAAGGGTTACACACTCTGCTAGAAGGGAGGAAATGTAGAAGTAAATAATGAGAATGCAGGACAGCAGAAAATGCCATCGGTGGGTATGAAATTGGCTCTTTTGAGAGCAAGAATTATTACTCTCCAAGCTGCGTGGACTGGGGCAGATCTTCTAGAGAATATTTTCTTCTCCAACTTCAAAATCTTGCCTGAGTTCTAGCTATTAGTGCATAAAGGCTACTGTTTATTCAACTTAAATATTGCTTAAACATCTTAAACTCAACACACCCAAACTCACACTCTACCTCTCATCTCCATCCACACCCACTAAACTGGTCTTACCTCTTCCTCCAGCTCTTCATAAGAGATGCTAAGGCTAGAAACCAATATGTCACCCATAACTCCTACAAAGTCCTCCCCTCTCCTCCTTCCTTTAGATTTGAGATGCACTATCTCTTCCCAATATGGCGGTTCCTCTCCAAACCCATCTCACTTAGTTAAGGTCTCCGTGATTTCTCATCTCCATTACGTCAAGAGCTTTCAAACAATGTGGCCTGCTTTCCAATTCTTGTTCTCTTTTAGAGTGAACTTATGTCAAGGGCTACCTGGAACAGTCCCAGTGGTAACTTCTGTCCTGCTGTCATTATGACGTGTCATGTCCCCCCCAAAAAAGAAAGTCCAGGTTCGGACAGTAAATTACAATCACTCAAAGTTCCCTTCACTCTTTGGGGCCAGAACGATCTTTCAAAACTTTAACTTATGGCACTCTTCCTCTTTCTTCTGTCACCATGCTAATCATATTTATCACACCCATGATCTGTAAAAATCTAGATTATTTAGTTGCTTATGTGTTCTTGGTATCTGTCTTACCTTCCCAATCTCTTTATATGTACCATCCCTCATCCAGGGCTGGTCGATGTTCATTCTTATTTGTTGCTCTATTCTCTAGTGCCTGTAGGCGATAAATGAATGTTTGATAATATTCCACGAATATCACTTTTTATTGCCGACACAGTAAAATAAAACAGTATATACCAACAAATAATTTAACATAGGTGGTAATTTATATCCCAGAGAGTTGACCTTGGACTAGATATCAGAATGTATCTGCTGTTGGCCATGGCACAATGTTTTCTTCCATAAACAATTTTAAAACTGGAGAAAACATGAAACAGAAGATTCCAGTTCAGGTTGGATCCCAGGCAGAATGGCGTTGTCAGTCTCCAGGGAGGAGAGACTTGTGAAAGGAAACCCCCATCTGGCCAGCTCTGTACCTGGGCCAATACCTCAATCATAGCTGCAGAGAAGTGGAGCCCAAGTTGAAAACAGAGGGTTCACTGGGCTAAAGAGGCAGATGACAGGTATTTGGGATGATAAAGTGTCCGGGATGTGTGGGGCAGGTCCTAGAGGAAGCAGACCTGTGTGGGAGGTAGAAGTCTCTGTGTTCTGGTTGTTTAGACGGGGTTGTTTTCAGGGACACCTGTGGTCGGGCCAGGCTCTGTGGGTCATAGCAGAGAAAAATGTCTGTGCAACCAAGGCCAATATGGAGATCCTTGATGTTTAGCTGAGACTCCAGAAAAAGGGTCTGAGAGTTTTTTAGAGCAGCGATCAGTGAACTACGTCTCATAGGACAAACCTGGTCCATCAAATGTTTTATATAGCCTATGGTCTGAGAATATTTAAAAATGTTTTTAAAGAATTGAAAAATTGAGGATATATGAGTGAGATGATATATTACCTGCAAAGCTTAAATTTTTTACTCTCTGTCCCCTTTTTACTCTCTGTCCCTTTTTAGCTAAAGCCTATTCTATGTGAGGGGCCAAGCCTTAGCTCTTGGAACAAATCTAGCAGATCTATGCTAAATAAGCATAAAAAATGAGACTGACATTGCCAAGAGCATATACTGATTATTTCAGTGCTTTGAGAAGCAATTCAACTATTTTTTAAAGGAAGAACCCATCATGTGTCTGTCCACTTCAATGTCCGCACTAAAATTCAAATATACCAGACACGTGTAGAAGAGAAAAATTTGTAAAGTGATCTAGGTCATGGATTGGCAAGCTACAGTTTGTGGTGCAGCCACCTGCTTTTGCAAATAAAAGTTTCATTGGAACACAGCTATTCTCATTTGCTTACATATTTCCTCTGGCAACTTTTTTGCTTTAATGGCAGAGCTCAGTAGTTTCAACAGAGGCCAGATGGTCCACAAAGCCTGAAATATTTATTTTTTGGCTCTTTACAAAAACATTTACTGGCCACTGATTAAAAGAAAAAATAGTCAATAGAAAGAGACTACAAGATGACTCAGATTTGGGGATTAATGCACATGGTATTTAAAAATAATTGTTTTAAGTATTGAAGGATTTAAAGGAAAAGATGGACACAATGATTCATAGATGGGAGGTCTCAAGAGTGAAATGAAAAGTATAAACAAACACTGAATTGATATTCTAAAACTGAGAGTATCTGAAACGTAAATAGCAGATTATGAAATGATAATAAAGTCGGTATGCTTGAAGTATACTTGAAGTATGCTTGAACAATAGAACTGAAGAACAGAGAAAAAATATTGAAAAAAGAATTGTACAAAGCCTCAGTGATTTATAGAAAATAGCAAGCATTTAAATACATATGTTTATTAAAAAATGAATAAATACATACACTGAAGTTGCAAATGGGAAGGAGTGACAGAAAATGGACAGAATAGTATTTGAAGAAATAATGGCAAAAATTTTTCAAATATGGTGAAAATGCCAACGTATTCATCCAGAGAATATAGGAAAAAATCTAAATACAAAGAAAGGGCAGAGGGGAGACAAAGATGAAGAAAAAACATGATTAGAAACATTATAAAGGAATCTCTTCAAAACTAAAGATATATAGAGTGCACCTGCTTCTGGAGAGAAGATCTATATTTTCATATTATCTGTTATACATTCGCTATATATTTGTCTCTCTGTGATCTGAGTTTAGGTGACGAAGACCCATACAGCCATTCCCCCATGGAACATTGTGCAAACTCCTGGGTTGATTAAACATGGAGAGAGTAAGGAGAGGTAGAAGGAGCAGCCATTGATGGAAGCATCAAGCGTGAATTAAAGAGAGAGCCTTAAAGTAAGAGGGAGAAGAGTCACAGGAACTCCTCAAGGTGCGATTGGGGTGGTGCAGACCTGTTGGCATCAAGATGGGGCTCTCACATTGGGGGCTACCACAGTGGGGCTGAAGCTGTGGGGTTGATCCCACTGCCCTGTTCTGTTGTCTAGGTGCAGACTGGCATGGTCTTGTGTGCAGAGGGGCTCATTGGCATTGACTGAGTCATGGGAGCAGTTGTAACCTCACTCTTCTCCTGGACATACTGACACTAAAAGCATTTCATTGCTTCTCTTTTTTTTTTTTTTTGCATTTCATTGCTTCTTGACCACAGACGTCAAATTCCAGCATTGACTGGTTTAAGTTATAGGATATTTTTTGTTTCACTTTCTTTGTACACTTTTTTTATACTGACAGATCGCTAAGGAAAACCCTAGAAGATTGTGGAAAACTTTTGACTATTGTGTTTCTTTGGGGCAAATTTTTAGTATATGTAATGAATAAAGAAAATATAAATAGGATATTTAAAAATCTGCAAGAATCATCCATATATCCAGGTTTCTGACTTCACTTTAAAGGATCAAGTTTTTGGAAAATAAATCTCTGGGGGTCGGGGGTGTGCATTCCTACACAGAGATAATTTGTTGAGACTGAGTGATTTAGAAGCTTTATTTAGTTGCTGTACGTATTATACTTTGCCATTTGCTATTGATTGCCACACGTGCTGTCTGCTCCTCTTAGTAGTTAAGTAGTTAAGTGGGAAGAGAAACTTTCTTGTCTCTGTTAAAGTAGAAAAATGAAAGCTTACCCAAAACAAGACACGTGTAAGTAGGATATGTCAAATCTCCTTGTGGAACTGTAGATTATTTTCAGTGTTTGGTATGCACAAAACTATGCCTCACACCCTCCCAGCTTCACTCAGATGCGCCAACTATATGAGCCCCTGCAAATACTTGAACTTTGTCAGTTGCTCCCCAAAGTCAGCAACCAGGGAAGTAGGAAATGCCACCTTCCCATGGCAATCAAGACACCCATTGTAACAGTTTACACATACTGTGGACTCAACACTCTAAATCCCATCCTGGTGTCAAGGTTGCTAAGACAACTGTGTGTCTCCTGTGAGCTTGGAGATGATGACATAGTTTCTGGTGCCACTGAAGTAACGTCAACTCTCTTGGGCACAGGGACTCGCTGCCCTTGTCTTCTTTAAATGCTGTTAGCAATCTTCAAACACTGTTCTTGTAGAACAGCAAAGGGTGCACGCCGGGAATGGGGGTGGGTGGGACAGGTATGCTAGGGGCAAGCTGATCTGGGGGAGTGGATAACCCCAGAGCTCACCAGACTTGTCTCGACGCACCTGCAACTCTCTGCCCAGACACCTATAGAGTGTTCACTCTGAGGCGTTACTCCTGTGAGCTGAGCTCCAGAGGCTGGTGTGGTGGCCCACACAGGCTAGTCCTGGCGCAGATGAAGCAGGAGGAGGGTGCTTGGTGTGGTACCATCATCTCAGCAGCTTCGGAACACATTGGCGACCTCCACATTGAACCACTAAAACAAATGCCGTTTTACAAACCACAGCCCATACGTGACGAATTTTCTTAAGAAAGCCAAAATGAGAATTTTAGGTTTGTGTAGGCGGCAACGCCAGTGCTTTTATTAGCAAACATCGAGGGTGCAGAGCTCCAAGACGTATGTGTGAATAACGGTGCCATTTGTAACATCGTAAACACAGACCAGGGGGAGTGGCGGGGCAGGCCAGTCTGCCCAGTTCGGAGATCACGTTTGCTCCAAGTTCCGCCGCAAATATTCGGTATCGCGTTTGTGTCTTCGTGTTATAATTTTGCACCATATTAGCAGCATCTTGCCCTATTAGTGACATTAAGATGTTTTTAAAATGATATCTCTTGGGCAGAAATGGAATGGAATGTTCTGAGGTACAAGTATTAGTCATATTAAACTTGCCCTGTTAGCAGCTTTCCCCTGAACTGATACTTAAATGAGGTTTTAATATAAACAAAATGTACTTTTGAAATGTGCTTCCAGCTACAACCAATTTCTCCCAGTCCATTAGCCACTTTGCATCCCTTTTAAGAAACTTGAGATGGTGCTTTTATTGAGGAGCCAAAGTATCTGCTCAACTCATTAAGTGAAGTGGTGAGAAAGTGAACTTGAGGCTGGGATGTTTCCAGAGTGACTCGGGCTCCCTGGGATGGATGTTCCCGTCCCCCCAACACAGGCAGAGCCTCGGGGGTGCCTTCTCCCTGACCTGTGCCCGGCTGGGCAGGGTGCTCCTGCTTGCATCTCTCACGTCTTTGCATTTCAGTGGTCATCATTCTGGTGCAGCACGATGGGGAAGGAGCAGGGAATTGTCCCGACTCCCCCTGTGCTGTCCAGGGTTTTAGTGTAGTGGACCTAGTCTGGGAATCAGTCACCTTAAGGAACAGAGAGCTGGGCGTGGCTTGGCTCCTTGAAGGGCCTTCCTCCCTGATGATTTGAGTCACGTGGACGTTCTTGTTAAGAGAGGAGCTAGAAAGGATGATGCTCAGCGAAATAAGAAGGCAAAAGAAAAATACTGGATGGTCTCACTCCTAGGAGGAATATAAGAGAACCAAATAAGGGACCAAGGGAAAGAATAATAACAATAAAAACAAAGAAAACACAACGGAAACAAAGAGACAACGATAAATCAGGGACACTTTGTGGGGTGGGGGAGGGGCTGGGATGAGGCAGAAAGAGCACGAGGGAGGAGGTGACGGCGCACGGTGACGTGGCGGTGGGAACTCCATGGGGACCACAAGGGATGGCAAATATATATAAATAAAGAATAAATAAATAGATTTAAGGGATCTGATAGAAAAAAAGAGGGCGAGAAGCTTGGGGACACCTCTAGAGGGCCAGAGTGTTGGTTTCTCAGGTGGCCCCAAAACACTGTGCATGTGGCTTACAGGCAGAAGCGCAGTCGCCCAGGAGCGGGGTTTCAAGCCTGGACGCGGGTGCAGCAGGCTGGGCGTGCTCACAGCTCTGGGGAGGGCCCTTCCAGCCCTCTCCTGGCTTCTGGGCTCCCCGAGCCTCTGGGGGTGCTCAGCTGGGGCCGCAGAACCTCAGCGCGCTGGCTGGGTCCTCTTGTCTTCAGCGCTCTCTGTGCACGTCTGTTTCTGGTCTGCTGTCCATTTCACAAGGACGCCGTCCAGCGGCGCGAGGACCTGCCCTCGTAACTATCCTGTTTCCCGATAAGGTCATCTTCTGAGCGGCTGGGCATCCGTTCTCCAGCGCAGCTTTGGGGAGACCGCTGCACCCCATCCCAGGTTCGCTTCTGCGCTGATGCCCCTGCAGCTGCAGTCATGCCTCGGGGCCCTGCCACGTGACCTGCTGCCTCGGGGAAGCCTGGCGGGCACTGGCCCCAGGAGCACGGACTTGTGCGGGGAAGCCCTGGCCTCTGCGCCTGCTCCCGAGGCTGCAGGTGCGGCCTGGACTCCTGCTCACACCTCCTTCACCAGCAAACCCTTGTCTCTGTGGGACAGGGCGGGGAGAAACAGCGAGGCAGTGGGCGCAGGAACAAAAATCCCAGCAGAGGGATTATACCACCGGCGGATCTGTGGGACCCGTGCTTACGAGGGGCGCGCGTGTCCGAAGCCGAGAAGGCAGCCCCGCGTCTTCAGGGCTCAGGGCCGGGGCGAGACCCTTGCAGTTCGCGGGGAAAGGCACCGCACAGTTAGTGATGATTCCCGTGCTGGCCTTCGTGCGCGTGCCGCGACGCGCTGGACACTGCTGCCTCTGCCGCGGGTCCCTGTTGTTCTCTCGCCACCTCCCAACTCCATGTGGTGATGGCCTCTTGTGGCCGATGTCCGTTTTCTGAGATGCCTCGACGGCCTGTGGGTCAGCCATCGGGCGACAGCAGATTGGCGGACTCCTCCTGTGGTCTCTGCGCCCCAGCTCGGGCTGAGGTTTCCCTTGTTTCCTTGGTCAAACTGTGTTTCACTTGCCCTCCCCCTACACCTGTCTGAGCCCTGCCTGGGCCCTGCACCCTCAGAATTGTTGGGCGTAGAATCCTAAAGCCAGCGTGTGCTCCTGGAAAGCAGGAGGGAGACGTGGTTAAAACAACAGGCACCCGCTTTGCACGGGAGACTGGAGACTGTATCTGCACTTGTAAGCGCCAGCCTGGGGTGCAGCCGAGACCTCAGCATCCAGAAGTCCTTCTTCTGTCAACTCGAGGTTGTAAATTCTTGGAGAATATAGAGGTGCTGTCACATCTGTTTCTCTTCCTCTGTATAAAGAAAAATAAAATGCCATAGTGAATAAGCACCTCATAAATGCTTTTGCATTATGATGGAGAGAGAGAACCTGGAAGATGAGAGGGAGAAATAACCTCCCCCAGTTTGGCAGGAGCGAGACTTTTGGGGTGCTTGATGGGTTCAAACTCTTGACCTGGGTGGTGACTATATAAGGTTGTGTGTGCATGCATTTGTGCACATGTGCGTGCACGTGTGTGTGTGAAGCTGTTTGCATAACATTAGTGCACGTTTATGTGCAGTGGTGGCTGCAGGACCTGCAGGGAGAGAGGCATGGGGAGTCGGTGCTTCAAAGGCGCGGAGTTTTAATGATGCAACATGAAAAGCGTGTGAGGATGGTGCTGGGGAGAGTCACGCCATGGTGTGAATGCTCTTCATGCAGATGCACTCCACATGCTAACATGGTAACTTTACATTGTGTATGTGTATATGTGCTATATATGATGCATCGTTAGTTATAATGGAGATATATATGTAGATATAATAATAATGTACATATGCATGTATTCTTACCGTGTGCTGAATAGTGCAATGAATGTAGCAATGTTTTGGCTCCATCAAAAAGGGAAAGTGTAGAGCATAAAATAAATAGTTTCCCGCTGCAGTTTCATGTCAGGCGCCACCAGAAGGCTCCCATTGATCTCTGATCATCCCATGCAGGTGGACAAGCAATTTTCAGAGATCCCGGCTGCAAACTCAGCAGATTGTTGAACTCTGGTATAAATAGATTATTTCCCTCCAACGCCTTGCCCATCTTCCCGGCGCTGCTTCTGCCCGTCCGAGTCCTGGTAATGAGTAACCTGTCTTTATCCTGGCAGATCCTCCTTCACTATGATTTCAATGCCAAAGAAATGACTATTTGTATTGAACAAATTTAACAGAGCCCTAGTCCCCAGGAATTGTGTGTTTTTCTCCTTCGTGTTTGTTAATAGTTTGCAGATCACACTCCCTCGAGTTACTTAAGCTGTCTGGTCGAGCTGGGTGCTCTTCTGTCCCCTGCTGTCTTCCTCCGCCCTACATCCTCCTGGAGTGCACTCACACTTGACTTGGTCCAGCTGCACGTCAGCAATTTGGAATTAGCTGCACCTTTCATTTTCGGGGACACGCAGCATCGCGGATGACACGGGGTACTGCTGGGCTTGCCAATGCCACGCCACCTGGCCCAGGCACCCATTTATTGCTGGAGGCAGCGACCCAGTTCCAACCCGGCTCCTCACCCATCCCTCCCCTCCAGCCACAGCCCGGGGGGCCTTTGGAGGAAGGTGGCATCTCATCAAGCTCCTGAAGCACATGCAGGCCATAGCTAGGACTGCACTCAGCTGGCCCCTGCCTCGCTCGCTGTCCAGCTGTCCTGCTGGGGCTCTGCAGTCCTGGCTCCACCACACTGGCCTCGCTGGGACACAGGACAGGGCACAACTCTCTTCCTATGCCTGCAGTTGTGTCCTGGTCTCTGGCCAGCTTCCTTTGGCTGCACCTCACAGGGAAGCTTCAGCTAAAGGGAGGATGTACCTAGCTTCAGAGACATTCACCTGGGGGTTAGAGAATGAAGAACCCCCTCCCATGGACGTAGCAGCAGTTTTCACAAGGAGGGCAACTTCACACACTTATTATTGATCGGTAATGAATCAATAGTTAATTGCGCTCGTTGATTCAACATGCACAGAGCACTGCTCTACACGCGTGTTCTCTAGTCCCAGCTAGAAGTAGGGTGATGAAATGATGGTTTTATTGTTGCTCATTTAAATATTTTATAATACTTTATTACACATAATTTTAAAATACCACACCAGTGGCTTTGGCCTCATTCACATGGGTGCTTTGAGCAATATTTGCCGGCGGCAGTCAGTGTTAACTAGACTGTCCTTATTGATTAACTGTGTGTACCCATTTCCCCGTCAAGGACAGCGTTTCTGGTGGCTTAAGCAGTCCTGGAAAGGACTGGTTTGGGGTAATGTAGTGGGAATTGCTGCGGCGCCCACTCTCGTAGAGGGGAACAGTGTTTTTGCCCGGAGAGGCAAAAGAGGATACACTTGGGAGCCAGAGAGGATGGACGTGGTCGGGGCAACCACGTGATCGCGAGGGGACCAAGTGGTGGCGGCTTCCTCCTACGCGATCCGGTCAGCCGTGCGGAGGCCCCAAGGCTGTCCTTAGGGGGTCCCGAGGGAGCTGTAGGCCCAGGGCGGACGCCACCACCGCTGTCCAGATGCTCTGGGGACTTTCAGCAAGTCGACGCCGAAGCTACTACACAGTTGAAGACGGTGGCTTGACACTAATTTACTCACTGAGGACTTCTGGTCTTGCAGAAAATAGCACCCAGCCAGGGCGCCGTGAAGAGGTAATGCGTAAAGTTCCGACACTGAGTATGTCGGGTCGGGTTGGGTTTCACACATCATTTTTCACATTCACTGTCATGTTTCATAGGATTTTTTTTTTTTTACTTTTTAACGAAGACATCGTTTCATCAAGTCGAAAGTCCAGTGCTGATTATCCCATATTATCTAATATATCACAATGGTGTTCGATTTCTCTAGCAGATTAGGTCACCAGTAGCTTAATCAGTGTTGATTTTAGGCCACTGCTTTACAATTGATAAATTAAGGTGTTGATCTGATCATTGATAACGGGATTGATTATTTCTAAATAATTCCTATTTGCGCGTGGGAGCAAAGGTGTGTGAAGTGCATCTCTTGTGAAAGCAGCTCCTGGACTGTCACCCAGTTTGCACGTGGGGAAGAGTTGGTTTTGAAAGGACTGTCTGAGCATGTTTACAGCGTTACTAAAATGACTTAAAGTGGAAGTTTTGGGGGTGGCGATATTCAGAAAGTCTTCCGCTTGTTTCAAGGAGCAAGGTTTGAGTAGCTGACTGAATAATCACTTTGGCCACAAAGAGAATTGCAAGGCTCAAAATAATTTGCTGGCACCCCAAGAGGGCAGCCCAGTGAATGCCGCGCTCTGTCTGCGTAACCCCTGGACTCCAGTGTAGAGGGCTCGTCATCGCTCCCGAACTTGATTTATGGGGAACAGCTGTCTCCTGCCTGTGTCCCTGTGATGAAGCATCTCACCATCTTGAGTGCACCTCACTCCTTACAGAGGGACCACATGTTCAGACAGGTGGGAGAAGGAGTGGGTGCAAGCCAAGAGGAGGGAAGAACGCCTAAGTGGGAGATGGCTTTGTGCTAACAGAAGCTGAAGATGGTCACATTTAAGAGTCAGAAAAGACATAATAGGTGTCAGTTCCTCGATCTGTTACAGGCTACCAAGTCTACATGGCATATCCGCTGCTCAGCGGATCAGCTGTGCTTCTTAGAGATGAGATGATAGCTCAGTAACTGACTCAGGCTCGTGAGAAAGAAATGATTTCATGATCCATCACTCATCCCTCTGGTCCTCCTTTTTCCTGGCATGAGCAAAGGCCTAAGGGTGTATACTGCAATGCCAAGAAGGCGCTGGGGGAGGGGTCATGGGCCATAAGTTGGCAGTGGTTGTCACGACAACATGGGCTCTCTGAGGCCCAAGTCATCCCTTGCTCGGCTCCCTCCATCATCTGCAGGCATGATGGTGGCAGAGAAGCTGGGGTGCTGGCACTTAGAGTCCTCCCCAGGACACTGAAGCTGCCTTCTTGGGAGCAGGAGATGTCTGGCCCGGTGGGGTCTTTGGGGCTCCTTCTCCCACCCTGTTACCTCTTAAAGGCACTCTCACTATCACCGTCACCTGTTAAGGTCTCTTGTTTGAATGCCTACCATGGAATTCTGATCCAGTGGCCATGAGTTTAAGTGCCTGCAAGAATTAGGCAAATGAATGACTGAAGCTGATCCTCATGAGAGGATACAATCGGAACAGGTGGGTCTGTGCCAGAGAAGAGAGCAGTTCAAGTTTGAGGATGTTAGACACAAGGAAAGAGAGCAGCACACTTTCCTGGTCAAATGGTCCATTATATCTTACTTGACTTGGGTTTTAGCTAAAAGAAAGGGGAATGGTTTAAATTTTATACTTTATCTTTGTATGCCTTGGGCCAGGAAATGGAGTGGGGGTATAGTAGAGATGGAGGGAAGAAAGGAAAATTGTGGGAGAAAAAACACTAGTATTGAACAAATTATCTGGTCATGCATGCCTTAAAGAGAGAAGAGTGGCCTCCCTGGTGGCCTGTTACCAAGACAGCACGAGTTCAATCCCAGGTCAGGGAGCTGACCCACGTGGCGCAGCAGACTCTCCTGCTTTGCCTGCTGCTCCCCTCAGCAGTGTATTTCAGTGGATCTGCCTGTTCTGCTCCCCACTCTGTCTCTGGTGACTTCTCACCCCCTTTGCCACTGGCCTAGACCCCAGTTCTTATATGCATAAATATTTTTTATTTAAAAGATAGGTCTTTAAAAAATATTAATAAAGAGGCAAGAGCAAGTGTAAATTTGTATGAACCTCTGAATTAGAGAGACCTGTGGTTCCCTTCAGAGACTTGTAGTGGGGCCACTGTTAAGGAATAGCTGCTTATGGTGTTTCGTGGACTTCAGTGGCCATGTGAGGAGGGGATGAAACATTTATTTCTACAAGTTGAAGTTCAAAGACCGGAGTTCAGATGTTCTCCAGTTCACTCGCCTGACGTGAAATGAAGGTGCCCCTCAATGTAGAATTGGTGCCCTGTCACTCTGCCTGTTAACCACCTATCATCTGTCTCTCGATCTGTCTGTCCGTCCACCCACCCATTTGTCTATCCATCCACCCTTTTATCTATTCATTCACTCATCTCTATTTCTATTAGTTCACTCATCCATCTTTCTATGCATCTGTCTATCTATATATGTTTCTCCTAGCCCCTATCTTGTTTTCTCACTAATGCAACAGCATCTTAATTAATGCTAGAAAATACAGAGGGAGAAAATAAATATGAGGTTTAATTGAAAACATTCTCTGTCAACTTTGTATCTGAAGTAGTGTGTGTGTGTTCTCAGAGCCTCGATCAGGTCAAAAGACATTTATAGATTTGAATGCCAGCAAGGGCCAGGCCTGGAAGGCCACAGTGAGCCCATTCCCAGTAACGTTTGGCCTGAGGGGCATTTGGCAAAAGTGGAGCCTGCGGAAAGCACTTGGCCCCTGGAGAGTGGGGTGACCATTCTCCCACTCCATTGGTTGGATCATCCAGTATTTCTAAAAACATTCTTTCCAGGTTTCCATTTGAGATCTATTTTTTAAACATTGACCAAAAAATACATTGGCCCAATGAAAAACATCTTTAGGTTATTTCCTGTCCACGAATTGCTCCACCCACTCACCAGCACTGCGATGCCGGCCCCCGGGGGAGAGCGATGCAGACCATGTGTTGTGCAGAGTATCTGTGGAAGCAGAGAGGGAATGCACAGTTTAATATTTGAAGAGCAGAGTGCTTAGTTATTCCCTGTGCCCCAAGTTTTCCTATCAAGATGGGTCTGTTTTGCACTCTGTGTAAATCTAGAATTAGCAGAAATCGTGGGGGGGGGGGGCTCCATCATCTAAAATAATAAGGAAGACGAAGTCNCTGTGTAAATCTAGAATTAGCAGAAATCGTGGGGGGGGGGGGGCTCCATCATCTAAAATAATAAGGAAGACGAAGTCCCTCACCTCTCCAACTGCAGTGACAAAGTGTGTACAAAGTGACGGTGGCAGGCTCTCCGTTGTCCTGGTTTGAACACCCAAGTCCTGCATCCCAGGATGCCCCCACACCCTGTCAAACCGAACAAACTCTCACTGGCTGTGACTGGAAGCCTGCAAGCGCTGCAAGCAGGGAGGTCATTGTACGTGCCTGATTGAGATCCTGCACGTTGGTGGCTCTGTGTCTCTCCTAGCTGCCTGGAGAGGGCCAGCTGGGAACTTCTCTCCATCACTGTTTGTTTAACGGCTTAGCTTGCTGCTGGTCTCCCCAACCTGCCTGGCCATTATGCATCTTGATGGGACTACCTATGGGCGATTTTAACAGGTGCCTTGCCACCTGCCCAGTGCTGCAGATGATTCTGCAATTTAGCTAATGCATTTTAATTATTTAAGTGACATTTTCCCTCATGCAATTTTAGGTAGAAATGTAAATGGACCAGGGACTCGTTTGGCAGCTTCTTCCATGTGATGTGTAAATATATAACTCGTGGTCAAACTCAGACTCAAGCAAGGGATCGGCAGCCCTCACCCCATACACATGATGCATTTTAATATTAATTCCTCCTTGTCCATATATCAATAATTGAGCACTGCATCGATTAATATGCCGGGCAAATTGCATCCCCCATCCGCTCCTTCAGGATGGATTTCTGTAACAAAGATAATTTTCAAGATAAAGCATACAATTTAAAATGAATTAAAAAGAACAGCTAATAAAGTGGAATTGATTCCAGGAAGGAAAAAAAAAATATTTGGATCATTTCAGGAAATCTTCGTTGTGCATCGCAGCCTGTGGATTTTTGCACAGAGAACCTGTCGAGATGATCAGGTTGCATGCGTGCTGCAATATTTCCCAGGTCTGCAACTGCAAAGGATGAGAGAGAAGGAAAAAGACACACACACACACACCCCACCCCCACTCCCCGTTTCCTAATGAGAGCGAAATGTATCAGCTCCATTGGTAGGGTAGGACGGCTAAACATTTGTGCGAGCAAGTCGTTTGAGGCTTTCCATTTGCTGGGTTGAGTTAGTGGGGTTCGTGTTGCTTTTGATTTGCTGAATTGGCACAGCAGCTCCGGCCCATCCCGGCGCCCTCGCGTTCCGGCGCGCATCGGGCTGGGCGGCCCTGCTCGCGGCGGCGGCTGCGGCTCGGGCTGCTCGGAGCCAGCCGCAGTGTCGCGGCGCAGTCGGTAGATGGCTGTAGACAAGTGCGCTGAGTGTGGGGAGGCCTTGACCCGACCGGAGGCTGCTTTTATCTGAAGTACATTTAAAGAGATAAAGGGGACGCCGGTGGCTGCGCGCACATGCCTTCCTTTTTCTCTGCGGCTGGAGCTTTACTTTGAGTTCACAAAAATTCTCAGATGCTGGACTCGTGCAGACGCGCCCGCTGCAGAGGATCGCCGGCTCGCTGTGGACTCCGCCCGCCCCGCCCCGGGACTCCGGCACCTCCCACCAGCCCTCGGGACTCGCGGTGGCGCCCGCCTGTTATGATTACGCCGTCGCTATTATTGCTCACACCACCAGTGCCATCGGGGCTAAAGCGTGCGCATTTGCTCCTTACGCAGCCACCCCGAGAACCCGTTGCCTAAACAGCCTTGACAGGAAAGAGAGGCAAGGCAAGAGTTAGAAAGGAGAGGAGAGGGGTGGGGAGAGAAGGAGAGAGGCAGCGTGCAGCAAGTCACATCACACACGGTGCCACTGAAGGAATGGCATTCTCGTAAACTCATAAACAAGCACACCAAGCCTTGTGTAAGGAAAGAAGAGGGACTCTGAGGACTTGACAGGAAAAGGCAAGATTTTCTACCCACTGGTTTCAGTTTTCTTCCAGATACTCTGGGTGAAGTAAGGAGACTTCAGAGAGCCCTTTCTTCCCTGATTTCTCTTGCAAGATGATGATGTATCTGTGGGTAGGTAGCCTCTCTCTCGCTTTCTCGCTCTCTCTCTCTCTCTCCCTCTCTCTCTTTCTGCCTCTGTTTCTCTCTGATTAATAAATGGACTTTGTGGGGGGGGACGCGTGAACCCACAGGGATTGCGTTTTGTGTAAGGTTATTACGCGGTGGTGGGACCACCTCGTCCTGCCGGGACCACCTTGTCCTGCCCTGTATGTGCTTGTATTTCCAGTGGGAGTTGGGCAAGACAGGATTCATTAGCATGAAGCTGCAATTTTATTTCCAGTTGCAGAAAGGAAACAAACAAACAAAAATGTGTGGATACATACAAGGCTTTCTCTTCTCTTGAAACACTGCAACGGTGCATTCAGAAAGGGAAAGAGCCAAGGTCTGGGGGAGCAGGTGGGGCGGGAGGGGACTCGCATCACTTGTAGCTGAGCAGGGTTTCACAGAATTACCAGGAATCAACTGTTCTCAATCGTGGTGGCATTTTTTTGTTTGTTTGGTTCCGTTTCCTCGCACAAGTGACTACTCATTTGTCATCTGAGGGATGAGAGTGTAGGCAGGAGCGGAGGGCGTTATTTGCCCGGACCAGGTGTGTTTTTATATGGGTATTTTACAAGGTTGGACTTGAGAAAGGTGGATTTCCACGGATTGCCTTCACTAATAAACAGTATTCAGCTCTGTTCGTTTCTGTTTGGGAGCTGCATTGACATAAAAGCGTAGTCGTGGTCATCTGTGGTTGTGATTGACGGTTTTCGCTGTTGAACCATTTAAAACATAACCACGTAGCCTGAAAGGCTTCGAAAAAATTCCTGAATCATGTTTTGGGGGACACATATTTGTCCTGGTTTCGTTTGGCCTCTGGAAGACATGTGTGCATCTGTCACCCCATCACCCAAAGTCCTGGCTCTCTCATTCCACGGTGGGCACAGGGACCCCGCTTTTCCAAGGGAGTGGGCGGCTCCAGGGTAAACTATGGGGTTCCACATCAGCGCCGTCCTTACCGTTGCTTCTGCTCTTTGGCAGACTCAGAAAAGTCTCTTTCCACCTCCTTCCTCCAGTCTCTCTTGTCCACCAGTGCAGATGCATCAGCTGACCCTGCTCTAGGGAAGAAAGCCTCTTTGTGGGTTCTTTGTTAAGCACTGGGTCCCTGACCCTGCCGGCACCTCGCCTGCAGCACCCCTCAGGGCCCTTGGGGATGGAAGGGTTTTTTCTCCCCCCTTCTTTTCCTCCTTAGTGACCTGGGTTCCGTTCCCTCCTGGCTTACGTTTGCACAACCCAATGCCACAGATTCTGCCAGGTGGGGACTGCAGGTTTCTGTCCTTAATTTGTTTTCATTTCAGGACAAGTCCCCTCTTGAAACTTGTCTATTATTTAAGAGGTGTTTGGAAGGTGCTAGTCGCTGGTAAAAATGGCACACACCTACCAGGGAGTTTTACCTGAGAACACTCCATGCTCATGTGGTTCATTTCCGATGGAGACAAGTGAAATATGGCATGCTTACAGACGCTGGTTTTTGAGCAGTAGAAAATGAGTCACGTGGGTTGATGGGACCACCATTAAGGCCACAGGAGGCCGGGGTTTCAGGGAGAGGAGTCCACTTGGGTTTCATGTCATGAGTGGATTCTGGCTCGTGGAAGCAACTGCAGTTCCCTTTGGCTGGGGAGAGTCAGGGTTTACCCGCCCTACTTTTCTCTGAGTTGCTGAGGGACATGGTTGCATTTATCATGATGCGTGCCGGGGCATGCTTGCACCCCGAAGCCAGCACCCAGATCGCAGGCCCCAGACCGTCTCCTACCTGCAGGCTCACCTGCTTCTTCACAGCTCGCCTCGACTCTCCACAGCCACGGCCCTCCCTTCCTATTGTCCTCGTTCCCACCAACGTCTGGCCGGCTCCGTGTCTTTATTAACTACATTTATCAAATTGAAAAATGGTGGCTCCCTCCCTACCCTGTGCCCAAGTTTTCTATTTACATCTTTAATTCAGAGCTTTTGCTCTGTGGTCAAGAAATGGCAAGACTTTCAGCGACAACAGCTGGGCCCCTGCTGGTTCGAGACAGGAGTTAGGCAGCCCGTGGGGAGGATGGGGAGGGAGGGGGGTCAGGGTGTCCGTCCTGCTCTTTTTTTAACGTGGCGGTTCTGTGCTGGGCTCCTGGTGTGCAAACGAGGATGCTCCTGTGTGGCTGGGACCTCTGCTGAAGAGCCCCTCTGGCTCGAGGGAAGACGCCTCAGTTCTATCCCCATGCAAGAGCCCTCGTGTAGTCTTGTGGATAGAAGGACGCTGGGGAGACGTGGGATACAGCCCGGAAGGCTCCGGTTTGGGTTATTTCCACCACATTTCTCAAACGCGTGCAGGAGGCTCATTCGAAGCCTGTTTCTCTGTTAAGCATGTGACTGCAGTGCATGTATTTTTATTAAGATGGAAGATTTTTGGGGGGGGCTGGAGCAGGTGGGGTGACATCTCTCTCCGCCTCTGTGCGCACTCCATCATCTGTGTGTCCGGCTGACTTGCGGGTGCCAGAGCACGATGAAGGCCCAGAGTCCGTGAGACGATTCCAGGTGGGGGATGGGCCCTTATAGCCCCATCTAACACCTGTCCGGTCTTTCCCTAAATTTCTCCCAGAAGTTTCTCCTATGTAAGGTCAGGCGAGCCGTTTGCGCGGCACCTTATTCCCGCTGGGTGCGGGTGAGCCGGGTGCGGGATGAGTTGTGTTCTCTGGCGGGCTGTGAGCCCTGCTCAGCTTCCACACTGCTGCCAGAACCGGTCTGGGGAGGGGCTTTCCCCGGGGACTTCTAGAAACAGCTGGAAAGTCACCTTGCTGTGTGATAAGACCGGGGGCTCCTGAGGAGCACTGACAAGGACACTGGGGTGTGGCCCCTCCAGCATTAGACTTTCTTGGGGTGCAGGTGACCTGCATCTTCCCAGGACTGGGCAGAAGCCACTGGCTTATCTGACTCTGAGATAAGCGGCCATTTGTCTCCTCCTGCACCTCCTGCCCCAAATGGCTCTGAGCTACGCTCCTGTGCAGCAGGCGCATTTTCGACTTTGTAACCTTTTTGTCTCTCACATCTGGCCTCTCAAGCAAACATGTCAGTATTATGCCAGGCACTCACCTCTGCTCATTTCTGTGCTAAGTGCTCGCCCTCTGCTCTGGTCACGTGCAGTTAAGATTCCGCCATTTTCGGGTAACGTCCTTGCTTTATAGCATGCACCCCCACTTCAGACAGCAGGGTGCACACGTGCCTCCTAGGCTGGAGGGGAGCAGCAACAAGTGGGCGTGCCTGAGTGACGTCGTGCTCAGACGGGGAAAGCCCCCTTCTCCACATGCACTGCTGGTAATCACTTCAGGCAGGATACCCCAGACCGCAAGGTCCTTCCGTGGGGTCCCACAGCCCTTGCCTCCCCACCTCTGCTCTGTGCTGGCCTTGACAGAAACCCCACCAGCTGGAATACCCTCACCCATTCTTAGCCAACTCGTGAAGGAGCTAAACTTACCTGCAGCCTGCCCAGCATTTGCATCTCATCCTGGGTATTTGGGGAGCTTCTGAATCCTCCCATTTGTCTCCTTAGGCTTGAGGCATCTCTGACCTGTGCTCCCCACTTGGCACTTGGTTATAAACTGGTGATAGAGGATCTAATGGGTAGATTCAGGCTGGATGGGAGACTGTGCATAAGTTAGGGCTACAGATGTCAGGGTTACTATGTCGGGGCCATCATGCCAATTTAACTGAAACTCCTTTAGGGCAGGAAGAGCACCCCTTCTTTTATTTTACACTTGCCTTCCCCCTTTGTGTCAAACAAGCAATACGCACGCCCTATGTAGTCAAATGAGTGGGAGGCAAAAAAATGTGCTCTGATCTTTCTAGCACCTACAATCTATACCAGTTAATTCTTCTGCTTTTCTGACACAGACATACACACGCCACGAGATTTTCATAATTTGCAAACAAACATTATTATGAGGATTATAAGCCACACCAGTGACTGACTACAAGGGTTTGTTGGGTGTTCCTGCTCTCTGTGCATGGGTGTGTAAAAGCCAAAATGCTGTCACCTGAAGAGACCGTACCAATTGTGAAACACACCTAAGTTCAGAGACACTGAAATGTCGGAAAATAAAGTCTCGAGGGAAGGCATTTGAAATGAGATCACGCTGCTTCAGACCTTACTGTTTTGGAACCTGCTTTTATAACTGAACATTTTGTGCCATTCTGTATTTTCTGCAGCAGCGAGTTGGATGCTGGCGCAGACGGCATTGCAGCGCTCAGCGAGGCTGTTATTAACTGACTCTGTAATTGTCATTGTGCCTGCAGTGTAACCCGGCCTGGTACCTAACATGCGATCACATATTCAATCAGCAAACGCTCGGTCAGTGTGTGGGTTATTTATGAAGCTTGAGTGAGCACCAGCTGAATGCCAGTCATTTTGCTAGGCTTTGAAAGAGCGGGCAGAAGAGAGACTAAACGTCTGGAAGAACAGGGAGCGATGGCACACTGATGCAGGTCACACGTCTGCCCGGTGCCTGTGCTCAGGACACGCAGCTGCTCCCCTTGCCAAGCGCTAGCTCAGACACCTTCCGCCACCCTGTCAGTGCCTCTTCTGCTCTGCGTGGTCATTTCTTCCCAGTTCCTCCAGCCATGAGTTTGACGCTTCTTTTGTGTGGCCACTTGGCCAGAGATGGCAGGCAGCAACCAGGAAACCTTTTTTCATTGTTGTTATCGAGGAGAGAGATTTCAGGGCTTTATCCCAAAGCTGAGAATTTCTATGTTTTCTCCAACTGGACCGCTTGGTAGCAAAATGCCCCAGGAATACAAAGATGACTCCTTTCTCCCCAAAGAATTCTGACTCAGAAATTTATTTCTATCCACTTGGCAAGTTCTCCGGGCCCCTGCTGTCACCGGACGTCTTAGTTAGCGGCTGAGAGAAGTAGGCTCAGTGCTTCCTAGGTCAGCCACGCTCATCCTCACTCGTCCCTTATTTTTCTTGACTGTAATGTACACCAACACCTTCCCTCTGTCAGCGGAGGGCCGCTCAGGGCCCCAAACAGGCATTGTCCTTCCAAACTTCAACCCCCTTTTACTTCTTCCTCCCAACCCACCTACACTTCCGCCTCCAGCAAAGGCACTTCCTCACGTTACTTCCCGATGATTTCAGACATGTGGAAAGGGCTCTTTGCCCAGCGTCCGCACGGCAGACGTCACCGCCTGGCCAGCTGCTCTCCTGGCGGAAGGGACGGGTTTCCATGAACATCAGCCTTCCGGTTGATGGAGGGGCCCGCGGGAGCGAGGGGGGTTCATTTGTGAGTTACATCTTCTTGCCTCTGGCTTAACCGTTGCGGCCTCCACTCGCTGCAGACTCTCGCTGGCAGAGGGAGTAATACGTTATTTTCCGCTTGAGCACCCAGAAGCCATTGATGTAAATTGATCGGTACTTTTTTTGTACTTTTCTGAAATTCTGTTTACATGCACATTCCTCTTTGTCTGTAAAGTGATTTCTATCATAAAGCCCCATCCATTTTTCTTGCCCATCTAACAACAACACTAAACTCATTGAATCCTTGTGTCTAAAGATTTTGCAAGAATAATGATTTAACTGCCCAGGGCAGCTCTGAGGCAAAGAAAACAGCAGTATAGAGACTGGCCAATGCTTTTTGGGACCTTGCTGGGGCTAAGGTCTGTGTTTACTCCTCCCTAATATATGTTTTAAAGCAAAACCTGATGGGTGTTCATAAAGAGGGTTATGGAGGCTGCGTTGAAGTTTTAAACATAGTCCTGGCTGACTCCCACTCTGCAAGCTCTTTCACTCCAAAGGATTGTAAAAAAGCTGACTTAATGCGAAGCAACTGTTGTGTTCTTTATTTTACATTTTGAGTGGTGTTTCATATACCCTTAGAAAATTTCGCAAACCTCAGACAACTACTTGATCAAATGATGCAGGTTTGAACGACATAAGCAAATTAGTTTCTGTACAAACCTTGTGTCCCCATTCAGAGAAGAACAAATTGAAAAATTGATATTCAATACCAACAAGATAATTTCGGGAAGCAACGGCGTATTGTTTTGACAACTAAGGAACAAGAAGCTTTCAGGACAAGTAGAGAGAGAATTGCACATCGCACTTGCCATTTATTATCCTAAGACATCTCAGGTGGAAATGCAAGAAAACAATTGGGAAGGAGAGGCGGTGTAGGAAGAGGAAGATTTGGACATGATTGGGAGAAATTTGATGCTGTTTCAAGCTGATGTGGGTGGGGGAGCCCGATGCCTTGGCTGCCTCTGCCTTCTGCATCTCAGCCCCCTGTGGCTTTATCACAGAGAATGAGACTTCAGATGTTGGATGCTGGATTGATAACCCCAGGGGCCTTGATGTGGGGACTTCTCTCTTCCTTTTGCAGTTTTTTATTATTGATATATTGTTCATTTCACTCTAGAGTCTGGCCAGTAGATTAGGTGGTATGACTGAGTGGGAGATGACCTTAGACAGGAGAGAATATAAAGGGATATGTGTGTTTGTGTTTGTGGAGAGAGAGAGAGAGAGAGTGAGAGAGAGAGCGTGCTCTGCCTACATGTAATTAACTTGCTATGGATAACATTTGGATTATCTGTTCTCTTTGGTTACTTAGAAGTTTTGCTCCCATCTCTTAATAACTGAAGACAAGGCTTTGCTTTTCCAACACATCAGAGACATAGGTTCCTTGTATGATAATCTTTTTACTACTAAACATTGACCAGCAATTCTGTCATTTGCAAATCTGTTTCTGTTCTCAACAAAGCTCGCGCTTTTCTCTCATTCGAACTCTGCCCGAACCGCTCAGTGGCCGAGTGCCCGGCTAGACGGCCGTGGGCCCGGGAGCAGCCCTCCTCTCCCCCAGCAGCCCTGCCCCGTTTCTCTAGGTTGCACTGTGATCCTTCCAGATGAGGAAGCACCCCGAGTCTTGCGCAGACCTGGGTGCAGGATGCACAGCTGGCGGGGACCCCAGAGATGTTTGTTGATGGTGGTCATGTTTACAGATCCCGGTGTAGCACTAGACAAATGGAAATCAGACGCTGCACTGACCTATTCAAAAGTCATGACTGAGTCTCCAGTGTGCCTGACACTGTGTGGACTGAGGGTTGGGGACACCGGCACGAGCTGGTCCCAGTCCTCACTGAGAAGGTGCCCACAAGACAGCATGACAAAAGCAAGGAAAGTGGCAGTGAAGGAGCAGCTGCAGCAGACTCAGTGTCTTAGGTAACAGGTATGTTTAGCTAAGGGTGAAGTTGAGCTCCAAAGGGAAGCTGAGTCCTTCCAAAGCCAGGTGGGTGCAGGTATCACGCCCTGTCCTTGAGACTGTGACTCAGTTTCCCTTATCCAGTTTCCTTCGTGCTCTCCCACCTGGTGGGGAGGCAGGCCTGGGGTTCCCAGCTGAGCCATCGGGACAGCAGCGTCCTGCACCAGTCAGCCACCCTCATGTCACACGTGCGTGGCAGGTTCTGGAAGTGTCCTGAGGCCAAGTCTGGGGACTGGGATGGGGTTACCTGTTCACTCGCCTGAGCCTATTTCTGAGTCTTCACGCCTAGGCCAGGCCTGGGTAAAACACTCTGGGTTTGGGGTCGGCTCCAGCGAAACCCCCAAAACAAACAAACATGAACTGAGAGTCTTGAAGAGGTGGTTTCCCTGGAAATATGAAAGGGCTGTTACCGGAGGAGAAGTGAATGGTGATTGAGTAAAAACAACAGATGCCTCCACACAAATAAATAAGCGCTGTGATTACAGCTTGCAGCGAGGTGTGAGCCGGAAGAGAAGGCTCCTGCGGTGGGGGGCCAGCAGAGGGAGAGAGATGAGAACCTGGACCACACTCCCCCAGCAGGGCCCTTCTCAACTGGGGCCTGAGGCTGGCCCGGCCAGCAGAGGGGAGGCCCGGGAGGAGTGCAGGGAGGAGACCTGGTGTCTGGCAGCTCCAGGCGGCCAGGTTGGCCAGAGCTCAGCGTACCAGGGCCCTGGCCAGGAGGTGGTTCCGAGGGGAGCTCAGGTTGCTGGTGCCCAAAGCCAGAGATCCTCAGGGGTCACCAGCAGCCTGGGATGAAAGCCAGGGGGCCCCAGGGCGAGCAGGGTGGGGGGGCAGGAGAGGGAGGTCTAGCTATTTTCCCATTTTGATTGAGAAGCCATAGGGAGTTGAGTCGCTTTTCTCCCAGGTTCGAAGCACCTCTCCATCTGCTCCACAGAAGCAAAGTCCACCCCCGTGTGCCTCTGTTGGAGGCCGGCATGCAGGCATGCCGCTTTCTGCTTCCAGCTCTGATGCGCATTTTCAAAGAAACCCGATCCTCAGGCCCTACAAGAGCTCCCTCACAGATGCCAAATCAGCAGGCGTCCAGTGCGTATTTACAGAAAAATCTGATGGGCCAGTGGGGGTTGGGCTAAGGGCAAAACTGAGCAAAGGGACAAAGGAAAGAGAGGAAGCCCTGAGGTTTCCTGCAGAGCAGGGGGAAAGGGCCAGACCCTTGAGAAGCCCCCTGCCTCCCAGGAGGCCTGCTGGATGTCCACTGCGCTGCTGGTGCACGATCAGAAACACAAACGGCTTAATAATAGTGAGCATGGCCAGGAATTTCAAGTCCCTTCAAGGGCATTTGACTTAAATGAGCTCAGTGATGGAGTATTCAAGTAAAGAGGGTGTTGTTAATGTGCTAAATTAAAAGGCTAATCAAAGAGGCCAGAGCTACAAATGAGAACAGGAACACAATTAGTTAATGGGGGATTGAGAGGAATACCAAAGGGAGGGGCTTTTCCCATGCGCAGGAGAGTGTTCCAGGTTCCCTGAAGCCCTTGGTATTTAAAACCAGTGGAAGGGGAAGGACTCACCCCCATGTCAGTGGGGACAGGAGGCCAGAGGGCACTGCAGGGCCACATGGCCATCGCCACCACATTTCCTGAGGCCCCGGGGCGCCAACAGAGTGGCCATGAGGGGGCTTTGCAGCAAGGCAGAGCTGGGTTCAAAGCCAGACCCTTCCCCCACCCTGACGGCCCTTGCCTCGGCATCTCTGCTGTGAGCAGGCCCGGTGCAGCACAGGAAGCTGCCTTGGCTCACAGGGCTGGGCTGGGCGTCCCAGAGGCAGCAGCTCCACCGCCAGCGGCTGTGTCCTGGGTTGGTCCTGTTGGTCGTTGTGGTGCCGGAAGGCCTGGGGCAGGTTCTCAGTGATTCCGCAGCGGGTCGGGGGAGGCCTGGAGCCCTGGTGCCTTTTTCAGGCTTTTATTGCATCATCATATCAGAGGCGACCAGGTGCACAGCCGTCAGGGGCCGGGGCCAGGAGGCTGGCGGGGCTCTGGTGCCTCTGCTACTACTGCTGCTGCTTCTGCCTTTCTCTCCGTCCTTCTCTGCTTCTGGCGCCCTCGTGAGGCCGCCCTCACAGGCCCGTGTCTCAGCCCAGATGCGCCCAGCTGCACACGCCCACACCCTGCTCCAGGTGCCGTCGTCAGGCACGCGTGCAGGACCGCAGGGGTCCGCGGTCGGCACCCCTGGCGGGAAGGCGGAAGGGCCTGGCAGTTTCTCTGACCCTGCAGTCGTGAACAAGGATCCAGCTTGCTCAGCCTTTGCCTGGTGCCCTTCCCGGCAGGTGACAGTGGAGACCCAGGGACTGTGCAAGGGGCTCGGAGGAGCCCTGGCCGCGAGTGGAGCTCGGTAGAAGTGACTGTTACGACACACAGCATCGTGCGGGTTTGTCTGTGAAGCGCGAGGGTGGGGTTCCTCTCCCGCTGGCCCCTGTTGAGATGATTTTGAGGAACCTGGAGCGTGGAGCCAGCCCAGCCTGGGTTTGGCTCTCTTCCTGCCAGGTTCTCCGGCGGGACCGCACGCACTTGGCGAATCCACCTCTGAACCTGGGCTGACACCTGAGAAGCTTAAGGATGAACTGTGAGGACCAGCGCCCAGTGCACTGCTTGTGCGCTGGAATGTTCTCTGTTCCCTCATTGCTCAGTAAGGCTGCGAGCGGACGGGAAAAGCCTCAGAGGAGGATGAAAGAAAAGAAAATAGAAGATGAAAGCAGTTCTTTAAGGAATGGATTAATCTTGAGTCCTCCTATGTGTTCTGAACGTCGGGTGGAGGAAAATGGCCATGGAAAGCATTCTCCTTTTAAAAATAATTATGGTTGATTTCTGCATAAAATAAAAGTAATGTCTGAATACGATAAAATGGACATTTGAATACAAACATGAATCCCCCAACTTATCAATTACTACAGCTAATATTTGGTACATTTGTCTGTCTTTTAAAATATCAAAGGATCTGAATTTTCTCGAATTTCTTTTGCCTCTAAAATCACGATCATGCTGGAAATAGATTTTCATCAGTATTATTTTAGAACTATGTGCTGATGCTACTGAATTTTTCAAAGATAAGTGTTTTTAAGCATTTGTCATTCTTTAGCATTTGGATATGCCATAATTTACTCAGCCATTAGTGTTTTCTTTTTAACATAGCCAGTGATAAGTATTAATGAAATGAAAGATGAATTAGGTAACTTATAGCTTTAAATGTGCAAATGGATAGACCATTCAGAGGAAAATGGCAAATGGACATAGAGCATCATGTTTATCCTCCCCGATGGCCAAAAAAACCCACAAATGAAATCAAACATTTTGTCAAATTGAGAGTTCTTAAAAGGAGAAAATACTGATTGCCAGAGTTTGAAAATACTCATTTTCATCCATTTTGGGCTAGACTCTAAATTGTTAAAGAGGTTAGTTTGCACGTAGAAAGTATATTTTTTATTAAAAGAGATACTTCTACTTGAGGATCTGAAAAAGGGATTCTTTTCCAAGAAAATAATCAGAGACAGGAAAAAAAAAAGATTCTGGGCAAGAGTATCTGATATTAAGTTATTTCAGTAGCCTCAATATTTTCTCAAGTTTTCATGCAGAAAAGGACAACCACCGTCAGGATGTGATAGTTTTCAGGGTATAAATAAGCGCTGCTTCACCTGCACACCCACTGGGGTCAGAGCTGGCCAGGCCAATCCCGGGGCAAAGAATCTGGTCTTCTGTCCACCTTTGATGCTCTCCGTGAGCCTGGAGAAATGCCTGTTCCCTGGCATGCAGAGGGGATGCTCTTCACTGAGTAGAAGAGGGGTGCAGGAGAAAGTAATGCTAATTAATGGCTAGAAACCTCTAGTTACATTCTAGGATATTGATCATCATCAGCATGGAATATAGCAGCGCATTGGTGGATGAGAACAGAGAAAGTACCAGAATTTAGAAGAGGGCCTTGCTGGTGGCCTAGGGGTTGAATCTTAGTGCTGCTACTACAGCACCCATGAGTTCCATCCCCAGCCAGGGCGCAGCAGACTTCTCCTGTCTCCCCGCTGCTCCCCTCAGCAGTGTATTTTAGTAGACCCACCTGTTCTGCTCCCCACTGTCTCTGGTGAATCCTCTCACCCCCCATACCGCTGGCCTGCACCCCAGTTCTTCTATGCAAAATAAAAAACACGCTCTTTAAAAATGAAAATTTAGATGGAAGGTAGAGGCTCACAGGGAGAAAGGGTGCACCAAGGTGACACCTTCACACACGTGTGCAGAGGGGACGCCAGGCATATATTGAGAAGAGACACTGCCTGAAAAACTCACGTGACTGGTGAAGACTAAGATGAAATTGTATTGTAAGGTTATTAGAAGATGCTGTGTAGGGTCAGAGAAAAGTGTCAGGCTTTTCCACCTTCCCACCATTGGTGTAATGATGAACACCTGCAGTTCCTGCCCTAAGTGGGCATGTGCAAGTGGGTGCACCTGCGTTTGGACATAGGGCATATGAGGGCAGCGTCACAAGGACGCCAGCAGAACAAGAGAAGCAGCAGCAGCAGTAGAAGCAGAGATGAGAGGCTAGAGAGTGCAGAGCATGGAGATGTGCCGGGGCTAGGAAGCTGGCCAGCCTCCTGGCCCCCAGGCACCCCTGCCTGCCGTGTACCTGGTCACCTCTGAGATAGTGGCGTAATAAAAACCGAAAACGCCACTGAGGGCTCCAGGACTCCTTTACCCTGTCTGCCCGAATCATCGAGAACTTGCTCTGTTCCCCTTGCTGGCACCACATGCTGCTTATGAAGGCAAGAGACTAAGATTTTAAGGGTAGGTTTTCTTTTTCATTTTTATTTGTATGTGTTTACATTATTGTTCGTTTTTGTACAATGTTTTATTTCTCCTCTAAGGTGTTGTCCTCATAAAATCACTACCACCAGGAGAGCTGTGAACCCTCACCGTGGACTTCAGTGTTCTCCCCTCCTGGTTTTGATCCCTCTCCCTCCCCCTCCCCTGTTGAATAACTCTGATTTATAGTTTCTCTTTTTTCCCCACATCTCTTAGATAATTTTCCTATGTTCCCTCCTGTAAATGAAACCATCTGATGTTTTTCTTTTTCCTCCTGATTTATTTCACTGAGCACAATCCTTTCCAGCTCCACCCATGTTGCTGTGAATGGCACGAGCTTATCATTTTTGATTGCTGAGTAATATTCCATTGTGCATACAGATGGCATCTTCTTAACCTGGTCATCTATTTGGGGGCATCTCGGGTGTTTCCATAACTTAGCTATTGTAAACAGTGCTGCACCGAACATAGGAGTGCAGGTTTCCTTTAGAATTCATATTTTTGTATCCTTTGGGTCCATTAAGGGTGGGTTTCTGTCGTGCCATGTTTTGGTGCTGGCTGGCCACCAAGACAAACGTCAGTTTTGCGCACAAGGCTGTCCCTGTCCCAGCAACCCCTCGGTGCTGGAGCTTGGCTTGTGCTGGCAGTTCTGACTTCTAAGATAGCACTGGTACCGGGGGCGAGAGTCTGATCGCAGATGCAGAGATTGCACAGCTGGTGAACCGATCACGGCAGGGAGACTGCGTGTGGACCCCAGCCCCCGCGTGCTCCCTGAGCACAGCGCCATCCCCTGGGCTGTATCTGCTCCAGGCCAGGTGCCACTTCTTTGTGTGATGATCACAAAAGCAGCAATTCTTGTACCCAGGTTGGAGGGTCTGCCTAGGGGAGGGCACTTTTTTTGTTTTAACTCACAACAAAACAGTGTAGGTTTGCCAGAGTCTACTCTTTTCCTCTGCAAAAGGAAACATTCCTTTCCTGCATGGATTTTCGATCCAGGTTCAGCTGCCGCCTGCAGGGTGTTCCTTGTGGAAATGCAGATGAGACAGGCAGGTGAAATTGTCCTCTTGACTGTGCTCGGTGGAGACACTTCCTTCTGCATGTGTCAGAGTGGTGGATCCCACCAGACTCTAGGAGAAGGGGGCCGGAGCCTCGGAATTGGCTTTAGTGAGGTGTTACACAGTAACCTCAAGCATCTACTTTTTCAGATGTCTTCACAGGATTTAAAGGAAGAATAAAACATGCCAGGATATTTATGAATCATGAGATTTAATAGAGACCAAAGTAGATCTTATTATTGATGTGCTTACTGCTTCATTAAATTCCCCTTAAGGTTTGCGGCATGGATATGGATCATTTGCAATAATAATTATGCAGTGATCGATTGATTGGGTCTGACATTGCACTTGTCACCTTGAAATGCAGAATCCATCTATTTTCAACAGTGTGAACATTTCTCGCTAATCTTGCACACCAGCAGGCCATAGTTTATTTTATGGAGAAAGTACAATTTATAAAGTTTGGAGACTTAACATTAACCTTTTGCTAAAAAATGAAGTATCACTTGTCATTTTACAAAGAAATGAAAATCATCCAACCAGCAACTTTTTGAGATTAGAAAACACAGTCTAATTTCAAAAGAACTTTTCAAACCAAAAATGCATATACTTGCAAGTGAGTCCTACAAATAGATTGTGTGTATTGGAGTTGGCTAAGCTTTCTCATGAGGCATGGGTGGTACAATTGTAGACTACAGTCTAACCCTGCTTGTGAACATACTACACACACATCCATCTGTCCATTTTTCTGTCCATCCCTCCATCTGTCCATCCGTCCATCCGTCCATTCTATCTATCCATCCATCTACCCTCCCACCCACCCACCTACCCTCACACTCATCCGTCATATAGATATATATCTACATTTATGATCTGTCTATCAATTATCTATCTACTATTTACCTAATTCTATCTATCTAATTCCCTCTGCACCTACAAAGAATAAAGCAAAACTTTATTTCTGAAAAGTATGGGTGCTTTCGAAGCCTTCTGCACCAGAAGTTGCTGTGTGGTACATAGTTTGAAGACTCAAGTATTTCCAAGTTGTGATTTTTAAAAAGAGAATGGAAAATCAGTGACCTTATTTTCCTGCACTTGCACCGGCTTTGCTTTCCAAAACTTTAATTGTCTGAGCCAGGTTTGCAGTGAATCATTTGTAGAGCTGCTTAGGGAGGGCCGGGCGCCGGGCCTGGTGTTGGCCGCAGAGCAGGAGGTGAACCTGAGCTGGCCCTTGTCCACGTGGGGCTTGCGTCCTCCCAAGGAAGCAGCGGCTGAGCCCAGCCAGCTGAGTGTGGAAATGCCCTGTAGTGGCCGGTCTGAGAGACCTGCCGCAGGGAGCTAGGTCAAGAGGTGGTTGAAGGAAAAAAGTGCCGTGTGAGGTCACACTCGAAACAGATGTGACCAGTGGTGTGCAAAGCGGGGGGCTAGTGCCCTTGATGCTGAGGAGCAGAGGGGCCAAGGCCCTAACATTTCGGAGCTGGGGGCAGGAAGTCAGACTTGAATCCAGAAAGTCAGTCTCCGGAGCCCGTGTTCTACTGCAGTTCTCCTCTAGAGGTGAGTGCACACACGAGCAAGGGAGCACGGCTGGGGGGAGCGTCTCTGTGTTTTCTGATGTTCCCTGTTAATGTTTACATGAGTGAGCCAAAGAATTTAAAGAAATGACAAGTGAACCTACCTCCCACAGGACAGACTAGCCAGCAGGCACGGTGGGCTCAGGCTCTGTGTAAACCACTTCCAAGGTGGGAAGCAGCATTTCAGGGTCTCCAGTCCCAGGACAAAAACACGTCCGGCCCTGAAGGATGAGTAGCTGCCGTACCCACGAGCAGCTTTGCACAAGCTCCTCACGGTAGCCACTGCATTGCTGAGCCAGGCTCTCCTGCAAACACACCTGCACGCTTAGACCTGCCAGCCAGTCTTCACTTGGCACAACCTTGACTCACGTCATAACCCCAAGAAGACAAGAAAGGAAGCACAGGTTAGCCTGCCTTTTGTGTTTTTCATATAAGATCTAAAAACCTACGTTGGGCCTCCCTGGTGGCATAAGGGTTAGTTTCAGCACTACTACCCCTAAGAGCTGAGTACCCCAGCCGGGGAGCGACCCACATGGTGCAGCCAGCAGACCTCTCCTGTCTCCCCACTGCTCCCCTCAGCAGTGTATTTCAATGGATCTTCTTGTTCTGATCCCCACTGTCTCTGGTGAATCCTCTCACCCCTACACTGCTGGCCTATACCCCAGTTCTTCTCTGCAAAGTAAATATAAAAATTTTTTATAATGTGAAACAATGAATTTAAAATAAATCAAAAAAATAAATCACATGTTAAAGTAAGCAATCCCACATGATAACTGGATAGTGATTTTAGGATATCGATATATAGGCTGTGCATAATATACCTTAGAGTGTAGGGCACATAGAAATCCCACACATGTATAACCAAGTTGAATAATGAAGTCACAGTCACGTGCTGAGTGCCAGAGGCTTCAGGGAAGACACGCCATCACCAGTCCCGGGTGTCTGTCCCGCTTCCTCGTCTGTCTGTCTGGCAGAGCTGAGACACACAGTCTGGGGCTGCCTTGACATCTTGTGGGGAGCGCCGCTACTCTGAGAACATCGCCTCCTTGACGACCCTGGCCCTTTCCCACCAGGAGGCTGTGCTTCTGTTTAGATAGACTGCCCAGTCCTGGGGGTGGGGCCAGTGCCTTTCATCCCCAGCTGAGATAAGCAAAGCCCAGAGAAGTGCAGTCCCTTGTTGGAGGTCCGGTTTGCTGGGTCACGGTGATGCTGATGGCAAGAGGAGCAAGCCGGCTGCTCAGACCAGGCGGGGCTTTTGCAGGCTGTTCATGCCCTCAGCGGGCGGCAAACCTGGACCCAGGAGATGCATGTCGTCATGCGCGTCACATCGCCGGTGGAGATAAAGACATAGATGAAGGAGCCTATAACCACTTCCGGGAACCACTTGTCTTTCATGGAGTGTTTCTTTCAGTGAGTGGCAAAAACAACCAACTCAACAGACTTGGGCAAAAGCACTATAAATGGGAAGTTTACCAGAATACAAAACAGGGAGTCCCAGAGGTAGATCTGAGACACAGCTGCACCCGGCAATTCAGGTCTTCTCAGAAATCCCTCCCTCGCCTCTGTCCCTCTCTTGCTCGTCTCTCAGTCTGCTCTGGGATGCAGGCATCAGGTTCAGAAAGTCCTTCTTTTGGGCACCCCCGGCAGCCCCAAGCTTGTGTTCTTCTAGTTAAATGGCTCCAGCTGCAAGAAAGCATCTCTGCCCCAAGACCAAGACTTGAGTTTAAGCAAAGTCCTGGGGTCAGCTTCCCTGGCATCTCCTAGCCAATCCCAGTGGCCTGGCAGTGGTGATTGGCTGGGGCTGGGTCACATGGCCCACGGCAGTCAAGTGGCCTTGGAGGTCAGGGTACACCATCCTCCCCTCTCCAACATTTGAGAGTGGGAGACAGGAGAGTCCTCACTAAGCTAGGGCTCTGTGCTCAGTCTGCTTTTACTGGCCACAGATCTCCAAATGCTGCCGTGCAAGAGAATTTCTTACTACACAATGTCTGGCATTTGTGAAAATGATAGAATGTTCTAGAACATTTAGAATTACTGAGAATCACCTTGTTAGGTTCCTCCTTACCCCTTGAACCACCTTTGCTGTGATCTGTAGCAGCTTGTGTACTTCTGTGTCATTAGATCCAGTGTATTGTGTTTTCAACTGTCAGCTGCTGTAGCTGTGAGTGTGCACGTGAGCCTGTTTGTGTGCACGTATGTTAACCTGTGTGAGCATGTGTACACATGTGAGAGGCTGTGTGCATGTGTGAGTTTGTGTGTATGCATATACATGAGCCTAGACATGCACACATGTGTGAGCCTCAGCATGCACATGTTTGAGCCTTGTGTGCATGTGTGAGCCTGCTTGCACACATGTGAGCCTCCATGTGTGCGTGTGTGAGAGCCTGTTTGTACGTGTGTGAGAGCCTGTGTGCGCATGTGAGCCTGTGTGCATGTAAGCCTTGCTGTGTGCATGTGTGTGCACGTGTGAGCCAGTGTGCGTACGTGTGGGCCTGTGTGTGCACATGTGTGTGAGCCTGGGTGTGTACATGTGTGTGCGTGTGTGAGCCAGTGTACATGTCTCCACCTGTAGAAATAGCTGCCATCTGTGCCAGCCAGAAAACGGGCGGCTTTGGCTAACTACATGATAAAGTTCCTTAAGAATAGGCCAAAGCTGAATCACCGTGAAAGGTACGTTGGGTCCGTGCTCATTTTCACTCCTGGCGCGAAAACAAAGTGAGGAGCAAACACCCCTCCGACCTGCCGCGAGGACCTCGTGTGGCGCCAGGCTCGGCAGGGTGCTGTTCACGACCCCCGCTGCCTGTTGTGTTAAACGTTTGGGTCGTGCGCGTGCTTCAGGATTCTGGTTTCGGAAACCAGCCCGTCTCCGGGCCCTGGCATCGTAATAACTGCCCCGTGGTGTGATCATTAATTTCAAGAGACATTTATTGAAAGTCTAGGCTGTGGGGACCCGTGCGGTGTGACCCGTGCATGCCCCTGCCCCTGCCCGGGAGGCCGGACTGTTACGTGATCGCGTCTCCCGGGCGCGGACAGGCAGCCAGCGGGGCGCAAGCTGACGCGGTGCGGTGTCCGCGGCCGCCGCAGGCCACGCTGTCCCAGGCGCAGGCGTCAGCGTAGACGTGGCCGGATGCCGAGTGACACGGGCCTGCCTTCTGGCAGAAGCGGGCAGGGGACTGGCAGATGGAGGGCACCGGGCCCGGGAGGTGCTAGGAGGGCCGGAAATGGGGTCTGCTGTTGGGTCCTGGGAGAGGCCTCGCGGAGGAGGCACCTGTGGGCCCGGAGGGGGTGGCCCTGGGACGAGCAGCGCAGGAGCAGGCGGGAGTCCGGCAGCTGCGTCTCCCCCGGCAGGGGGCAGGTGTGAGGCAGAGCGGGTGTTCTGGACGCGTAACCGGCCCGGAGGCTGGGTAGGGCTTAGCGGGCTTCCCCACTCCAGGGTAACACTTGTCCTTCGAACTTACTGGGTTTTGCACATTATCTTCCTGTCCAGGAAGTTCATTTTTAAAACAGCTTTATTAAGGAGTAATTAACAGCCAGTGCACTTAACACATTGGCCGCGCGCCCTTGGATGCTTTCCCGCGTCTGGACACTCCCAGGGGCCACGGCAACCGTCCAGACAAGGGGCATCTCCTCCCGAAAGCACCCTCCCGTCAGCAGTGCCTCCGACCTGCCCCACCAGCACCACCCAAAGCTCCCACGGGTCGGTTCTACCCCTATACATTAGCTGCCTTTTCTAGAATTTTCTATAAATGGATCATAGAGTAGGTGGGATTATTTTTTATAGCCATTAAGCCTACACCAAATTTGAGTCTTCAAATCTTTTTTTTTCCATGTCTTTTGTGTCTGAAAGGATCTTAAAAGTCATTGAACAATTGCCTCTTTTTCTGTACTTGAGGCCGAGGACATGTGTTTGCTTAGTGAGAGTTGAGGGTTTTCTGACTTTATAGGGTTTATCTCCCCCTTTCTTCTCTCTGGTGTTATTTCCGAACGTGCAGATGATCTAGGAAACATAAAAGGGGATGAAATGACGAAAGATGGGGAGAGGCAGAGTGACGAAGAGACAAGCCAAGGAAAGATACGCTTAATCATTCCAGTCTCAGAAATAAAGTATGTGGGGGGCTCTCCAGTGGCTGAGGGGTTAGTCTCAGTGCTACCACTGCAGCAGAGTTCGATCCCCAGCCAGGGAGCTACCCACAGGGCCCAGCAGACCTCTCCTGCCTTCCCGCTGCTCCCCCCAGCAGTGTGCTTCAGTCCATCTGCCTGTCTGCTCCCGGCTCTGTCTCTGGTGAATCCACTCACCCTCATTCCTCTAGTCTACACCCAGTTCTTCTACACCAAAAAAAAAAAAAAGTTATGTGGATGACCAATCAGCTAATTAGAATAAAATAAAACACATTTCTCTGAAACTGAGCTTGACACAATTTAATCTCTGATGATTTAGAACTGGTCACCACAGACTTCACGTGTGGAATCAGAAGCTGGGGAAGGGGATTTATAGAGAACATAGGTCCCCACAGGGCCTTCACACAGTGCCCGAAGTCCTCTGCAGTAACAGAAGCTTCTTTTGTGTCTGTTACCTGCACTTTGTTGCTTGCGCAATGCCCAAAGAATTGGGAAGCACTGGCCCACAGTGTGACAAAGGACATTCAGGTGTTAAGTTTGCCAGCCCCTGATATAAAAGCATTCATCTCTATTTATCTTGCAAACACTCAGGAATCACCTACCATCTCCAGGATGCTTTTCTGGGCATTGGGTATGTGTGGATGAGCAAGGTAATTACTTCATTCTCTGTATTTGCCCATATGTGTTTGTGTGTTTTCTACAACTCCCTGGGAATTGTTAAATATATTATTAATTGATGATGAAAGATGGAAGCCGGTCCATGTGGCGCTATGGGATTATGAAATGCTACGCCTTCATGATGTTGGGCAAACTCGTAGGCCTGTGACGGAGGGGCAACGAGCGGGAAACAGCTGTGTGTGTGGTAGATTTGCACCTGTGAGCAGGCAGGAAGCTGCATGTGCTGTGTGTTAGAAACAAGAGCCCCAGTTGGGTTTTGAAAAGTTGCTGCTAAGCAAGACATCGAGGATGGGCCAAGTGTGCCCTCTGAATTATATCAAATATTTGTGGTGTCTATGTGTTGGATTTCCAACTTTGTAAGAGTAGTTTGAAAAGCAGGTGCTACAAGAGACTGAGGTGAAGGTGCACCGGTGAAATGGTGATGGGGAATACATGGGGATTACAACTGATGTCAAATATATAAAGAAAAAATATGGGATAAAAAACAGAAAAGCAGGTGCTAGCTAAAATAAGGAAAGGATGCACTTGGATGTTCTCATGTTTGACTTGAGGTATCTTCTCTGATCAGTGTTCTCTCGCCCTTCTCCCTTTCCCATGCCCTGAAACAAACAGATTGTCTCTTCACCCAAAGCCTGGTCCAGATTTCTCTGCTGTTAGTAAAATTAGTGATCCATTCACTGCATCTTGGGTTCCCAGACAGCAAGGGGCCCTCAAGGAAGAGGACACCCCAGTGGTGCATGCCTGCTGGAAACCATGGGTGCCCCTCTGGGCTGCTGGGAGTGGGCGTTTGTGAAGCAGAAGTGGGGTGTTTGGCTGACTTCAGATGAGGGGGCACCAGGGTGGGGGCTGCAGAGGGAGGACAGAACCTTGCAGAGCCCAGGATCCTGCACGGACTTGGCGGCAGGGACTCTGGCGACAGGGAATACCTGCCTTCTCCAGCATCAGCAGCAGGTCCGAGGAAAGGTCTCAAGGTGGAGAGAAGATGATTCCAAACAAAGAAAGATGACATCAGCCCCTTGGGCCACTTCACTCATTCAAAAATGTGACCTAATATTTTGGAAAGCATGTGGTACATGATAGAGTGGGGGGAATTTGGGGTTGATTGAACCATCAATGTCACCGTAGGGAGTGAGCCATGTGTCAGATAATCTTGCAGAACAGACATGTAATTGCAAAGGGGAGGGGTCACTGAGGAAACTTGAGGCGCAGGGCAGATGGCATTGGTCACATCAGAAGAGCAGAGGAGTTCGCGTCACCTGTTTATGTAGAAGCCCACTGACATTAGCACCTGATAGCATCCACTCTGTAGCTGAGGATGTGGAGGGCCAGAGAGCTGAGAGCATCTGCCATCACAGCAAGCATGACTGGGATTGAGATTTGAACCCACTAACACCAAGCCTGGGCTTCAGAGAGACTGGCTTTGCATACTGATTATCTGGATTGTAAATCCCAAGACCTCCTGTGCCGGGTGGTTAACGGCCAGCAGAGACGCCTGGCCTCAAGACTTGGTCTAGTCGCTTTGGTGACATTTGGATTATTCATTTGGGACATGAAGTGCCTTAAACCAATCCACTCCCTGTAGTTAGATGCGCCAGAGAGCAAGCTTAGAACCCGTATTACTGGCCTAGACACAGGGCATGTGATTTTTTTCATCCTTGTGAAACTGTGTGTAAATGATCTTGTCACTGGAGAATAATTAGTGACTCAAGACTGAAATGTTTGTGTTTCTTGTGCCCCCCTCCCCCAAAATAGTAATGAGCAGTGAAAAAAAGGTGTTTCTTTCAGTGGAGACAAGTGACATAAAATTAGGGTTCTTAACCTTTGGTTATGTCAGTGTAGCCACTGGAATGGGTATGGGGGATATTTTTGCGTGAGTCTTCATTCCTTTATGATTTCTTCTAGCAGAGCATCACGCAAAATAATGACTAAGAGACCCACTCTTCTCAACCAGCCAGGGAACGGGGGTTCCCTATCTTGAGACATTTGGCAAATCTCATTTTCTTACAGATGTTGTTGGACATAAATTGATGATTTCAAGAAGCAAATAGAATATTCTGCAATGTTCAGTATTAAGGAGTTCGATGTGATCAGATGGGGCTTTGTCAAAGTGAAGTATTTGAATTAACTTACACTGTAAAAGTGAAAGTGTAAAGCTTTGCTTTTCTTCCCAGCTAATCAATGAAGATTAATATTCTATGGGAACCTGATTTTGCAGATGGAGCTGAGCTGCTCTGTTTTCCCGACCATTTTTCCTCATAGTAAATAAATCATTTTTATTATACTGTATGAATTTACTTAGCTCTTTTAATAGCCTTTGTAAGAATAATACTTCCTTTGATTATATTACATTTTTAAATGTGTGCTGTGTGTAATACAATTCTGCAGATGGGGGAGGGGCGGCGAGGAGCAGAACAGTCACTGCAAATCTCAGCTGCACCAGCACATCATCTGGGCTTTAAATCAGATGAAGAAATATCTGGGTACCCTCAGAGTTTAAGGGGGAAATGACTAAGTATTTTGTCTGCATGAAAATGTTCCAACCCGGGTCTCATACAGAACTCTGTCTACTGGGGGAAGACTTGCTAAATCCAAAAAGACTCGGGCTTTGTGAAACTATTCTGGTTGGTATTTGGCACCAGTTTTTAGTCTTCAGGGGGTGGGGGGCAGTTTATTTGATGATTTCCTCCTCGGAGGAGGAAAACGAGGTGTAATCCCAAGGCCAGCACCCACATGTGTACACTGACAAGCTGGATGGAACCTGCTGACGCAAGACTCAGCCCGCACTGCAGCGGCTCACCCCAGCTGGTGCTCTGACGCCTCACCTGTGCTCCTGAGCTTAACCCTGGGGCACAGGTAGAGCTTGCCCCCACACGCGGTGTTTCACAAGAGACGAGAGCAGGGAGGGGGAGGGGCCCACGAAAGCCACGCAGGGAGACAAGCAGCCTCTGACCTCGTGTCTCAGACCGAGTCTTAAATTATCCAGCTCCCTTATGAGACGAAGTCCAAGTCCAGTTGCACCTGTGTTGTTGTTTCTGTGCCACGTGTCTGGCACACACCAGCAAACTAATCCTCTCGGGGCATTTCGCCCCCTCTGTCATCGTCACGGCCTTGCATGGCATCACCCACACAGCTTTTGTAAGAACCACGTTGGGCCTGAGGGTCTAGGGCTCTCTAACAGCTGGCCTCCCTGCGCGCCCTGAGTGCGTGTGGGCATCGGCGTTGGATGGAGTGAGCTCGTGGGACCTCGATGCTGAGCCCCAGGCTGGGCTCCATTTCTGCAGTGTCCTCGCGTGGGGCAAGGAGCAGCCATGGCCTCTCTCCTGGGCCCGGTCACTGCTGTAGCAGGATAATAGTCATGATAGTCGTGAGGGCGCAGGCGGAGCTGTGGTCTGCTGAGAACTGGGCTTCCCCGGAGCCTGGAGTCTCACATCAGCCAGGCTGGAGGCAGGTGGAGCCCCGTGGCTCAGCTTCCAGCGCTTTGGATAGATGAACCCTCCTCCATCTCTCGTCGCTGGTGTCTTACTCGCACAGGTGGAAACGACAAGGCGGCTTACACAGCTCTGGGAGGGCTCCTCCCCCTTTCTCCACCCCACTGTGCCGCGAGCCCCTGTGCGCCATGCAGAGAGGTCACTCTGGTCACTTTCCATCTAGGTGCCTGCTAGGTGGGGTCTTAGGCCATCGGCCGCACGTGTCTCTCAGGCCTCCGCACGCAGCGGTGCATCACGGGCCTACCGAGTGCACGCCCGCATGAAAGCGCAGTGCGTGTCGCTGTGGCCTAGGGAGCTCCCCACGGTCTCTTCTGACTCGAGAGCCTCCCTTCGAGGAACACACTGGAGATCCTTGAGCATCAGGGGTGCAGGAGGTCAAAGTGAGTCACGATCTAGTTTGTTCTCTCTGAGTCTGAATAAGCCCCCTGTGCCCTCACGTGTCTGAGCACTTCTCCCCTCCGGGTGGACAGTCAGCCTCCCTGTCCCCAGCACTTCCAGCCATCGGCAAGGTTACAGGGCCATCTCAGGACACGTGCCTCGTGTGCCTGGGCGAGGCGGTTGGAGGAGGTTGTCCTAGAAATGGAAGCTTCAAGCCTTGAAAAATATCTCAGGCTACACCTGTCTCATGGCAAATTCCAAGTGAGCTGGGAATTCTATGACCTCACCATTGAAAAACTCTCCTCACATCTGGCAAAGCTTCCCCCCTCACGGTCACCCCCTTAACAAGAAATGTGAAACCCCTTTGAGTTTTCAACTTCGTTTCCAGCATGAACAAAGTGTGTACATTTCCTCTCAAACTCACCGCTGGGGTTCCTGAAGAGCCACACCCAGAAGCAGCAGGCCTGTATGGGGGTGCTGGAAAACTCACTCCCGCTGATTAGCTGCTGCCTTTTTATTTGGCCGGCATTTCCCTCTTAACAGAGAGAGTTTTCTACAGGCAAAGTATCCTCCTGTGGTGCTCAGAAAATTGCAGAACATAAAGGAATTAGCACAGCAGTGTGCATGTGGTGTGTGTATGTGAATGTGTGCGGTGTGTGTTTGGGGTGTGCTGTGTGTGTACACACGCAGGTGCACACATTTTGGACATTTTATGTCTACATGCATATGAAAGCCGTGAACACTGGAGGATCTTCCATTTAGCAAGGGGTCTAGGTCCGAGATCCTACCTCCAACAACTGTAAATGTGTACCCCTGGGAAGGAAGTGCATGTTCATTTTACCCTTCAGGAGAGGCTTAGAGCTAGGCCATGCGGTGGGCATCAAAGTGAGAGTGGGTGTGTGAGAGTGGATGCGTTCACCGGAAGACGCAGTGGGCACAGCGCGAAGCCTGCGGACACGCTCCGATGCACGGACCGCGGTGTGAGGGGGGCCGTCCTCCTCTCCCCAACCCCCCCCACCCCGCCCCCTGCAGGCCTCTCCTCCGTAGTCAGATTGGTCCAGAGCTGCCTCCCCGACTCAGGCTGAGCTGCATTTCTCACTTCCTCCCCATTCCTGGCTGGAGCTAGACCCCCAAGCATTCCCTTTCCCACTCTCCACCCACTTGCAGCCACATGGGACACCCTGATATCTGTCTGGCAAGGGCTTCTTTTCTTTCTGGGAGACCTTTTTTTTAAAGTTTTTTATTTATGCACATAAGAATGGGGTGCAGGCCAGAGGTGTGGGGAGTGAGAGGATCCACCAGAGACAGAGTGAGGAGCAGAGCAGGCAGGTCTACTGAGACACACTGCTGCGGGGAGCAGCGGGGAGGCAGGAGGGGTCTGCTGCGCCCTGTGGGTCAGCGCCCTGGCCGGGGATCGAACTCGTGCTGCAGTGGCTGTCGGATACTTCATAGTGCGGTGCTTAACTGCTTGCGCCACCAGGGAGGCCGCTCCATGCCCATCTTTTTCAGCATTCCGTGTGGTCACTATCGTGGCTTGCGAGCTGCAAAGCTGATTGATGGGTTCATGCCGGTGGCTGAGTTGCTTTAGAGCCAACCAAAATCTGGGAAATTGTCCGGGAGGAAGGCTTGCTGGCTGTGCAGCTGTTAGGGTTTGGAGAAGGGATTTCAGGCTGCCAGCAGGTTGGGGGTTTGAAGAGTATGCCAAAGCACGTGCTTATAAGTCACGTGCTGTATAACGCTCCTTGAGTCGGAATGCGGAAGGTGTGGTCTTTCAGCTTCGAATGCGGAACTTCCATGAAGAAAGAGAATCTGTTTCCTTTTCAGTATAGACTGCCACTGTGAGGGTGGGGCATTCCCAGGCAAGGGAATCTTAGGAACAGCTGCTCATCCTTTGTGGAAACATAGTTTGAGTGTTTGCTGTATGCCAGCGGTGCTGGTAGATAAGAGAGATATGGTGGGGAATAAAATGTCCAGAGGCCCTACATTCTGATGGCAACAAAAGCTGGTACTGCGTCTTTATTGCGTGGTGCAGGGCAACCAGTTGCACCAACATTTAATGGGTGGAAGCAGCATGCACTTGCTTCTCCAGAGCGGCTGTGGGCTGGAGCCGGCAGTGTGTTTGCTGAGAGACTTCGATGCCGCTGACCAGCGCATCGTGCCAGGGCTTCCCTGCAGGGGCGCTCGCACAGTGCTGGCGTCGGGGGTGGCCCGTGCTGCTGCCCGGTGGCCCACATGGACCTCTCTGGAAGGCTGTCTCATCCCTGGTCCTCCCGGGGCGGACGCTGCAGGGGGACTGGAGGGGATGTCAGAGACAGAAACCAGCGTCGTCCTCACCGCATTTCAGAAGTGGCTCTTGGCTGGATTTGTTAGAAAAGCGCCTGTTCGTCTCGCCCACCTTCAGGGGTCGCACGGGGACAGGACATGGGGGCCGCACGGAGGCCTCCCACCACGTTTCCTCAGTGCCCACCCCGGGGAGCCCCGGAGAGAGTTGAAAACGTCAGCGCGGCGACAGTGACCGGTGGTCATTATCGAGGACTCCCTGCCGGAGACGCGCGTGTTGAGGGCGGTGACAATACAGCGGCGGACACCGAGCGGCCCAGGCACTGAGCTCAGGCCGCAAGGACACCGCCGTGTCCCCACTACTGAGATGAGGGTCCTGAGACGCAGACGGCGACAGGCTCTGGGCCCCCTTCTCCGCGGACAGGCAACCCCCACCTCCACGTCAGGGGACGGTCGTGGCCACCGGCCTCCCAGAAGTGCACACGTGCGACCAGTGCAGTCGCCGGCCCAGCCCCCCAGTCCTCGTGTCCCGTCCGCAGCTCTGGCCTTTGACGGGGTGGTGGCCCGGTGGGCCAGGAGGAGTCGGAGGGCAGGAGTCTTCAGCGGTGCGCTGCAGACCAGCGCCCGGTCCTTCAAAGCCACCGTGCATTCTTTGGCCAAGTACGGGAGAGTTTGTGGCAGACTTCTAGAAGCGCCGAGGTATCTGTCTTCGTTTTTAATTTTTAGTTTATTTTTCTTACGATGTTTGCTTTCTTGGTGCAGTCCCCGTAGAATTTCCACCACCAACTCACCCGTGCACCATCCCCAGAGTCCCTCGCGCTCTTCCTGTCCCCGCCTCAATCGCACTACCTCCCTCTTCCCTGCAGAATGTCTCCGACTTGTAGCTGTCTATTTTTGTTTTGTTGTTGATGATGTTGTTATTTTTCCTCACTCCCCTGTATTCCTCCTATGAGTGAGACTGTCCACTATTTTTCTTTTTCCTTCTGACTTATTTCACTGAGCATAATCCCTTCAAGCTCCATCCATGTTTCTGTGAATAGCGCTAGTCTATCTTTTTTGACTGCTGAATAATATTCCATTGTGTATATGTACCACATTTTCTTGATTCAGTTCTATTTTTGGGCATTTGGGTTGATTAGAGATAACCTGTGACAAACATAGGAGTGCAGCTATTCTTTTGAATTAGTGTTTTGTAAGTAAACTTCTACCCTGCCCCTCGTCTCCTTGCTTTCTTGCAACGCTCTAACTTGTGTGGTTTTAAAAGATTTTATAATGTCTTCTCCAACTCCAGACGATCCCAGCTTCCTTCATATCCCATCCCAAGCTGCTGGCATCAAGAGGCTCCAAGATCCTCCAAAGTAAGCAAACTCCGCAGCATATAGACAAATGACGCAGATGTTAATGCTGGGGTTGCCAGTGCGGAAGCTGTGCTTGCAATGAAAGTACACAGCCAGTGTAGACACTGCCCAGATCCCATTTCCGCTGTATGACTCTGACTCATAAATTACTAACGTGTAAGCCTGGAAAATAAATATTTCACCGGTTGGTGACAGACTTATGAGCTAATTAACATCAGAGCCCTGGAAGAAGTGGTACCATTAGCTCGATTCACAGCACGGGAGAGTGTGCAGGCACCCCCTGAATCAGCAGAAGACGTACTCAGGTGGAGGGGGCTGGGGATGGGAACAGCCTTCGGTTGGGAATGAAGGCAGCGCTCTGTGGGAGCTGGGATATTTTAAGGGAATCTAAAGTGACAATGCAGAGGTTTTCCATTCATGGGAAGGAGGAGGCAGCATCGCCTTGTGGCTGAATCATAGGCTCAGGGGTCAGACTGCCGAGTTCTGCTCCCAGCTCTGCCACTCCCTGGAGCGGCACCTAGGGTTTGCTCAGCCTGCAGAACCTCAGCACCCTCACTCTCCCCACAAGCACAGAAATGCCACCGTCCTCGATACGCCATGTAAGCATGACCTGACTGAAAAGACAAGGAGTGTGCATGGATATAAAGATTTTATTAAGAAGCATGTTAATGAGACTTTTGGTTACAGTGACAGAATAAGAACTCGAGTGGTCTGAAGCAGTACAGAGAGTTTATTGGCTTACACAACCTCAAACACTGGGAGGCGTCCAGTTTGGGCAATAAAAGTCCATGATAGTCAAAGAAACCGGTATTTTTGGTCTTTGTGGCTGCTCGACCTTTCTCTGTTGACATCATCCGCTGGCAGGTGTCACCTTGCTGGGGGCCCAAGAAATGCAGCGACTCTGGGGTTATTTTCCATGAAGTCAGCATTGCTAGTGTAGACAAATGCCTGCTTTTTAAACATCCTCATTCCCCCCCAAAAATGTGGGTTTTCTGAAAAAGAATTCAGAGTGTGTGCTAAATGCCAGTCGCTTTATAAGTGTTTTATATACACACATTCCCTCTAGTATTAACTCCAGACTTCACAGGAATTCTGTAAAGCAGGCCCATGATCAACCCCACTTAAGGATGACATCCGGGCCCAGAGTGGCTATCCCAGCTAGTTATTGCTGTGTAACAAGCTAGCCCCAACTCCGTGGCTTGAAACAAAGGCTCTCTGCTGTCCTCGCAAGTCCTCGTGGGGCAGCTCTGGGCTTGGCCAGAATCAGCAGGTCACAGGGGCCCTTAGTCCTCTGGTGTGAGCTTGGTCGAGGCTCGGTTCTGCTCTACTCGTCTTTCACGAAGCTCAGCATGTTGGCCTGCTTCCCAGTGAGCAGAGAAGCCATGGCGAGCGATGCAAGGAAACGGAAAACAGAGCTCAGACTTCTTCCCCTCAACTCGATTGAGATAGAATTGACACATAGCGTCATGCACATTCAAGATACACAGTGTGATGACTTGATGAATAATATAGAGCGCGTGCATGTGTGTGTGTGTATATATGTATACATATATATGTATATATCTCCTCTGGCAGGTTTTGCCTTGTGGAGGCTCAAGAAATGCAAGTTATTTTCCAAGAATATTATAGTGTATTTATTTTTCAAGCTGTTTATCCAGCCCTAGAATCTACTCATTTTGCGACTGCAAATTTGTAGCCTCTTACCAACATTTCCCATTTCTACACCCCCAACCTCTAGCAACCACTATTTTAGTCTCTGTTTCCATAAGTTCAATTCTCAAAAGATTCTACATATAAGTGAGATCATATAGTACTCGTCTTTTTCTGTCAAACTTAATGATTTCACTTAACATAAAGTCGTCCAGGCTCATCCATGTTGTCATGCATGTCAGGACTGCCTTCATTTTCATGCATAAATAAATTCCGTGTGTGTGTGACATTTTTTGTAGAGATTTATTTATGCATACAAGACCTGGGGTACAAACTAGAGGTGAGAGGAGTCACCAGAGACAGAGCGGGGAGCAGAACAGGTGGATCCACTGAAACACACTGCTGAGGGGAGCAGCGGGGAGGCAGGAGGGGTCTGCTGCACCCTGTGGGTCCGCTCCCTGGCCTGGGATTGAATTTGTGCTGCAGTGACTGCAAATGCTTCACAGTGATGTGCCTTAACCCCTTGCGCCACCAGGGAGGCCTCTATATTCTCTTACCATTCATCTGTCAATGGATTCTCAGGTTCTTTCCACGTCTTAACTATTGTGAATGATCTACAGTAGATTTCAGGGATGCACAGATCTTTTTGAGGTAGTGATTTCATTTCCTTCAGCTATATACTAGAAGTGGGATTGCTTGATCAGATAGTTCAATTTTTAAGTTTTTGAGGCACTTCCATACTATTTACCACAGTGGTTCGTATGTTAAATTCTCATCAACAGTGCAAAAGGGTTCCTTTTTCCCCACATCCTTTTTACCACTTGTCTTTTATAAGAATCATTCTAACTGTTGCGAGGTGGCTTCTCATTATGGTTTTGATATGAATTTCCCTGTTTATTAGTGATATTGAGCTTTTTTTCATATACATACCTCTTGACCATTTGTATGTCTTCTTTGGAAAAATGATTTTTCAGACCCTCTGCACAGTTTTTCACTAAATGATCAGTCTTTTGGCCAGTATGTTGTATGAGTTCCTTGATGCTAACGCTTTACTTGATACGTGGTTTGCACGTCTTGTCTCCCGTTCCTGTTCTTACCGCTTCATGTGTTGGTTGTATTTTTGGCTCTGCAGAAGGATTTTGCTTTGTTGCAGTCTCACTTGTTTATTTTTACTTTTGTTGCTTGTTCTTTGGCATCTCATCTAACACACTGTTGCTGAGACCCATGCCAAGGGGTTTTTTCTTAGCTTTTCTTGGATGACTTTCACAGTTGGAGCTCTTATGTTTAGTCTTTGATTCACTGTAAGCTAATTTTAAAGAGTATTATAAGATAGAACCCTAATTTTATTCTCTTGTATGTGAATATACTGTTTTCCTGTACCATTCACTTTAAAAAAAACTATCCTTTCCTAATTGAACCGGTCTTGGTTCCTTGTCAAATATTAGTTGATCATTTATACATAGGTTTATTTTTTGGACTTTCTATTCTGGTTCATTGGCCTATGTGTCTGTTCTTAAGCTGTTTAAAATCAGGAAGCGTAATGTCTCCAGCATCTTCTTTCTCAAGATTTCTTTGCCTGTTTGCTGTGTGTGTGGGGGGAGGGGGGTGTTCCATACCATTTTTTGGATGTTTTCTGTTTCCTTGAAAAAAAATCATTAGAATTTTGATAAATATTGCATTGATTCTATGGATGACTCTGGGTAGTATAGACATCGTAAAAATACTGATTTTTCTAATCCCTCAATAAAGGTTATATTTCTATTTATTTGTTTCTTCAGCTCCTGTCAACATTGTCTTATAGTTTTCAGTTTAACTCTCTCAGTTAAATTTATTCCTGAGTATTTAATTGTTTCTAATAGTAGTGTAACTTGGATCATTACCTTTCCTTTCCAGGTAGTTCCTGTTTATAGATGCATAACCATGTCTATATGTTGATTTTTGTACCCCGCAACCTTACTGATTTCAGTGGTTAGTTCTACAGTTTTTTGGTGGAGTCTTTAGGTTTTCCTATATAAGATCATGTCATCTGCAAACAGAAACAATTTTACTTCTTCCTTTTTTGTGTGGATGCCTTTTATTTCTTTTTCTTGCCTGATTGCTCAAAGCCTTTTGAGAACTATACTCAGAACTGACTGCTGCTGCTTCTGCCACCTTCTTTTTGCCAGAGCTAGTCATGAGCCCAGTCCAGGTTCAGAGGGTGAGGAAATAGATTCCTACTTTATGGGAGGTATGGATTGTTTCACAGAAAGACAGCACTGATAGATAACAAGGTGAAGAATTGGGGTCACGTTTGCAAACATTCTGTCTTCATGATAATGAAGAGTTACACTTCTGGCAGGAATCTAGTCAAGTAAGCCTGGCTCCACAGCCGGGTCCTTAACCACCTCAGAGCTTGTGACTTTCTGTCATCTTGGTGGACTCAGCTTGGAGAGCGGTCCTACTGTGAACCAGTCATTTTTGCCAGGGCAATGAAGCGTTCCCACTGGTGAGGGTTGGGTCATGGTCTCACCCCTTTGATAAGGGGGAGAAGTCAGCCCCACATGTACTGGACATGGCATAAAGGAAGTGACATAAAGGAATATCAGTTTCAGAGGGAGATACGGATAAATGTCAGGACATAAGACTAATATATCCCAGTGAGGGAGATGTGAGAGGCACAGCTGGATGCATAGCCATGTCTTCAGACCCTCAGGTCTCAGATGGGGAGATGTTGCATGTGCTCTATTTCCTGAGAAAGATGGCGGCATTTCAAGTAACTCTAAGTTTGTACGTATGGTGGGTAGTTGGACAATCTAAGGATGGTGTGGGAGTTAGGAAGAGATGCCTTGCAGAAATGGGGCAGAAATATCAAACTTCCAAGAATACAAATTGTGCTGTTTATACATGCTTGAGTTCTCAAGGGCTAGTGCAACTACTTGTGTTAAAAGAGACACTTGCCACACTTAAAAAAAGGGGTGACTATTGGTCATGGCTGTATGGATCAATGGGTAGATGGTAGATGGATGGAGAAATGGCTGGATGGATGGATCGATGGACGGACGGACGGATGGATGGATGGATGGATGGGTGAGTGGGTGGGTGGGTGGGTGGGTGGGTGGGTGGAAGGATAGATAGATGGATTGATGCAGAATTCAACAATACATGATAACTTATCTAAGGAATAATTGGAGCACTGAATTTCTTTCTACTCCCTGACACAAATTATACTTGCCAGCAATACCAAGTTGAATGTCATTCCTCTGCTTCCATCTATGCCTTCTATACTTTCACTTATGTGCTTCCTTCTATGTGGAAGGCCTAATATTCATTTTCCTGGTCTAATATTCTTTTTTAAAAAGATTAATCACTTTCAAGCCAGTTGAATGGGCCAGGTAACTTTTCACTCTGCTGCCGCAATTAACTGAGCATAGTTATATTTCACGTAATACCCCTATACTGACCACCTTCCTGCACACTTATGAGCGCCTTAAAGTTTATATCATTGCTCTTGTCATCCCCATCTCCCAATGCCTTACATAAAACTTGACCCAGAGAGAGTGCATAGTAAGTGTATTTTCATTGGTCAAGAGCCAATGTAGAAATAACAGGCACTGATAAGAATACGCAGGATCTAGGATAGAGATGCAGAGTTTACAGCCACTGACGTTTTTGCCCCTCATTCCTTGATAAATACATGGTTGATTTAAAACAAAAACAGGCAATGTTCTGGAAGCCCATCCTCGGTGACGCTCTTCCCTTTGAATATCATGCTCGAATTTTGTCAGCGCGTCGTGGAAGAGTAGGAGAGAGCCGGGCGAAGACCGAGGACCATGCCAGTCTTCTGGCTTCACTGTTAACCAGTGCTGGGCGTCTTCAGCCATCAGCAAGGGGTGTGCGAGGACAGCTGGCACAAGAGCTGTGCCGTCTTGTGACTGCCCCCCCATGGGGAGGACGCTGTGTGTAAGTGGGCGTGGCTGGTTCTTTCACTCTAACGGATGGGCATTTTAAAGACTAGACACTCATGACTTTAAATTGCCACTTTTAGCATCCGAACATCAGCTTCTGCTCCGAGGGTGGTGGCTCAGTGTCCGGGGCAGTCCGCTGTGTTCTTCGCGTCTCTCAGGTAACCCTCATGTTCTCCATCTTGAGCCTAGGAGACCGATGCAAAGGCCACCTGAAGGCGCTGACAAAGCCATCTGGCAGGGTGCTGATGGGGCCTCGGAACATACCGCACTCTGTCTTGTGGACTTACCCACCCACCGCCTAGCCCGGGAGCTGGGGAGCCACCTGCAGAGTCTCCTTTTCCAGGCCGACACCAGGCACCCCCGCCAGTCTGCGCAGAGGCTCTAGTGTAAATCAGCCCCTCAGACACTGGGAAGGAGCTTTGTGGGGGTCTGTTAATGGCGCTGTGAACACTGGGACACATGAAATCTAAAATTTCACATTTTCCCAGCTTCCAAACGGCATGGCTTTCAGAGGGTCACAGCTGCCTTCTAGAGTTAATGGAAATTCCTTAGTCTTTCCCAGTGAATAGAGCACATGCAGCATCTTCCCATTTGAGACCTGAGTCTGAAACCACCTGAGCAGCTTTAAAAATACTATGACCAGCCTTCTCCTTTTCATGGCAGCAGCATTCACACCAGCCAGGAGGCAGAAGCACCTGAGTGACCATGGAGAACAGGTGAAGCGCAGGAGGCATATACAGCTGGCTCTGCCTGGCTGAGTGTGGGCAGTGATGGGGCACACAGGGGGTGGTGGTCCCAGTGGACCCAACTGTCCAGCCTCGGTGCAGGGTAGCCCTGACTACGTGGGCAGGTGGAGCTACACTCTGTGACGTTGGCACCATGGCAGAACCACTTAGTGATGCCTTTCTCTGCATGCCCCCTCACCTCGTTAAGCGAAGCATGAGAATGACTTCTGTGGAATATTACTCAGTTGTTATAAAGGAAGGAATTCACCTACAGGCTACCGCACTGATAAAACTTGAGGACATGAGCCTAATTGAAGTAAGCCAATCATGAAAAAGACAGACACTGCTTTTATGAAGTTCTTTGAGGAGTCAGAGTCACAGAAAGCATGAGAGGGGCTGCCAGGGGCTGTAGAAAAAGGTGTAATTTCATAGGTACAGTTTCCAACATGCAAACAGACATGTTGATCTGGCTACAGCAAGTTCCCTGTTGTCAGCACTACTGCAGCTGCGTTTAAAAATGGTTAAGCTGCCACATTTTATGTTAATGGTTTTTATCACAATAAAAAAAATTACCAACTCCAGGCTCCTTACTAGTGAAGACCCTGCAGGGGACCCCCTAGATTCACCCCTTAAATAAATGTCTGATGAGGACACTAGCTTGCCAGGTTGTTGTCAAAATAATGAACTGATTATTGGAGTCTCTTTGGGCGGCTGTGAGACATCTGGGTGTCAGAACCTCACCCAACACATTGCAGATGAGGACCTTGGGGTGAACCCTAACATCTCCACTTTTTCTTCTGTTTCATTTTGTTCTTGATTTTATGTTGGAGTCTCCATTTTTCACAGGACACCTTTTTCGTGAGCTTCTGTTGAATTTCTAGACTAGAGTCAGACAATAAACCATTTAGTTTTCTAGTGTTTTCTTGACTCTCAGAAGTGACCTCGGTATTGTAAAACTAGCTCTTGGTATGATGAGTTGAATGATGGAAATGGCAGTTTCCAACACTAGAAAACTGTCTAGTATCATGTTGGCAGGTTTTGGTTGGCAGAAAAGAAAGAACACCCAGCTGAAAAACTATATTCAGTGTCATGAGAGAAATGCAAAACTGTAAATTCCAATGTGGGCTGAAACATGAGTTTAGATCCATGCAGTTCTCATGTCCTTCGAGAGCGATGTCGTTGGATGGTTGAGTAGTGTCGATTAAAAGCAAGATTTTTAAATGCTATTCTGTAGTTCTGACAATGATGGTTGTGACCAGCAGAGACTCAATGTCGAGAGAGCGAAAAGGGAGGACAGACACTTGTCTCTCTGCCTGGACTCACCGATGAGCAATGCCAAAGAAACCTTCCATTTCATCCCTGGACTGGAAGTATTATTCTGAAGTTTATTTACATTGCTGGAGGGCGAAAGAAAAGAAAACAAACTGCTTCCTTTCAAAATAACATTTTTCTGAGCCATGCTTATATTTTCATTAGACCGATACTAGCACATCATTAAGAAAAGTAATCATTGACCTGCCGTGAAAGAAAAATAATGGCCAGTGCAGCTTCTTGCCTGCCAGTCCCCTCCAAAGCTCGCTGTGTATTTTGAAATATCATGGCTAATACAAAAAATATACAGCTAAACAGAAAAACAACATCAGTTCCAAATATGAATACATGATCTGCTACTTAATATGTCAGTGTATTTGTCAGGTTGATAACATTAGGCTCCGCGGCGTTCAATTCGAAGCCTTGCAATATTTGAAGTCTGATATTGTGCTTCACTAAATTTAATACATGGGCTCAGTAATGGAGGGAATCGCGTTAGCACTTGGCAGTTTGTTATGCTGTATAAAATTGACTGCCCTGCAAATACAATAGTGATCATAAAAACAGTGGTCAGCGGAGGGGTGTAATGCATTTTTGAGGTTTCAGTAAAGGTCCAGATGAAATTTATTGAAATTTTTGCCATTTGGGCGATGATCAATAGTGCCGGGCTAATAATTTGTTGTGAGGATGTTCTCTGGAGAGATGACATTTGGCTGGGAAACTTTGGAAATGCAGAAAGTAGACTAAATGATGCCGCTGCCCTAGTCTATAGAACCGCCAGAGACTCTGCCATCACTCCGAGAGGATTTACAGCTCGAGTGGTTACTTCTCCAGGCACCAAGGATGCTCACACTCAATTATTGATATGTTCCCATGCGTGCCCGTTTGCACTCACGGTGCTTGGTTGCGAGGTTGGCTCAGCCCGGCCTTCTGTGGCGGCTTTGTTGTTCATTTTCTTCAGTTTGCAAATGGCTAGCCCATTTTCTTAATTAAATCATTGATTTCCAACCCCCCTCTGGCCTGAAAATGTTCTGCGGAGACACGGGAAGGATGACTGCCTTCGTTCACACCGGCAGAACTGGCCGAGAAAGCCCCGCTCCTCAAACTGCCTGCTGCTCGGGTGTCCCTGACCGTGTACGTGGTGTGTGTGCGGTGCGAAATTTGCAAATGGGCTTCTGAGTTAAAGGGATACGTGACAGGCAGATCATGTTTGTGATAGTTACCATTTTAATGCACATATGTCAGGGGACCTGTTAAATCACCATGAAGCAGCATTCTCTTGCTTTACGGCGGTTGCTGTTGGATTTATCTTTTTTTCAATTCTGATTAGCTGCATTCCAAGGGAGATGAATTATCTGATCTTCACGTAGTTAGATTCCTCTGCTACAATGCAGGGGTAGCATTCTGAGGACGGAAAAATAAAGAGAATTTTAAAGGTTTGTGTTTGTGACATGGGACCTCCTCCGCTCATTTCTATGGCCATGCAGCGTGTCACCAAGAGACGTTTCAAACTGATTTTCGGTTTCTTTCCCTAACTCCCACTCTGTGCCGTTTCCTTATGGTATTTCATTAACCTGATCAATTACGTTCCAGCCTGTTCTACGGAATTTGGGGGTTAGCGGTATTGAAGTAACTTGCTGAAGGCTTACAGATGCTGCAGTGGCGTGTGGGGAGGTGGGGCTCTGTCAGCCCCTTGGGGAATGAACACAGCGTCTGGGCACAGCAGAACGATTTATTCTCAACAAGCGCAAAGTAAGATTTATGGCTTCGTATCTCCACTGGCGTTTCTTACATTGTTACCGAGCTCGAGCAAATTAGAGGGATCTGAGGGGTGTGTTTTTGTAATGAGGGAAAAGAGACAGAGCAATAAGAAGATAATTAAGGTAACAACTTGTGAAAAATTAAAGCATTTCCCTCTTTCATTTTTGAATCTTTGAGCATAAACTTTGTAGTTGTTAATTTAATTGCTGCTGTTCACTGCATCCCTGAAGAATATTGAGGATTAATCATCTGGTTCATTCCAACAAGAGATAAGGCCTAAGTGAATTGAAATTTTACCAATTTAACCCTGTCTTCCTCCTAATATGACATGATTAACATTTTTCAATTAACCACATGTAATTATTCGGAAGGCCTCATCCCACGTCTTCCAGCCGTCTGACTTCGCAGGGGCCTTCACAGGTAGGTGAGGTCTCAGCGTCCGAGCAGCTCTTTTCTGGCCTGTGCCTGCGCGCACAACCATCTGCCCGGGCTCTGGCCTGGCTCTGCCCTCTAGACACGAGCCTCCCTTCCACCGACGTGTCTGCACCTCTGTGCAGTCTGGCGCGGCTGCGGCGCCGCCCGAGCCCAAGGAGGCCACGTGGTGCTGGTGGCGTGGCTGCTGTGGCTGAGCCAGGACAGACGCGATGCTCTCAGGGTGAGCCCTCCAGAGGGAGGGGCTGCTGGTAAACGGTCCCCTTGGCAAGCGGAGGGTCTCTGGACCCGGGAGGGCTTGGAGTCCCAGGAGCGGGAGCAGGGCTCGGCCAGCTAGCCCATCCCCGTGCCGACCAGCAGCCCCGGGCGCCATTCGCTTCTGCGATCGTTGATGTTCAGCACACCTTGAGTTGTGTTTCTCGGCCACACCGCCCGTTGCAGTGGGTTCATGCGACTCGCGGCTGCCATGCCGGAGAGAGGGGGTGAGAGCGTCTCCATCCTCGCAGGATGCTTCTGCAGACGGCGTCGGGCGGGGTCGTCAGGTGGGCGAGGGCGAGGCGACTAGGGACGTGCTGAATTCTGAAGTGGCCTCGTCAACCCCTGGCCTGCAGGGCAAACGCTACAGAAGCTTCAGAGTGACCGAGCGGGAGCCCAGGCAGCCCGAGTCCAGCCACAGGCCTGCTCTTCCTCCTCCCTGGTGGCTCCTCCAGCCCCATCCCTGGCTCTGCTGCACCTGCAGAGATGAGTATGGGCCAGGCGATGGGGCAGGCGGTTTTCTGCGAATCTTCGGTGGGGTCTTTTTCATCATCCTGTCGGTGAGCACAGCCTCACACACTATTTTGGACACAGGGCACTGGCTAATTTCATTGAGCATCTACTACATGCCAGATACTCCTCTGCAGGTTAAGCTTTCTGAGCGGTAGCTCATTTAAGACTCACAGTAGCTGCATGCAGCAGCTTCTTTTCTTGGGGATTTAAAGATGAAGACAGGAGGGCAGGAGAAGGTGAAGGAGCTTGCCCAAGGTCACACCACCAGTCTGTCTGTCTCCAGAGACCATGCCTCACTCAAGAAGCAGGTGCTGTTTGGAGAGAGGGCTGCCTCCGAGATCAGAAGCCCTGCCGTGGGGAGGCGCTGTTGAGTCGATAGGGTGTCAGATGGGTGTTCAGGTGGGTCTCGGTGAGGAGGCACGAGCCCGTCGCTGTAGTCAGGAGGTTCACTGCAACTGCCAGGAGGGCCCAGAGAGGGAGGCCAGGAAGAGCTGCAGGGACGCTTGGGCAAAGGACCTTGGCAAACCAGGCCAAGGGTTCTGGTGTTAGCCGACCTTTGCAGGTCTTGGCGTTGCCGTTCTGTGCATGAGCGAGCAGGTGACTTTCTGGGACTCTGTTCTCTGATTGGCAGGGAGGAGTCAAGGACACCCGAAGCACAGGGCTCTCCAAAGCTAGAGGAGAGACTGCGTGTGAACCTGTGCCCGTCGGCTTCAGCTTTTGTAGGGTTCGCCCTGCAGGTTGGGGATGGAGGCGGCCGCTTCAGAATTTAGCATATTCCGAGTAAGGCTCACCCCTCGCCTCCTGGAGAACTTCCTGCCCCAACTTAGCGATGCTCGGAAGCGAGGGTCCCTTTATCTTCACCACCCATCCCACTCCACGGGCCGTGAATACAGTCAGTGGGATGCAGAGGGGCCAGACTCACCTGGTGCCTGGACAGGCCAGGGGCCGAGGGAGGGTCTCCCATCCTCAGCCTGCCTTCTCCGGGTCATAAGCTTGACACGTGAAGATCTGGTGGAAGTGGGGACCCCACACCCATCTCCCGATGGCGGTCTCTGCTGCTTGTGATCCCACAGAGCTGGTACCTGCCCCAGAGCCTGGGGTCTCTGCGGTAATGTGCATGGCCTCTTTCTCTCTCCCCACTCCCCAGTCCCCTGTCTGCTGTCTCGCTCCGCTCCGTGCCTCTGTTCTCTGTCTCTCCCTCTGTTCTCTCACTCACCAAAGGACGGTTCATTTTACGACTTACCTTTTCTGTGAGCATCTCTTTCCCTCCGAGTCGGCTTCCCCGCGCCCCCTCCCTCCGCGGTGTTCAGCCACTCCCACTCTGCCGGTGTGAACTGCAGACCCTCCTCCTTTTCTTGATGATATTGCAGTTTGCAGCGACACCTTCACGTCTCTGCTGTCCATCTCCCGGATGACATGTCTTGCTGAGGAGAGGGCCCTGTCTGTCTACGTAATTGGCAGACACCCTGGCCTGGCTCATGGTTTGGGCTTTATGAAGATTTTTGATGTATGAATTGAACCAATCGATGTATTTGGGTATCTTTTTTTTTTTTTTTTGAAGATTTGTTGATTTCTGCATACAAGAACTGGGGTGCAGGCCAGAGGCACGAGGGGTGAGAGGAGTCACCAGAGACAGAGCGGGGAGCAGAGCAGGCAGATCTACTGAAACACACTGCTGAGGGGAGCAGCAGGCAGGCAGGAGCAGTCTGCTGCGCCGTGTGGGTCCCTCCCTGGTCAGGGATCGAACTGGCGCTGCAGTGGCTGCGGATGCATCACAGTTCAGTGCTTAACCCCCTGTGTGACCAGGAAGGCCCCCTATTCGGGTTTGTTAAAGAACCGGTGCATCGGGGCATCTTGCTAGACAGTTTTGTGGATGCCTGCGCCCAGTGTCTGCCCCAAGCCCCAGGAGCACAGCTTCCTAGGCGGCCGCGTTAAGCACTGGAGAGGACTGGGGGCCGGGCCTGAGTGCGCGCTCCATGGGAGGGCAGCGTGCGCCGTCTCACCTGTTCGCTGCGTGAGCAGAACGGCTCCGCCGGGACCCTGCGGGCTGAGGGGGGCGCTCCCCGCGGACGCGCTTACAGGAGCTGGCACCTCAGGAAGGCCTGCACCGTGGTTTCCCCACACCTCGGAGACAGGGCAGGAGGGGGGCAGGCAGGCGGGAGTGTGGAGACCCCTGGCGGGGTGCAAGGGGGCCCCTCCCCTGCTGGGCGCCCTCTGCGGGAAGCCACTGCAGTGTCTGAGCTGTGAGTCACCTTGCCAGGCGGCTGTGCAGGACGGGGCGTCTAGACTCGCCGGCTGGTGGGGCGGAGGCTCCTGTCAGGAGCACTGGGAACCGAAAGGGCTGGGACGGCTCCCCCCGGCGCCCCGCCCGTCGTGGAGAGATGAACTAACTCCAGGGCATCTGTCCACACCCTGTTCTGTTCCTCCCGCGGCACCCCGGGAGGCCGGGCGCAAAGCGCGTTCTGGGAATGTGAGGCTGGCCCAGACGCGCGGGGCGTGACGGACCTCGGGCCGGGAGACCGCGGCTCTTCCCAGAGCGGCTCAGTGACCGCCAGAGGGCCGATCTGGGGCTCGCGGCCAGCGCACACAGAGCAGGAGTGAGTCAGGGGCCTGCTGAGAGCGGGCAGGTGTGCGACCCCGGCTCGCGAGAGGCCCGACGGCGCCAGGCACCGCGCGCGGACTCAGACGGGTGCAACTGCAGTGCCCCGCGCTGGAAGCCGGCCGCTGCGTCTTCCCCGCTGGACCCCTCTGCCCAGACACCCGCTCCCCACAAGCCCTCAGCCAGCGCCTCCCCGTCCCCTGCTCAGCCCCCTCGAGCCGGGACCCTCCTCTCCGTGACGCGCCAGCCTCCCAAGTGGACACTGCCGGTCCAGCTTGCCCCCACCCCAAGCACAAGCAGCCAGACTGACCTTTCCAAGCCATCAGCCGACGCGTCTTCCCCTCCGCCCCAGTGCCTTCTGGATTCCACCTTGCGAAGGAGGAAGGAATCCAGGGGTTTCACCGCGCCCCCCGGAGCTCCAGCTCCCTCTGGACCGGCTTCCTGTCACCCCCGCCTGCACCTGTGCTCCCCGTGAGAGTCCTGCAGTTCCCGGGCGTGGTGAGGTCGCCCGAAGCCCCTTGCCGGCCGCTCTCCACTGCCTGGCCCTTTCGGGTCTCTGTCCTCTGGGGAGGTGGGCTCTCCGCCTGGGGCTGTGCCTTGTCTGCTCCCCTCCTGCGATGGCCACCCCGACTCGCTGCTCCATCACCGCCGGCTGTTAGCCCGTTGGCCTGTGACCGTGACCGACTGTCCCCTCACCCCAAGAGCACCCCTCTTTACACCTTTTATTCTCAGCGGCTTCCACCACCTTCGGCCCCAAATAAATGCTGAATGAATGAATGAAAGAAAATGGTTATTTCCTTGGTAATTCTCTTTTGTTTTCCTTCTCCCTTAATCTATCTGCTGACATGTTTGGAGACTATTTTTCCGTGAGAATCCATTTCTACCTACGATATAGCTGGTTTCTGACCCTTGAGATAAAATTCAAAAGAATTGGAACTGGGTGGCAGAGAGTGCTTTTGGAGAGGTAAAATTTGTCATTAGTATTATTGTTTATGTGTCCAGTGTCCTTCATATTTTTCCTTTTATACAGCATTTGACATTTGCAAAATGTTTTCCATTTATTTTTATGTAGGGAAAAGCAAAAAGCCGTGCGTGGTGTTTTGTAAGTGAGCATAAAGGCAGGGCATCTGGTGCAGGCAGTTTTTGTGTTTTGATTGTGGCGAATTAAAAGACAGAGAAACAGAGACACACACACAGAGGTGGAGAGACAGCGGCGGAGAGCGAGAACCGAGCCACCCAGCGTCTTTCAACCCCACCGCAGCCCACCCCACCTTTCAGGGAAAGAACTGCTCCTTGGCTGGAGGGTGGGGCAGTAAATGGCCCAAGAAATGTGCAGTGGTGTGGGGGGTGAGGGTCCTTTATTAGTCAATTTAAAATAAAATGTGGCTCCGTAATTGAGAACGTGTCTGGAGTCAAGCAGAAAATTGGCCGTGTTCACATATAGCCCCTCCCTGGCGGGCAGCAGAACACCCATAAAAATAGAAATGACAGTACCTGTGTTTACGGGGTAGCTTCTCCCGGGGCTGCATCTCACACTCTTTTTATCTTCCCTGTGCCCTTGAGGGCCACCGAGGACCTGCGGCTGGGAGTCAGCTCCACGGCTGTCATCCTGGCCGCACACGTGTCTTGGAGACGGCCCTGGTCTTTTCTTGGCGCGTGTGTTACTCAGGAGGTTTCCTGACACGTGTGGGTGCCAGGCGCCCTGTGAGCCGGGACGAGCAGCCCCAGAGCCGCCCATCCGTCCCGGGGGCCATGCAGACTGGGCACCATCTCGTGGGAGCCTCTTGCCTGTGGACAGCCCCATTTTTGTCCCTGGTTGCCCTGGGGGCTTGGAGGTCCCAGTTGAGGCTGGGTTCCTTCGAGAACTTTCCCCCTGGGGACAGCAGGTGCAGATGTAATTTGCTGAGGCGGCTGTATTCAGGAAGGGCGGGGAGCGCCCCTGTCCATCTTGAAGGGTCCTCAGCTGGAGTGGGGCTCAGGGTCCTCAGAGCCCGTGTCCTGAGGGAAGCCCCAGGCTGCGCTATGAGGGTTCAGGCCTGGTCCCCAGGCCTGTCTGTCTCATGGCCCACCAGGGTCAAGGCTCTGATGGACAGGTGGTGGCCCAGCTCCAAGCTGCACCTGCCGGCACTTGGGGTGCAGCAGACCCTTCCTTGGAGCTTAAAGGATGGTGTCTCTGGCTGGCAGCTGCTCCCCCTCCCCCAGGCTCCCCCCCACCCACTTACATCTGAGAAAATAAAAGTTTCCTGTATCACTATGGAAAAGAGCCTCAACTCAATAGCAGAAGCGTCTTTCTGGCCCAAGAGGCAATGTCTGAGGTTGCCACATCGGGGTCCGTGTGTGCCGCCCAGGGTCCCTAGCGGCAGCGTCTCTGATCTGGGGTGCCCTTGCCAACATGAACGTCACCCCCTTCTGCCTGCTCATGCGGTGGCGGGAGATGCAAGAACTGGGCGGTTGGGGCTCCTCCTCTGTCTTTCTTAATCGGCCAGCCCTGGGTCTGAAGGTGCTGACCGCTCTCCGCCGTCCTCCCTCACAGAGCTGACAGCCGTCCCTTTCCTGCAGGCCTGTGTGCGGGTCTCCGACGGGCTCCCTCCCCTCCCCTGCCCACCTTTTCTCTCTGGCACTTAAAGGGGTTCAGACCCTCGTGTACCCCTCAGGCCGAGCCACGTCCAGCCTGCGGGGTCGTGCTTGCGACGACATCTGTCGTTGTGTCGGTGCTTCACAGCTGGGTGGCTGCTCTGGGTGCTGGTGCAGGACCTGGAGGACGCGGACGAGATGTGTCTGGGCTGCTGGCCCAGTGGCGGCCGCACTGGAGGAGGCTGGGAGCTGGGGCCTGTGGCAGCACCTCCTCCCAGCTGGTCTCTCCGTCTCTCTGTCCCTCTACCCCGTCTCTCCCTAGATGGTGAAGACGGCTGGTCGTCACCCCGTACAGTCTGTCCCAGCCGCTCCCTCGGGTCCTGGCCCACGATGCTCACATCGTGCTGGTGGACACTCGCTTCTCTGCTCTCTCCCCCTCCACCACCCTTCACCCCACGGCTCTGCACACCGCTAGGCGCCTTTTCTTCTGACTCTTCCAAAGGGGTGTGCGAGCATCTCCAAGTGAGATCTGCGCCTTGGAGCACATCTCGATGGGGGCCTGGAGTGGTGACTGGACCCCACTCTCAGAACCGCTGCCCGCCCCAGCCCTTCTCCAGCTCCCCTGAGTGGGCCCCGAGGCCCTGCGGCGGCTGCAGCTGGCACACACTGAAATTCCCAGTTCCTCTGGCGCCGAGAGCTCACGCTGCCATATGCCTCGCCTTGCAAGGCGAACCTGCGGCAACGGCTTTGCAGGCAAAGCAGAGGGAGTCGCACACCCGGCCCAGCCCGCTCAGCCCCTGGCCAGCACCAGCCCCCGCCGGACAGCTGCTCCTGGGGACCGAATGCCCCTTGGCCTCTGAGCCTGGAGAGGGCTCCGCTCCACCGAACGTCAGGGGCCTCCCCCAGCTTTGCTTTGAGGTCCTCGTTGCAATGGAGCCGAGCGTGTGTGGAGAGCTCGGCCCGAGCGCAGAGCACAGCCCAGCGCCAGCGGCACAGAAGGCGCAGGCGTAGTGCGTGGTGCGCTGGGGCATCTGTGCTGTGCCGCCCGCGGCCTCCCGACTGGAAAGCCCCCTGGGGCCGCAGGGGTGTGTGGAGCCGGAGCTGGGCCCGCCCTGCGTGTGTCCATCCCGCTTCCTCTCACGGCCTCGACGGGGCCGCGGCGGCGTGGACCTGGGCCGCTGTGCCGCGGGCACCTCCGGAGAAGTCTGATTCCCGCACGCTGGGTTCGCAGCGAACAGCTCAGGGTCCACGGCGGGCCTCGGGGCCCAGAAGCCGGGGTCAGGAAGTCGGGGGTTTGCCTGGGGCGACTTCGGCCTGAGCGCCTGGGCGCACGCGGGAGGCGGCAGCTCCAGTGGCATCCCAAGTCAGAGGTCCAGTGCAATGGCCGCTCCTCAGCGAAGGGAGCTGATCGGCCGGCCAGTGGGAAGGAGGCCTGCTGTGCTAGCAGAGACCAGACCCCTCGACCTCGCGGTGCCTGGGCTCACAAGCCACCAGCTTTAATGAAGACAAAATGTTAATGCAAATGACTGAGAGGCCAGCACCACGGGATGAGCTGCAGAGCACTTTCCTTTGAAATGCTCTGACCAGGAGACCCCAGGAGGCCACATCTCCCCCGCTGGCCGGACTGGCACAGATGGGTTGTTGTCCTCCCCTCCACCGTCTCTCTCTCTCCCCCACTTTATCGCCAGTTCTCCCTTCACATATTTTAATTCCGTTTTGCTGCATACATCTCTACCATGGATCGTTTTTTATCCGCCGCCAGGACGCTGTGTATCTTTAATGTTTTAGGGCTGCAGGGCCCAGTTCCCTGAGCTGCAACTCTGCCTTGTTTGATCGAGAGTGGAGATTTCCCAAGCTTGATTCTGCAACGACTCACCCTTTCCCTGTACTTGTGATAAATTCCAGTTGTATAGTTTAAATGGTCATTGAATGGATGTGCTGCCCTGCTGGCTACAGTTTTAACATGCTTGAATGATCTCAAAATGAGGCGATCGTTTGCGAGGAGCCCGAAGAGGCCTGGGAGGCAGAGGCGGCCGGAGACTGATGGGGACTCAGCAGCCCCGGGCGCCAGCCCGCAGACAGGCTCTGAGTGTGTAGCCGAGTGACCCCCGGACCCCACTCCTCCTCCTGCTCACAGTCCCCAGCCAGGTGACTCTGCAGGTGCCCAAGTCTGTTTAGTCTGAGGCCATTTTGGTGAAGGAGGCATCAGGATGGAAATATCAAGAGCTAGACTGTTTTGCTGCTTTGATGGCTCATAGGGTGAGTCAAAGAACCAGGCCTTCTGGTCTACCTACTTCTTACTTGCTTAGTTTAAGATTCCCTTCCTTTTTTTTAAAGTTTTATTTTATTTATACATACAAGAACTGGGGTACAAGCCAGAGGTGTGGGGGTTGAGAGGATTCACCAGAGACAGAGCGGGGAGCAGAACAGGCAGATGGACTGAAGCGCACTGCTGAGGAGAGCAGCGGGCACAGCAGGAGAGGTCTGCTGCGCCCTGTGGGTCACTCCCCTGGCCGGCAGCAGGGATTGAACTCGCGCTGCGGTGGCTGTGGTTTGCTTCATAGGGCATTGCTTAACTCACTGCGCCACCAGGGAGGGCCCAAAGATTCCCTTTCTTACAGTGGGAGATGGTCTTCGAAGACCCAGGTTTACAGAGATGAGAGACAGACCCAAGTTTTGGAAATCATTTTCCAAATGCCCACCTTTACACATCTGGTTCAGAGCCAAGGCCCCGGGTCTTCCTGCGGCCATTCTGCCTAGCCATGGCGACGTCGCATTAGGGACTCCCTAAGGAGTCGGCAGTAGTTGTCTCTTGAGATGCAGGACGAAGCCTTGGGTGTCTGGGTTTTACCTCCCATCGTCACAGAATCATGGTGTGTCGGCTCTCTTGGTGTCCCCGTCGCTGGGCCTTCGGAGGACACCGTGTCTCCTTGGGTGGGTAGACAGAGGCACCTGTGCTGCTTTCCTTCCCTCCACTCCTTTGCCACCTGCGGCCCCAGGAGCTTTCTTCATAAGTCAAGTCTGAGCCAGTCACTTTCCACTGATCCCCAGAGGGAGCATCTGCTCCTTAATAAAAGCTCTTCTCATCTGCCCCTCTCATCATTGTCTACACCTTGGGTGAAGTCTACACCTCGGATGAGTTGCTGTCCCAGCAACATGCCGTGTTTTTCTCACATTTAGACCTTCACATCAGTGTTCCTATAACAGTGTAATATAAAGGGGAGGCCCCGTGTCCTCTGTCCAGCTAGTGAAGGGTGAGCTGGGTGGGCAGGGGAAGCTTGGGAAAGAAGACGAGAGAGAAGACCTGGAGGAGGCACATGAGCAGAGAGACAGGCAAGGAAGCCACATTTGCTTCTCTGCCTGGGACTTGCACCAGGGTCTCGGGAGACCACCAGGGTCTCGGGAGACCACCAGGGTCTCCGGAGATGTGGGTGATGAGAGACTCCTGAGGAGACTGACAGTGGCAGCCTTTAGCTTAACTTGTGCTTTGTTTTTGCTTCTTTCCTTCCAGACTTATCTGGCCCCTTCTGCCCCTTTTCTGTGGCTCCTCACCAGAAGGTGCCTTAGGCCAGTGGTAAACTTTTGGGCCTCAGTGCCTCTGCTTCAGGCCAACACTGTTTGGCTGGGCATTTAGCCACAGGGGGAGGGTCACTCTGGGTGCTTCATTGGAAAACTACATCCTTTCTCTCCTCTCTCTGTGCTACGCACACTAACTCTATTAAGGATTTTTTGTTTGTTTGTTTTGTTTTTCCTATTAAAGTTCTTTCTCACTAATAAGATGCTGAGTTGTTTTGCTGCAGACGGCAGAACCCATTCAGAGCGTGCAGTTTGGAGGTTCTGCTTCCCAGCGACATTGCCTCTGCTGAGACCCTTCCCCACTTTGGTTTTATCTCACCCCTTTTTTTGTCATTAACTAACCCAGCAGAGATTTGAAATCTTAGAGGAAGCTCGGAGAGCCTCCTGCCCCAGGCTGGATGTCTGCCCTCCTTCTCCCTCTCCCAGTGCTTATTCCAACCATACTTTTCATGGTCTGTGGATGTTTTCTATTCCTTAAGGTCCTTCTGTTAGAACACACACGCCTTAAAGGCAAATGGTGTGCTTTGTTTATGCAGTGGCTGGCAACAATTTAGATGCAAAGGGTGGAAAAGACATTTCTAACCTACTTGCACAAGCTTGGCTGATTTTTCCCTTTGTCCAGATCTTAGTTTTTGTCTTCTTTCTCATTTACATGTTAGAAAAGACCCATCCTGTGTTAATGCTGTAGGATTTGAGGATGTTCACAAATAATGTCCTCAAATCCTACAGCAGGCTGTATTTGAGAACTGCTGATTCACACTGTACTGTAGAAAGGATCAGCCACAAGCACGTCTGCCATTACCACCACTCAGTGATAATGACCCCCCATAAGGGATGGCATGTCGGAGAATGCCAGGGATGGACTGAGAGTGATCTACTTGCAGACACAGTCCCTGTATTCATTATGGTGCCCATGTCCAGCCTATTTCCTTCTCCATCACCATTTAGTTCTTTACAACTATTTTCTCCTCAGAGAGAATGATTAAAAAGTACAGTAGTGTTGTGAAAGTGATAAATCACAGATTGTTTGGATATCGGCTGTTAACTTTTTGCTTCTTCCTTGAAAAAAAAAAAATGGAGGCAGCAGTGTGCACTGGAGCATGCGTGGGTTATTAATAATTTACTCAATCTATTGATGCTCGTTAATTGCAGTAGCTGAGAAAAGTTAGTTAATGATGTGCCTGCTTGCACCACATTATAATTATGATGGTAGTTCCCCTATTATTAGGGCTGAGTAGGTGTTCCCATTAGAAACCTTAATTTTCGAGCTGATTGTCTTAGCCATTTTAAATGACATCAGGCCACATCTTGGCAGACACATTCTGAAAGCAGATGTACTTCTTTCCAAAATTATTTTTATGGTGGTAAAGAGTTCTCTCCCTCAGATGAAAGAGGCTGTAAAGTCTGTTCCCCTTTCAGGAATGGTTTTGTTAAAACTCCCCTACCAACAGGAGGGCATGGTCGAGTAGGAAGTTGTCCAAAACAAAGAAAGATTTTTGTTTTCCCTGAGGCCACCTTGGTGAAAAACAGACCTCTTTGAGAAGATGAATTTTCAAAAGTCAGTCTAGTTTGTGTGCGGGGGAGGGGGAGCGTGGCCGCCCTGGTCTGGCTTCTCTTTGCCTTCATCAGAACCTTTTTTTTATTGCTCATGATAGAAACCAGGTTCTAACACATTTAACCTTTATTTTTAGACAATAAAGTTTCTTAGCTCGTGACATTAGGAATCTAAAGAGTGTGTTGCCTTCAGGCAGGGCTGGATCCAGGTGCAAAGGATGCCACTAATGTTTTGTCTCCTCCATCTTTTGACTTTAGTTGTATGTTCGTTTCACACTTCACATGACCAGTTGTAGCTTCTAGGCTGGAATCTCAGTGGCTCATGTTTTGAAGCAGAAAATGTCTCTTCTCCTTTGTGGCTTCCTTATGTACAATAAGAGCAGCGTCAGGACTCCGAGTTGGATCACAGCCTCCTCCCTGAACTGGCCCTGGGCTAGAGGGAGAGAGAGAGCTGATTCCCAATGAGACCATGGCCAGTGGCAGCGGCCCGGGGGAAATGCACCAGCATTACTGAAACTACCCCCCAGAGACACCCAGTTGTGGGAGGGGAATGTTGATGCCAGAGGAAGTGAGGAAGAGATGATGGGTCTGTGTCCAACACCTCGTCCCACCTGGGCCCACCTGACAGCCCAGGGGTGTGACCAGCGAGCCGCCCAGTCTCCACAGACCCTAGCTCTGCTCGCACTTGGGTTTCTTGACCCCTGCTGTCTGGTCAGCCATGCAGTCTTGGCAAGGAGGTGCAGGAAGGTCTTGGGGACCCTTTGCATCTTGGTGCTGGTCTGGCTGTTGTGCCTATGTCATCGTGCAGCTGAGTCCAGCGTGCACGTTTATCAGCGTCACTGAGAAGGGCTCATCTCATTTTGAAAATGCATGATGAGCCAAGAGGGTGTACCCCAATTAGCTCAGCTCCTCAAAAAGATCTGTAGTTTAGGTGATTCTTTCTGAGATACAGCGAAAGGTTTCATATCTCATCATGGGGCTCATTTCCCTAGAGACAGTGGGAGGGGAGCAACACAGGGCCCCCCATGAAGGAACTTAATTTTTTGGAAGACTCCAGGGGACATGGAGTGGAACAGACAAAGAGGGATTCTGAGAACAGTGTAGCCTGAGGGCAGGAGCTTCCATTACGCTGCCTGAGGCTCAGTCTTCGGAACCAGAGGGTGTCCATTTATAACATGGATTTTTTTTTAATCATTTTGGTTAATTATGTAGAACCGTGGCACAGATTAATATTTTATGTGAAACCTGTTTTTTTTAATGTTATAAGCTGTCTGGGGGGAAATAAAAGGAGCTGAGTCCCCTCCCCTCCTATATAAATACTGTGTCACACAATTTTATTCTGCAATAACTCAACTTTGGGGCTGGTTAAAAATCTGTCTCAAATGCACACCTGGAAGCTTGGGTCAAAATCTTCTGCACTTTTCTATGTCTATTGATTGAAATAAATCAATAAACATGATCTGATTTAGTCTCTCTGGCCAAATTCTAAATGCAGTCTTTTCTTTTAGTCTTTCCTACCTACCTCACCTTCCAGGAAAATGTCCACTTAAAGAAGGAGGACATTTCTCGGATGGAAGGGGAAGCTACGTTGTTGCACTTGTTCATGGGGAAAGCATGGTGGGGGGACCCCTAAGGGAGAGTCAACATGGGAGGTGCCTGCTCTTGATACCCGTTTAAGGAGGAACGGGTGGATGTAAATTGTTCTATTTAGGCATTGAAGCTGATAAAAAGTTTCCTTCTTAAGCAAGGGAATGGAAGTTGCCATCTTTGTGGATGTACTTATCAATTTATACATTATTGCCATCCCCATTATTAATATTTTAGCAGTGGATTTGTTTAAATATTCTGTCAGAATATCTCATGGTCTAGAATTCAGAGGGAAAGCACTGTAGATACACGAGCACAAGAAGTTGCTCCGTGGGACCTGTTTTATCATCCGTGGGTGTTCGTGGAGTCCTTACTGCGCACGGAGTGTGGCGAGATGAGAAAGAGGCCAGGTCAGGGCCCTCCAGGACTTCCAAGTGGAGAGGACGCTCTGGCTGTGTAAGCTGTCACCTGCTGTTGTGTTGTCAAGGAGGCAGGTGGCAGATACTGTTGGTGGAGGACAGAGAACCAGTGTGGTCTCCAGCTAGAGTCTGAACAGCGGCTAGCAAGGATTTCACGCGAACAAGGGTGGGGGCAGAGCGCAGTCCCTCCAGAGTCCCTGGCATCCCCCTTCCCACCAGCACATCTGGGGGTGGGACTGTCTCTGGAGGCAGCCACTTGGCTGGGGCTTTAAGGACTAGAAGTCTTACTGTTACAGGGCAGGAAGAGGAGCACCCCAGAACCCCCAAACCTGCCCTCTCTGAATGGGTTCTGCCATCTGCCGCATAAACACAAACATATAAAACCTTTAATGGAAAGGAACTTTAATGCAATTAGGGTACAATACAGAAAGGACAAAGACTATAGTGACTAAATTAAGCATCCAAAGTGACCCATCTCCTTGAGGGTAAAAGTCCAGCCAGATGGGATTGGCCCAAAGCAAGGCCCTAAAGCTGCCACAGTCCAAAGGACCCTTCAGTGGAGACCCATAGAAAAGGGTCAGAAAGAGTGAGACAAATCCGGGAGGAAAAGCACAAAATCAAAATCAAGATGAAAGCTGCCATGTTAACCTCCCCACGGGGCTCTCACCCACATCTGTTCCAGCCAGTCCAGGACCAAAAAGCAAGCAGTTTCTTCACATGACCCTCTGCTCCACGTGCCTCCTCCACGCCTCCTTGCTGCTCTCCATCCTGCTTCCTTCTTCCTCCTTTCCTTCTGCCTTCCTCTCTGCAGAATCTTCTTTCCCTGCTCAGCTCCACCCACTTAGGGTGGAACCGGGATTCTGGAACTTCCCCCTTTCCTGGGGACCACCCTGTTACACTACCTTGTGTTAGCTCAGTGAACACCTGCCGCTTGTCAGACTCGAAGGAACAATTTAGAAAATGTTGAAGATAGAGGCCAAGTGTAAGACAGTGGTGTTGGAGAGTCATGATGCTTAGTTTGGTCAGTGACGGGACCCTCAATCGTGTGCGTGCCCCTGTGTGTCTACATTCCCCACGAGATAGATCCATGGCAACTGAGCGTTACTTTTGGATAGACATTTTACCAGGGCATTATTTTGTTTCATATTTTGTGTCACATTTTCTTAGATAGCAATGCATTCTAAAGTATGCATTGCTATCAGACTCAGAGAAAGTGGAAATAGACAATTTGATGACTTGTCAACATTGCATGAGTGGCCAGGAGGGATTTTTAGCTTTGTTTTAAATAACTTCGCTCTCCAAATAGCCTCTTGGTTTGAGGAAGACCAGCCCAGTCCAATGTGAGTCGTAGCCCTGGGCGCTGAGGCCAGCACCCCAAAACCTCCCGTTTGAGAAAGACCCAGCTGTTCTCAGCATGCGTGTTGATGGAGAGGCTGAGTGTCCTCGTGAACTATAGTTTTCAAATCAAAGCTGGAAGAAAGTTTTAGGATTTTTTTATTCCTATCAATTCTGAAAGAGGACACTTAAAAAAATGTGAACAGCCTTATTAAGACTGATATACATAAAAATACGTGTATTTGATGATGATATTTAATTTGATAAATTTGGATGTAAGCCTGCACTAATGACAGCAGACACCTCCCAGCATTTCCTGGCATCGTGTGTGTGTGTGTGTGTGTGTGTGTGTGAACTCCTGAGTGCCACCCTCTTAACAAATGTGCAAGGGTGTCATAGTGTAGGGTTAGCTGTTACCTGCAGGCATAAGGTTGTAGTGCAGATTTGCAGAATTTATTCACTGAGCATAATTTAAACATTATACCCTTTGAGTAATGGCACCCTGTGTTCTCCTCCCCAGATCCCTTTTCAGCCACCTTGGAGATGCAGATTTTGAGAAAGGATTCAAGAGTTGTGAAATAAGAGGAGTAGCAATAGTCTCAGGAATTGGTCTATGGAATATCTATCAGCCACCCACACACTCAGGGAAAAAAAGTTCTAGCCACCCAGCTAGTGTTCTAATATTTCTAAGTAAATATTTTCATAAATTTATAAATTGTTAACATAATAATTCCTTAGAACAAGCTTATTCCTTTTAATAACTTCATAATATTCCATTTTATGAATAGAACAATATTTGTTTGATAAATTCCTCATTAATGCACATTTAGCTGGTTTGCCTTGTTGTTCTGTTTTGTTTTTTTCCTGATGTCAGGCACTGCATCTATTTATACACCCATCTCTCGGTATTTGTGCATGTATATTTATAGGATAATTTCTTACTTCTGCAAGGGTTGGATCAATTTACTTTTCATAGATATTGTGAAGATTTGCCCTCCAAAAAGGTTTTGTTCATTTACATTCCTACAATGTATGTGATAACCTGTTTTCTTCACCAAAACGGTGCCTTTTAAACAACATTTTCCTTATAATAAGCACACACCCTCGCTGTCAGACAGTGAAAGGCTGCAGGAAACTTACAAGGAGCTCTTCCATTCTGCCCCTATTATACTTGATTATGCTAATAAATATTCAGCAGCTTCCAGGCTATTGAGTGTGGGAGAATGCAATAATCTCTCGTCGGTGCAGGTTAATGGAAGCAAACTCACCTGAGCAGCTTTGCAGCTTTCGCATCGCAGGCTGAAAAGCTGCTCCGGGTGTGGGCGCGCTGCGGGCAGTGTGAGCGGTAGCCCGGCTCTTGAAATGGGAAGACGGACCGTATGCTTGGTTATTAAATGAATTCACAGGACGAACTATCACAGAAAACATGTGTAGGACAAGATACCATTTCAATTTGGAAATGAATGCAGGGCAAATGGAAGGGTGCAGCTCAGGCACCACGCTGTCGGGCTGTAGGGCAGCGGCGGAGGGAAAGGAGGCGTGCCGGCAGCCGTCCGGCTCGGGGTGCTGGTGCGCTGGAGTGGGCTGGGGGCTGCCCGGCCCGTTCGGAACCAGAGGACAGAACCGGGTTAAGGACTGAGCGTCGCTATTAGTCAGCTGCTAGGACCTGGGTGATGGTGGCAGAGGGGATGCTCTACGAACCCCCCAAACCACTTCCACAAACCACGTGCTTCTGTGCTGGGAGAGTAGAAGGCCTTTTGCAGAAATCCCAGTCCTGGCAAAAGATTAGCTTTAGTCTAAGCTTTTTCCATGGGTCTTAAAGGCAAACACGGATTAGAAACCATTACAAGAGCCACTCCATGGAGGATAAATAGATTTCAACTTACGGGTTGACGCTGATCCATGGGCAGGGTCCCCGGCGCTGGTTTTATTTTCACTCAATTTTTTATTTTGAGGTAATTGTGTATCTGCAGGTTCACCTACAGCTTATGAAATAGCACAGGGGAAGCCTTTTATGTAAATTTCCAAGGTGAGGTCTTGAAAAATTACAGAACGTGTCACCCCCAGTGATTGGGCTCTTTGGTGCGACGGTAGCTCTAGCTCCTGTTCCGACGCTGATGCGTCTGCTGGCACAGCCTGGCTATGGTTTGGTCTCCGGTTTCATTTGCTTTCCTGTGTGTGTTTTCATTTTTAGATGCTGTTAGCACCTGTGACATCAGTACGTCCACTCCACAGTCACGTTATAAAACAGATACTTCACAGGAACCCCCCCCCATAACATGGTTCCCAGCTTCCTCTCATCCCGGTCCCATCCCTACTAACCCCTTGATAACCACTCACCTACTTTCTATCTCTTAAATTTTGCCATTTAACAAATATTATATAAACAGTACGTCCAGCATGTAACATTTTGGCATTGGCTTTTTCATGCACCATAGTGCCCCAGAGAGCCATCCAAATCGTTGCGTGTGTCAATAAGCCATTCCTTTTTCTTTGCCGAGTAGTATTCCATGGTGTGAGCCTGCCACCCAGCATATCTTGATAGATATGCTGAGGCTGAGCAGAAAGAATGCAGCATTGCTTGTCACATCCACCACAAAGGTGGGGACAGGAAGGGGTGGCAAGTGTGTGACTCGCTGTTCCAACTTAGATGTCTGTGAGGATATCCGAAGGGGAATCAGAGGAGAGAAGATGAGCAGACTGGAATCCAGACCTTAAGGGGGCTGTCACTGATGAGGCTGCTGAGAGGGTGAGGCTTCTGTTCTGCAGCTCTGGTGCTGATGGGCACAATCGGAGGGTCTTCAGGTGATGCTCAGAGCTCCTGACTCTCCTCTCCCTCCCTCCCTCCCTCTCTCTCCCTCTCTCTCTCTCTCCCTCTCTCTCCCTCCCTCTCCCTCCCTCTTTCTCTCTTTCCCTCTCTC